>BMAU01018270.1:1312500-1912650 GCA_019973935.1 Trichonephila clavipes
TCTGTTATCAAAAATGGATTACGAACTCAATTAAATTTTTTTACAACTAAATTTGAGAAGTTTTATGAATAAAACTCTCTCCCCTCTAGTGTTTCAAACGGTCAATAACAATTTTATGAATATTTTACTTCTAAAGGGTGTTTTTTTAGAGGTATAGAACTTTAAATTGCAATAAAACAACGATGTATTATTCGATTGACATGAATTTTTTTTATTCGAAAGATAATCTTGTGGAATTACATTTTAAATATGATTTCTGGCATATGACTGCCACGGCTGGCTCGGATGTAGTCCAATCTGGACGTCCAATTTTCGATGACTTTTTACAACAATTTTGTTTAGCGATGAAGCGCACTTCTGGTTGAATGGCTACGTCAACAAACAAAACTGCTGCATTTGGAGTGAAGCTAATCCACAAGTGTATGTCGAAACACCGTTATATCCAGAAAAACTGACTGTTTGGAGCGCTTTATGGGCTGGTGGAATCATTGGTCCGTACTTCTTCAAGAACGATGAAGGCCACAACGTTACAATCAATGGTGATCGGTATAGAGCCATGATTACTAACTTTTTCATTCCTGAATTGAACAATCATGATGTCCAGGAGCTGTGGTTCCAACAAGACGACGCAACATGTCACACAGCTCGTGCCACAATCGATTTATTGAAAGACACGTTTGGTGACCGCCTAATTTCACGTTTTGGACCTGTGAATTGGCCTCCAAGATCTTCTGATTTAACACCGCTAGACTATTTTCTGTGGGGCTATGTAAAGTCATTGGTCTATGCGGATAAGCCACAAACGCTTGACCATTTGGAAGACAACATTCGCCGTGTTATTGCCGATATACGGCCACAAATGTTGGAAAAAGTCATCGAAAATTGGACGTCCAGATTGGACTACATCCGAGCCAGCCGTGGCAGTCATATGCCAGAAATCATATTTAAAATGTAATGCCACAAGATTCTTTCGAATAAAAAAAATGCATGTCAATCGAATACATCGTTGTTTTATTGAAATTTAAAGTTCTATACCTCTAAAAAAACACCCTTTATAAAACGGCCGAATAATTTAGTTCCGAGTTTTTTTTTCTCAGAGTATAAATAATAATTTTAAAAAAAATTTGCAGGCACACATAAATACCGTGGCACAGTAGTTAAGAATCACTTTTCCAATATGAAATAACTTTTATAGAGTTGCCCAGGAAATATAAGAGGTGAACACTTCCGCTGTAGTTGGAGAGTCCGTGTCACTCTCAATACTTCCATTTCTAAGTGAACGAAGGACGGATCTTTGTGATTCGTTTGGAGAAGAAGAGATTTCTTCTGAACAGCTCAGAACATCGCATATTACCAAGAGTATACATATTGCGATTTGTAAAGAACTGAGCTAATCAACAAAAAAGGAATTACCTACTATAAGTTAATATATAACTCACATTCTTTTGAATATGATGAAAAGCTGAATCACTTTTAAAGGAGATATTTTCAAAAACGAAAATATTAAAAGATATTGATTACAATACTTTAATTTTCTTTCACTAAAGTCGAGTAATTGTAAACTATTCATCAATAAATAGCATACAGTTTCCGCGAACATTCTTTTGACAACAATCGTGAAAGAAAAAAATAAAATTCTGTGACAGTTAACAATGCATAATTTCACATAATTACTGTCAATTTACAACGCTCTTCTTTTTCACGTGATTTACAAATGCATGTTGTCTTCAGCCTCGCAACGTTTACCTTTTCATACAAACAATGAACATCAAATATATGATATGAATTCATACATATAGAAGTTGACAACGAATTGACAATAAAGAAAAACTTTATTGCTTTAAATTGCGTTCATTGAGTGGATTCCTGCTGCAATTTGGGAGGGGAAAAATTGAATAGAGGAATGGAAAATAAGGTAGCTTAAAATTTGATACATCAAATGGAACACTACTGGCACTGTCTTTCTTTAAACTTATTATTTAAAAGTGTTTCCTAAATTATCACAAAAAAAATTAGATTAAAATTCTACAAAAAAACAAACAAAAAAAACAATAATTTGAACAACAGATACTAAAATATATAATTTGTTCAAGCATTATTCACATTTTGGTATTATCTTCTTAAAAATTCATCTAAATTAAAATTCGTCAGATACTATAATACAAATTTCAAATGAAAAAAATGCTTCAAATATAATTAAAATTGATTCCCTATACTTCTACCGAATTACCTGTAAGCAATAATCCCGCTTTTATGGTAAAAATAATGATTATAATGAATGTGATTTAATCTTTCTTAAAAAAAAATTTTAAGTAATCACATACATTTTATACTTAGCACACGTGATATTCGAGAATTAGTATCAGTTTTTCGCAACTATACAATTTTTACAAAAAAAAAAAAGTAAATTCGTACAAATGAAACAAGTCAAAAACATGTTTTTTCAGTGTCGCGCGATATTTTGTCTCGCAGCTTTTAAAACTCAAAGATCAAAATGTATGGTTTTTGGTTCAGGAGAATATGTTCAATTTGTATATAAAAAAGGTTCTAAATTCAATCTACAAGCATTCAATACAAAATCCGGTAATTCAATAATATATTTAATTATATAGAATAAAAAAGAACGGCAAAATTAAGCTAAAGATATATAAAAAAAATTTAAATAATATTACAGCAAAACGAAAAATTTGATAATAAAAACACATAGATTAAATATATTCTAATATTCTTTCTTGAAATAATGCACAGCTTTAAATACTAAAAGAAAGGATTTAATGAAGAAAAATGCACTACATTTGGTCTTAAAAAGAATTCCAAGAAAGGTAGATCACTTATAAATACTTACGACGTTTTAGTTAAGTTTACTTGTGCCAATTAAAATTCAGATGGCAAAACGCAAGATTTAAATGAAATGGAAACATATAAGATAATCTACACACAATAATTAGTTTTTAATATCCCCCCCTCTTATGACGGAAAAAAAATTCCGATTCCAGTGACGCATAAATTTGACTAATGAATAACCACTTGAATTCCAAATGACCAGAACGTTCTTTTATCACAAAATTTAAAATATGTTGCTCTGTTGTTGTTGTTTTTGATTTATTTATGAAGAAGATTATACATATCACTGAACAAATTCCTGGAGAAGACATGGATGTTTGTAAATGTATAGTGCCTTTGCAGCATGGGAGTACTCTAAACAGCCGTCCAGCCGCAAATCCCCTCGTGTGGTTGGTAGAAGGGGAAGGGAGATGGGGTTTTCTCCCTCTAAATTAGGGTGGAACCGAGCAAAATCGTACTGTCACCTGCATGGTGTTCAAAGCTAAGGCTAACGACCTAAGTACAAATTCTAGCTCTTAGCTGCGATGAATTTCGCGGGCCTTGATCTAACTTCGTCAGGCTGGTGGCATTAGTCACAACAATTCGACTATCTAAAGTCAAGACATTTTTTTTAAAAAATTACATAGCAGTATATAATAAATAATCGAACAATAAATTAAACTAACATAAAAAAGCGAAATATATAACAGAGATAAATAACAAACTAAAAATTATACTTTTTTAAACTTCCTTATAAGAGCCTTAATATAAACATTAAAAAAGTACCGACTGGCAATTGTCCAACGTTTTCATCTGCCTTTTTCTCCCCTGTAAATATCATTAAATCCCATTTGTCTCCTTCCAGAACTTCAAAATAAATTCGATTTCCTTCAGCCAGGAACTTATCTCTTCGATACACTCCAAACGATATAAAACAAGTGAAAATCCGAAAAAAAGAAAGCTTATATGTCCACACAAAACAATTTTGACACGTGAGCAATATATAACATAATATACTGGAAATAAATATGATTTGGATGAAGTGAGAAAAGACATTTACCTCAGATATTTTGGAAAAAATAAAAAAAATGACACGTTTTTCCTCTTTTGACAACAGCACATCCAGAAAAACACAATTCGTTTCGACCCAAAAGAACCAACTCAACTCAACAGTTTCGAATCGGATTGTCTAGTGCAGATGAAAAAAGGTACGCGGGTTGCAGGTGACAACTGCAACCTCATGGGTGACGCTGGTTAGGAACAAAATAAGAAAGGAACATAGGAAAACGCTTTGTAATTCGGAGAAATTATTTTCATTCTGTTTCACGCTTGAGAGACACCAATGGGCACTCTTCTCATAGTGGAAAGAAAAGAAAACAGCGACGTCAGAACGAGAGACACAGAGCCTTTCCTGCATGTTGTCAGTTCTTGTCGGTCATGTTCGTTTTGGGCGAACTGTTCAATGGCGGACGGGGTTGCTCATTCAGAAATAATTGTTCGTTATGGACGATGAACAAAGGAAGGCAGTGAAATATTCTAAGTTTTTCCGTTTTTATGAGTTTTTTTCATGCATGCAAACTACTTTATGTTTCAGTTCCTTATTAATGACGTAAAAAATAACAATAGGGATGATTGGGGAATAAGATAAGTCTACGGTCTTTTTAAGGAATTAAGAAAAAAGGCCAGTCAATGGATTGGAAAATCAATTTTGTTTATTCAAAGGACAATCCGATTAAGTTCTAGAAAAAGAAAAGCATCTTTGCTAAAGAAAATGACTCACTTGATTCATCTAGAATGCAACTTCGTGTCCTAGTTTAGTTTTTATTCTTTTGTCCAACAGTCTCACGCGGTTCAACGATAAAAAATATTTCTCAATCTCTAGATTAAAAAGAATATTATATTACTTATACATTTTTTTAAATTCTTCTTTACAGTATTATTCAATTTATAACACATACATCTTCTTTATTTATATTAATTTTCGTACACTTTTTAGAACATTGCGGATATATACCGGACATTTAAATTGACACAAGATATTTTTATAGCATATTATCTTTTAAACAATTCATGATACACATCATAACTTGTGCTTAAATTCCAATCATGGCCTAAATAACAGAAATACATCAATTACTTTTTTGTTATTTTAATATCTTGCTATTTTTAATACATTCCAAAAATATTTTTCTGATTTAAAAAAAACATTTTTCTCTTCTTAAAGAAATATGTATACTTTAAATTATAAATTTAAAATTCAGTTTCATTTTCTTCTTTTCTACTATTTACATTCGAAAACTTTGGCGTGGTCACGGTAGCTTAGTGGTCACGATCATGGGCTTGTAGCGTGAGTGAATATTAACGTCGCACTGTTCAGCTACTCAAGGGCTTTTTTGGCGACGAACCATGTCATTTTGAACCATGGTCAAGTGACGAGGACGACACCTGAGCTGGCACCCCCTCTCCTAACTACCACACCAAAGGGAGGACGTTGAAGCTCTCGACCGATTTAACGTACATCGCTCCCCTACACGGTGGGTCTTCAGCGGTATTGAGCTAGAACTCAAGACATGCCAGCCACGAGTCCTTGACCACTAGGCTAGCGCAGCCCTACGGACTTGCAGCAGGGATGTCATGAATTCGAGCCCTACTGCCACTGAAAACCTGCCGTGTAAAGAAGCCACTGAACGTTAAATCTGCTGAGGCTCAAATTTCTCCCGTTAGTGTGATGTGGAAGTTCGAAGAGGGACTGTCAGCTTAGGTGTCTGAGAGGGACTTTGACCAAGGTTCAAAATTACGAGGTCCGTCGCCAATAGCCCTCGTGTTGCTTTATTGTGTGTTGAGACGTTAATAAACACTCACTCACTTGAAAACCTTGGCATTAAAGCTTTGATCTAAAACAGTGAATAGGAGAGGAATTATTAAAGTAGTATTATATCGTTTACTATAATTCAAATTTTGTCTTTTCCCCCCAAAGATTATTTTATCAAGTACTTCAACTACACTTTTTTTTTTTTTGGGGGGTCATCTCCATTCGGGGTTTCTCCAGTTATTTTATCTTCTTTTTTGTTTTAATTCTTCTTTTAAACAAAAATAACTTAAAAATTTCAAACCGAAACTTCCCTCTAACCAGCATCTTAATAATAAAACTGGTGTTAATATATCATATTTTGAAAATTTTATTCGTGTAAAGAACTCTGACCTTTCTTCAACAGCGCATTTACAGTATAACTTAAAAAAGTAAAAATTATCAAAGCCAGCATCAAGAATACGTCACATGACGTTTAACTCAAATAGATTCTACACAGAAATCGTGATATTTTTTGTTTATTCGTAACAAGAATAGTAACATCCCTGATTCTTCCTCATAACTTAGCTCACATATTCACAAGTGCAACTGACTAAAAAGCCCGGATAAATCTACCTTCTTAAAAGATTGCATTTTAAATATCCCTACTTTTGATAATAATAGTCCAAAAATAAACTTTAGAAAACTTCAAGCGTTCTAAAAGATATGAAACGGCTTGTTGAACAACGAATTTGGTAATTCAGTTCAAATTTGAATTTTTTAATAAATCTAAAATTTTCTATATTTCATATACCACACCATAAAATAAATTTCTTTGACACACGTTACGATGATAAAAGAGAAAGAAAAGTAATCGGTGATTTTTTTATGATTTATCTTCAGTCACGGACAGAAAAAAAAATAACCAAAAAAACATTATTTGCAGAAGATACAATTTAAATAACAAAAAAGTAATTTTTTTTAAAAAAAAACATTGTATCTATAAAGGATTTTAAAATATTAATGTAAATATTATATATGCATTTAGGAAATAGATGGCGCTGTTTCAACAATAGTATGTACAATTGTATTCTCTACGCAGGGCAGGAGTGATGTGTAAGACAGGAGAGAATGGGGATTAGTTCAGGGAGTCTAAGAGTGAGAATCTGCGCATTAATTATAAGCATTATTATTGAATGTTACAATCAGTAATTGGTGATTTCTCCGAGACTAATCATCCTTCTGCAAGGTACTAGATAACAAATATAATCCTAATTGTATCTTGTGGCCAGAGACGTCTAAGGTATGGAACAACTGGGCCAGGTCCAAAGCCTCGCCCTCGGTGGGGGCCTTGTGTGTTTCGATTTCAACTTTGCATGTCAATTGGCACAAGAGGTAAGACTGTATTATTATGCAGTGACCGTTATGCATGTCTAGACCCAGGCCTAATGCCATAAGCAATCATCAAACTCACTTAGTCGAAATGCGGTCATCGGTCGAGCCAGTTTGAGCCTAGGTTTTTGAGATTGTAGGTCGTGCACATTTGTTTCAAATTACTGTTTGAACAAATAATTGACAATGCACATTATATACCGGCTACTTTTCAAGATCAAAGGTAGGGCTCAATTTGCGGAAGCGGTAACCGAGTGGTATAAGTATCGGATCGTGGCTTGCCTTGTCTCGAGTTCGAGCCCAGTACCACTAAAGACCCCGTGTAGGGTAGCGATGCACGTTAAATCTGTCGAGAGCTGAAACGTCCTCCCGTTGGTGTGGTGCGGTGGTTAGAAGAGGGGGTGCCAGCTCAGGTGTCGTCCACGTCACTTGACCATGGTTCAAAATTACGTGGTCTGTCGCCAAAAGCCCTCGTGTAGCTGAACAGTGCGACGTTAATATTCAATCAATCAAAAGGCCTACTTTGCATAGGGGAAAAAACTCTCAACAAATCATAAGATTTTTCTGGGCCCAGGGTCTCAGAAAGTCTTAAGACGTCCCTGCTTGCGGCAGATCTTTTCAGGCAATACTCGTTAGAGTTGTGTTGAAGTTTAAAAAAAAGTGTGATGCTAGCTAAGATGTCATTATCGTCGCTTGACCGAGGTTCAATATACGAGGTCATTAGTGACATTAGGTTAGAGTGTGACATTAATAAACACTGACTCATTTCTCAGACGATAACCCTCAATTATATATCCAGATACTTTATACTTTGTAATGGCTGAATCTGAATATTTATTATACCAATCCATGTTCACTTTAATAGTTCAGGAAAATTAGCAAATGAAGGAAGAACTTCAACAGCAAAGAATCTAGAAACAAGAGAAATTACATGAGACCTGGCACTGCCATATTAAAAATTCCCAGCATGATACTTCAAAGAATAACATACCCAGTTACAGGATACCACCAATACATAATCGAGCTGAAAAAAGTTGTATGATTGCAATGGTGAGAAAAATCCTCCCATTCACAATCTTAGAAGTAATACCCCAGTTCTTCAGCCAAAAAATAAAGACTGCTTGATAACTCAGGTTTGTGTGTGTGTGTGATCTCCAATATACACAAATACAAACATATCTTCAAGATAGAAACGAGACCCTTCATTACGATATGAATAAGTTGGCAAATATGACATCCTCTTCCAAAAGACTAGATGTGAAGAAATCTCATAAACTTATCTTAAAAGGGGACGTGAGCATTAACCAACATCTGAAATGAGCCATGAAATGGTGGAAAGTATCACAGACCATCAGGTACAGATTTACACTTTTTGTGATCAGAGGCAAGATGAAAATACCACCGACCTTCCCGAAAAACCCAACCCATTCTAGTTATGCAGATCACCTGCAGCGTGCAATCCTCAAAGTAATTCTTGGCCCGAACAACAACAAATGCTCAGTTCTTCTGTTTGAAAAACCCTTTTTTATGAAATATTATTAAAGAAATCGTATTCAACGCTACCGTGAATAAAAAAAAAATACCGATTTGCGGATAGACTGTATATGTCCACTTTCAACCTTGCATATGGAAGAAGTATGTGGGCGTTTAAAGTAAGCTAACAAGTGCTCTGACGGATGTCCAAATTACCCGAATGAATGTAAATCCCTCTAAAGATACCGATGACGATCACAGCATTCAAACGGTGCCGGTAGATAAAGATGGTTCTCCAGTAACATGACAATCTCAGATAGAAGATGGCCGCCATGACGGAAACGTGGTCCACGATTGAAATAAGTGTGATGCGGTTTTTGGCTTGAAGAAAAATTCTCCAGCTGAAATTTATCGGCAATCGGTAGAAGTCTACAGTTCAAGTATTAAATCACGAAAAAAGAAGTGGTTTTGGTACACGAAATTTGATAAAGGTATGACAGATGTGTGAGATAAAGAAAGAGCAAGCAAGGCGACCAAGTACGTCTTCCGCAGATGACAAAGTTTGCAGTGACGAAGTTTTGTTTCAAAGTGCTCGTCGCATTAGTTTGAGTAAAATTACACTAGAACCAGGGGCGTAGCTACCACCGTATCAATGATTCGGAGCCTCAACAAGTATAGTTAGTTCCACTAAGAAGGCTCCCATATCTAAAAGAGGACACCCGAAGGAATTTTGATACAGAGCCCCCTCAGAGCTAGCTAAAATATAACACAATATTTCCATTAGCAGTGCACACAATATTGTGCATGAACAATAGGTTATATATCGGAAGACAGGTTATCGGAATATCGGAAGACATGTGCTCCTAGAGCACCGAGACAACTCACAGATAAGCAGAATGCGACGGGAATGGGGTGTCTTTCGAGCGTTTTCAGCGGGAGGGTGTTACATTCCTACATCATATCTTTACCGGTGACTAAGCATGAGTGCATTACGTCGAAGAAAGCTTCAAAATGTAGTGGAAGCATCCCTCATCCCCTCCGTAATCATAAATTCAATGTACCGCCACTGCAAAGAAAGTTACAGTCACAGTTTTTTGGGACAACTAAGGAGTGCTGCTGGTTGGTTTCGTCGCTCATGGAAAAACCGTAAATGCTGTCATTTATTGTGCCACGCTGGGTTGATTGTGAGAAGCAATTCGTCATAAACGACCGGGACAGCTCACAACGGGCGTCGTGTTGTTGCACGACAATACCCAAGCGCATACGGTCACAGCTATGCGCGATAACTTACAGTGTTTTCGGTAGGTGATATTGGACCATCCTTTTGACAGTTCTGGCCTCACACCATGTGATTTCCATCTCTTCGGACCTTTAAAGAAACACTTGGGAGGTCATTACTTTGGAACCGATGTTGAGGTCCAGCAAGTCGTCTTGAACGTGGTTTAACAACCTTGACACTGATTTTGATGGTTTAATGTAGCGATGTAGCAAATGCCTCGATAAGTATGGGGACTATGTAGAGAAGCAATATGTACCTGTGCCTTCCAACATTATGTATATGTTACCGTTAAAGTGAAGTCAGTTATTGCATAGAATAACTAGGTATTTCACGAAATAACTAGACAAGTCAATTAAAGTATATAAAATTATTGAATTCTATGATTTAAGTAGGTATTCTATAGAATAACGATTACTTGATCATTAAAGTATGAAATACCACATTTGCAAGTTCTTTGAACCGGTTCTAGTTGTTTTAGAAAGAATTTTTCCGATTAGGAACTAGAGATGGAAGAATAAAACAATTGTTGTTTTCTGATGCCACCTGTCTGACGTAGTCAGATCGAGGCCCACGAAATTCATCGTGACATGGGCAAGAGGTACGCCTGTCGTTGGCCTTGAGCACCATACAGGTGACAGTGCGATTTAGCTCGGCGAAATTCCCCGAAGGGACGATAGATGGCGACACGACCTCTATCTCCACCTCCACAATTTCTGCATGTAAACTGAAGGGGAGGGAAATATTCTCCAGTCCCTGCGCTCGTGATTAAGCCCACAAGACTACGGACCCACTGATTTAACGAGTACGTACTCCGTGTGTACTCGGAGGGTGTTTGGTGACATTCGGCATCGAACCCAGGTCTTCCGGTCTGGAGTCCGATGCTCTAACCACTAGGCTACCCACGGCCCAAAACAGTACTCTAGATATGAGTTCAGTATATGTCAGCGAGAATTAATTTCTATTGAAGAAGTTCCAAATATTGACACAACGCTTCGATCTGTGGCAAACAGCTCAAAGTTGCGGTACTGGACAAAGATTTAAAAAGTGCTCGTATAAAAAAATGTGTAATGATAAAAAGTGGGCTTGTTTCAAAAATAATAAGCTGTCCAATCCAAAGTGTCATCACAGCCATCCTTGATCTGATAAATAATGAAAAGTAAAACGAAGTATCTCATAAAATTTAATATTCTTTTACATTTTTATTTTAAAAAGTTTACACGTTGTTTTTTTATGAAGCAACACAGTTTTTCTTCACAGCATGTGTTTTTGTTGATAATATTTAAATATAATCTATTTTTGCAACATATTCTTTTTTCTCTTTCTGTTTAACTAATATTAGCAATAATAAATTATATTACCTGCTTTCCCTTATTATTTATCAATTATTCATCAGCAAAAGAGATCAAATAGTTTTTTTCCGAGAGAATTTATGATCAATTAATTTATAAAATATCTTTGAAATTGTTTATTTTTCACTTTAACGGTCCATCCTTAGTTATTTCACAGAATATCTAGATACCAAGTTACGAGTATTTCATAGAATAACTAGGTAAAGTATGAAAAATTTTTCATCTATTATATACTTTAATGACGTCTAGTTATTTCATGAAATACCTTGCTGTTCCATGAAATAACTGAATCATACACTTTAACGATGACATGTACATGTTTACTATGAATAGGCTTGTTACCTTACTTCTTAAAACCCCTTGTAGCATCATGTTGCCTAATAGGCAATGATAACGCGTTGAAGCAGTACGAGCTAGCCGAGCGATCAGTTACTCTTACTTTGATTTCGACCACAATGTTCCAGTCTTTTATTTTTCTGACGCCTAACCTTACTACTAGTTTCTTTGAAAAAAAATGGAATTAAAATAAAAGGTTCACAGCTGCAACAAAGGAGGAACTAAAGAAAATAGCCCGATTTAAAAAGAACCCTGATAACTAGTATAATTTTAACCTCTAGAAAACGGGTAATTTTCAGAACTGATCTTCAGGGATTTCAGGAATTGCTCTTCAGAGAGGACCTTTCGATTATACTACCATCTTCTTGTTAACAACTGACTCTACCATGTGTCTTCGGACAAGGCAACAAAATAATGTACTGCTCATCTGCGCAGTGGAGAATTTTGCGTTAATAATGTGTAAAGGAAAAAAAGATAATTTAATACTTTTCTCGTTTAAAAAACAAATGTTTAGCCTAGCTATTTTTTATTTATTTTGAAAAAAAAATTATTTATCATCCAAAAAGACCAAATTTACTCAGTAATGTTTCCCTACCTTTTATTGATGCCCTGTCCTACTAAATATTGAACTTTTTTTTTCTTTATACAACTCATTTTTATCGCATGGTTGACAGAAAAAAAATACAAGATATGTGTTGAAATTAATTTAATTCAATACAACAAAACTGATTATTTTATGCCTTTTTTTAATGAGTTAGTAAAACTAATTGCAGATTTTATTTTATTATTAGTGTCGTATTCTAAAACAACGCAAGGGCTATTGGAGACAAAATTCATAATGTTCAGCCTCGGTCAAGTAAGTAGTAAAAACAGTGCATAAATTGGCACCTCCCTTTTCAAGTTTCTACATGTACCTTATATGGAAATTGTATAAAAACGTAATCATATGTCCAAAATTTTTATATCCAGTAAATTCTGATTTCCCAGAGGAAACACAAAAATTTTGTAGTTGATATTCGAAATTTTTAAGGGGGGTAGTATAGAAAATACAACATTTTTATTGTGGCAGCTTATTTCAAATTGAAACTCATAAATTTTATTTAAATACAAACTAAATCACAGTGAGAAATTCTTTTTCAAACTCTAGAAGGGGTCAATTTTTAACGTTTTACACTGGCCCCTTAACAATCAAATTGTTTCTTTGTGAGACTTAAGACCCATTTAAAAAAAAGATTTACCTATGAGTTTTGGACAGATATGTCTTTTTTGGACAGATTACATGGAGCTCAGAAAGTAGTTAAGAGGGAAACAAAACCCCGGGTTGGTTTGTTAACCAAGTTCGTTCTTCATGAGCCTATTCCTTTTAGTTGTAACAATAACGACCTGTAAAGATTAAAAATCGTTTTGCTGAATTTAATGAAAAAAATTAAGCATAAATTCCGCCGAACTATTTGTCTGCTGCTTTCCAACAACTTTATCCTGTCAAGCCGCCTTCTCACATCCCAAATATTCAAATCGCGTTAAATGTTTTCTCATTGTCAGTGAAGTCTTCGGGTGCTTCATAATAGCACCATTATGAAGCATCAAGATCTATATAAAAAATGGTCTGGAGTAGTTGTTTCAAAAGATGTCAGTTGTACGTTAACGTCACAATTCGAGGATTAAAGATTGATGTTTTTCAAAAAATCAAGGCACAACTTAACCACCGTCGATATAAAGTTGTGATCGTGACCATTCGACTACTGCAGCTGTATGGTATGACTACAAAAATCAAACTATCAATTTTAAAACATATAAGTGAATGAATTATTTGGGGGGATGTTATTTATTATTACAGTCGAACCTGTTTTTGTGCGGTCTTTTTTATGCGATTTCCTTTATGAACGATTTTATTTTTGTGCGATATTTTTTTATGCGGTGTATGAATTTCAATGGCTTTGGCGCCATTGTAATGTTTTCTATCTATTTACTAGTGCAGTAACGGAGAATGTTAGGACCCCCCCCCCTGAAAGTCAGGTTTCGCCTTTAATATTTTATTAATTGGGTAAATACGTATTTAGCGTTAGTCATGCCTTGGGCCCCTAGAGTCCTCCCCCCCCCCGATGGTGTGTGGTGTGGTGTACGTTATGCCACTGAAATGTAGACACTTCAAGACGCTCTGTTCATTTGTTATAAACAGTTTCCCGACAATGCGCATTCAGTTGCTTTCTCTCAACGCTCCAGCAGCCCGCGCTTGATTGAAGACGAAACTTTCAATGAAAGTGACATTATCAATAATTTGATAAATTATGAAGACGGACACGAAGCCAGATTCTTTGAGAGCGGATAAAAATATGCAGGGATCCAGCCTTCCAACAAATTGGAAAAGCATTTTCTTAAAATAGATACCAGTTAAGAAAGGAGTATAAAATTCCCAAAAAGAGCTTCAATCATGTATAGCTGGTTATCGTGACATTTACAAGCAACTGACCACCCATCCTTCGCCACAAAAACATATCTCTTACTTTATGTTGCCAAAAATAAACCAATTGAAATTGCACCCCTTTAAGTAACGAAAGCTATTTTGAACTTATTCTTCACAGGGCTTTGTATTACGATGAGTAGCGATGAATTACGTATGTGCATTTTAAAGACTTATCCGTATATACAATGTGAAACTATATGTTTTTAAAATGTTTCCATGTGTAATATTTAATTATTTATTTTGTTATGGAAGTACTCTTGCATAAAGTTCGTAAATAATTGGCAAATTTTATAAATGCGACTTTTTTTATGCGGTCCCAATCCACCGCATAAAAAAAGTTTTTTGTAGTATTTCCACAAATTAGTTTGTTATATGTAAGAATTTATGAAAATTTTGAATATTTTTTGTGCGATATTTTTATGCGGTCTCTATCTACAGCACAAAAACAGGTTCAACTGTATTTATCACTGTTATTATCTTTACAATGATCTATTTATAGAATTTAAAAGTTTTCGATTTTAATGAATATAATGGTTGAAACCAGTGGCGCACACAAGGGGAGGGTCCTGGGGGTCCGTACCCCCCCTTAAAAGCCCTTGATTTTTTTTCCAATTGATTATAATTCAAGTATATAGTACGTAAAATTTAACTAAGTATTTGTTATTAATGATTAATTTTATAAATCAATGCTAATTATTTATTTAATAATTAGTTTTTTACTGTGTTTTGTTCCCGAAAATCGACAAAATCACAAAAGAGCATGATACAAGAATGGTGAACTTTCGACCCCGGACCCCCCCCACACACACCTCCTTGAAAAATTCCTGTGTGCACTACTGGTTGAAACTGATTTTCACACACATGGGATGCCTGCATCCTTTCACTACACATAAACACGCTGCAGCATCTTAGATGAAACTCGTAGTTCTAAGGTAAGGATGGTCACAACCCAAATGACCTTGCGGGCCACTTCGGAAAAACATTATACCCCGCGAGTCGCATATGAAAATATATATCTTTATATTACATTTGGACATATTACAAAAAAAGTGAAAATTTAAAACGGAATGAATCATTATTATTGTTTTCATTATTTTTTATGTATACAAACATAAATTTAATAATAATACAACGATCAAATATGCCTAGCTCTAGCACAATAAGCAGCACGATTAAAGTTACAGGAATGGAGCGCGATGCTACGGGAAGTCGCTGCAATGCAATACTGCACACTTTTAAGTATGGATAAAAATAGAAGCAACGTAATAAAATATAAACAGTTACGAGATATATATTTATTACAAATCACTACTCCAAAAACAAAGATATTGCACACAATAATCGTATTTTTTAAAGCTGTAGTGAATCTCACGGCCGCAAAGTTATTCAAGGTGGACCGTAAGTGGCCCCTGGGCTGGCCACCCCTGTTTTAAGGCAATGTTTCTCAAATACCAAACCCTAGACCAGGACTGAGTTCTGGTAACACTGAGAATCAGAAAAGAAATTGATTCATATACACAGGCGTAGCTAGCTCTTAGGGGGCCCTGTATCGAAATTCCTTCGGGGCCTTTTTTAGATATGGAAGCTCTGTTAGTGCGACACGGTAAATTACACTTGTTGAGGCCCTTGTAGCTTGGGGGCCCGTATCATTGATACAGCGGTAGCTACGCACACACAACTGTTCATACATCAAACCGAATTCTCGCCATTTATAGGACATGGAAACAATTGTAATCTCACAAAGGTTGAGAATCGAAGTTCTAAAGAAACAAACTGATACTTGTTATTGAGAGAGAAAAAGAAAAGAAAGCACTACACTAAAATTACGAAACATCAATTTAAGGAAGCGCGCGCAGTACTTAAAAATCAATTCATTTTCAAGTATTTAATTCTTAAGCTCTGAAGAAAACAATTTGTTCAACATAAAATTAGAATACTATACAAGAAAAAAATGTCTTTCCAAAACAAAATTTCATATTTTTAATTTCTTCTCACTTTGCCATTTTGACAAAAGAGGACATTTTCTTTTCAAAATTAGTCTTCAAAATTTCAAACTCTTCAACAATAGATTCTGAGTTTCCGTTAAATGAAATATTTTATATATATATATATATAAAAATATGACAAAAATGTTTTCGTTTTGTGTGTGTATGTATGTATTTTTCTTATTTTAAATAAAATATAAAAATTAATTCTTAAATAGAAAATTGTGCTTTATCAAAAACTTCTATATTTTACGAAATAAAAAGTTTTATACACAGGTAATTTTAATACCACACAGCGGCGTAGCGTAAGGGGTGCAGAGGGGGCCATGGCCCCAGGAGGCATACGAAAATTAAATTAAAAAAATATTTCAAATGCCACGAAATATTTTAAGCGACGAAAATGACGGAAACGAGTAAAAGCACACGCACAGATGCAGGAAATTTATTAGTCGCTATGCACTCGCATTCGTTTTTAAGTTACTTAGGCTTCTGACAACAGGTACTGTGCGAAGTCAATGGTGCTCAAAATTATTTGTAAACAGAGGGACTAAATATCCATCAATGTGCTAAAAAAATACGTGCTTTACAGACCATATTAGAAACAAATCGAGAGGAATTCGTGGATGACGCTTTAATATATGCTAAAAGTTTATGTGTAGAGCTTGAAATTTCTTTTGAACCCCAAAGACAAATCAGGAGGAAGCATATATTTGGTGACGGAAGTAAAGATGTTCAGCTATCGTACGAAGATGACTTGAGGCGAACAATATTTCCTTCAATAGACAAAGTAACTGCTGAAATTCGAGAAAGATTCCTACAGTTGCAGAATCTAGCACTAAAATATGCTTTTTAAGGCCTGAAGCGATATTGAGCATGGACGAACTTAGATCAAGCTCCTCAAGACATTAATAAAGAAGAATTCCAACTTGGGAAAATACATCTACAAGCTTTTGTAGCTGCAACAGACCCAAGCTGTAAAAAAGAACTCATTAGGCCCGGCCTTCTGAAATTATTAAAAAATATTATTGAGTCCAAAATTGAAGATGGCTTATCAAACATTGTCAAAATGAAGAGAATTATTTTCACAACTTTTTAACAAATTTAGCTATTCTGGCAATTGAACTTGACATACATATTGATATTGACAATTGTATAAAAGATTTTGCTATAAAAAAAACACGAAAAGTGCGCTTTTAACCAATAAAAAAAAAATTTAAAGCTGATTTTTTTTTTTTTTTTACTTTTACTGATTTTCTTGACTTATAATTAAAATTGAGAGGCGACAAATTTCCGGTCGGCCCTAGGCGGCGAAAGTCCACGCTACGTCACTGATACCACACTAATCTTTAAAAAATTGAGAAAATATTAAATAAAAATAAACACATATTTGATGGTTGCACTAATATTTGCCAATCAAATTTAAAAAAAACATATTTGTTAAAATTCTTTTTTTCGCAAGACAATAATACAAATAAAATAAACTGCTATATTCTCATAAATAAACTAAAATTATAAAATAAAAATATTCACAGAATCAAAAAAAACCATAAAAAAGAAGGAAACTGACCTTCAATATGTGGAATGCACAAAAAACCATTACGGGGAAGGGGTATTTAAAAAAAACACACACAAAAAGAAAACACCGTGGGGGTAATCTTGATACTAAAAATCTCTTAGTGCATGAGGGGAGGAGGTGATTGAATCCTCAAACTTTACCCTTTCTAACAGCATTACCTTCTATGATTCAAGAATATTAGAATATATATATATATATAGAGAGAGAGAGAGAGGAGTTATTTTAATCAAAAATATTCTTATAGTTTTCCTTTATTTTTTTAAAAAAATTACACATTAAGTATCAATCAAAAAATTACATTTCAATTAAGAAATGTAACTACTTTTGGTTACTTACTGAAACGAAGAGAGCAAGAAAAAACAGATTTGACCCTTTAACGTGCAATAGTTTTTAACTTTTTTACCAGAAGCAGCTCACCGCATCAATATTTGTGATATATATAGTATAGATTTTTTTTATCATATTATCAACAAAATTCTTTATAGAGTTTCATAACAATGCTGATATTATTTCCTGGAGTCCATAAAAAAGTCAAAAGATCATCCATTTTAGAGTAAAAAGATTATGTATAAGCATGTATAATATACAGGGCTTTTTAACATTAGTATAAATATTTTTGAGTAGCACCTTGTATTGTAACGCAGATTACAAAAGTTCTTCAACTAATTAGAACTTTTGAGAATTTTACAGTGTGATTTAGTTTTACATTTTGTATATTGTTTTTATTGCATACTTTAAATTATTAATACTGTGTTCTCACGAGAGAAACCACTTATTAATTATATATATATCATCATACTTATACTTTTTAAAAAATTTCTAATGGGCTGCGGATTGGTGTTTTACCAATGCAGACCTGGTACATTCTCGGGTGAGAGAGTGAATATTAACGTCGCACTGTGCAGCTACACGAGGGCTTTTTGGCGAAGGACCACGTAATTTTGAACCATGGTCAAGTGACGTGGACGAAACTTGAGCTGGCACCCGCCTTTCCTAACTACCACACCACACCAACGCGAGGACGTTTGAACTCTCGACAGATTTCACGTGCATCGCTCCCCTACAAGGCGGGTCTTTAGTGGTACTGGGCTCGAACTCGTGACAAGGTCAGCCACGATCCGATACCATGACTACTCGGCTACCGCGGCCGCAGTATATTCTCGGAAGCTGGTATCTCTTTTTAGTGCGGCACCATGTAGGCGGATACCAATCACCACAGGTAGTTTTGACGCTCAGTTTCCTCCCTAGAGGGAGGGATCTGAGCTCTGTCGATGCGATCTTGTACTATAAATTAATTTTACCGAGAGCAGCCATGTCAAACAGACACTTTTGGGATCTTTTACATGCCGTGGCGTACTTACATTTGTTTAATACACACAAAAATTCGCTAAATTTAGCAATGTATTAATTCGAATTCCAAAATTTAAAATCATTATAGGAAAAGATAATTTCTTGAACAATTATCAATTCCTTTTATTCTTTGAAAGATATTTATCTACATTAAACTGAAGCATCTTTGTTTCCCTGTTCCAACAAAATCCATGATTTCTTGGAGAACAAGTTCTGAAATACAGGTGAGCTAGCTATTTTGTAATAACAAACTGAATTTTTCTTCTATTTGAAACAAAAAACTTTTTAAAACATAATACATTTTATTAGAAAAAACAGAGAAAACGAGTAAAAATTTTTAAATGAAATTGATGTTAGAACAACTTTAACAGCCTATAAAAGATTTGCTGTGTGTAGTCTTTGAAACAAGATCAAATATCTGATACAGATCTCTTTTTTTCTCAATGACATACTTAAAAAAGCTTCAACAAAAAATTGGTTATGTTTTAAATAATATCTTTGATCAACATATGAAAAAGCTCTCAGAATTTGGACCATTCTAACTTAACTCTGTGGCGCAGCCAGTCCTGAGTGGGCCCTGTATCAAAATTCCTTGGGGGCCCATTTTTGAAAAAGAAATAAAAGACATTTATTTGAAAGTGCCAGAATGTTACGCATATTGGGGCCCTGTATCATTGATATGGCGGTAGCTATGCCCCTGGGCGCAGCAGACCATGAGGGCCAAGGCCTACTGTGCCCAACTCCGTTTACGCGACTTTGAGCCCTGAGCTGCATGAGCAAATGTTCCGGTCAGGTGGTCAGTCTGACGCGAAACCCTCAGTGTTAAGCTCCCGAGCAAGCTTGGTACTCACTTATCGTCCCAAGTGAAGGGATTAAAGACTGAGGCAACCTTGCCCAACCGGGGTTTGAACCTCGGACCTGTGGTGTGGAAGCGCGATGCACTAACCACTCATCCACTGGGCTTCTTGTACCATTCTGGCAGTTGAAAAAACAACTACTTTAAAATTGCATTTAAAATATTCAAACAACTAAACAATTCCATTTGAGAACATCTCACTAAACCTCATTTAAATCTACTAACTACATCCCATAAGTATATATTATGATTATGAAATGAAGGCTATTTTATAAGCTTTTTATTGATTATGCTGTATTTATTACAATATAATCAATACAAAAAAGGTATTTTTACACTTAACATGAAATTGTGTTACGGAATAATATGCTACTTTTTTCAATTTTTGAATGATAGTTCTTGAACAAAATATTAATCCAAAAGATTCACCCATACTAATTAAAGAAACTGCTACCATAAGCCAGAAAAATAAATTTTAATCTATTTTAAAACATTTACATTAGCTTTAATATAAAACTTAACTGCATCCACTATTGCTTCATTACAAAGTAAAAAAAAATTATTCATAAAATTTTACAATTTTATATTAAAGAATGAATACCATTAAAATCTTATAATGTATCAGGCTATATAAAAGTTGGCTTTAACATAGTTGATTAAGAAAGTATACTCAGTGGCATAATGGAGAATGTTAGCGCCCCCCTGCAAACTCAAGTTTAAGGTCCCAAGATCAAATACGTACTTAGCATCAGTCAAGCTTTGGACCCCCACAATGCAGGGGTTACGTTGCGCCACTGAGTACACTTTCGTAATATTTTACTTTAAAAATATGAATTTCAACTTGCATGTCTTATGCATATATATACTATTAGCAATGCAATTCATTTTTCACATAATTACTTAATGATAAATTCTGGATGATCTATTTTAATAAACAAAATGAAATTCAAATACTTTAGACAAAAAGTGATATCAGTCAATAAACAGTCAAATCTTGGTGGTATTTTAAAATAATTTAAGAGCAGTTATTACAATCCCATAAATGAAATATAAGTTTCAAAGAATAAAAAACAAAAGTATTTTTTCAGCTCATATTTTTCAAGAAAAATGGTCATTTTCCTTTACTGTAAACAGGAAAAATCACAATCCCAAAAGTACTACCTAAAAATTTTTATTAAGTATACAGGAAAAATATTATATATCAAGTAATATAAAAAAAAAATTTTAAGTCAATTCTCCTACTTAGATCAACAAAGAAAAATTTTATTTTAGCTACTTTTTATTAAATAGTTACAATTAATATAAATATTATGTACATATGACAGAATCACAACATTAAGTAGTAATTAATTTTTATTAATTATCATTAAAGTATTGTATTGTCCTCCAAAACAATCGTGTATATAAAATTTCAGTTCAACTGAATGCTTTAAAACGTGAGAAAAATTCAAGTTTTGACACAAGTTGCCAACGTGGCTGTATTTGTAATTATTTGAACAATTAGTTTTAATCAATTAATTTTTATTAATTATAATTAAATTACTGTATTGTCATCCAAAATAATTTTGTATGTAACATTTCAGCTCAATGGAGCACTTTAAAATGTGATAAAAAAAACCTTTTCAAGTTTTGACACAAGTCGATAAGTTGCCAATGTGGCTGTATTCGTAATTCTTTGAATAATTAGTTTTAATCAATTAGTTCTTATTAATGAAAGTTAAACTTCTGTATTGTCATCCAAAATAATCATATACATAAAATTTCAGCTCAATCGAGCGCTTTAAAATGTATTTTATTAACAATTGAAAATTCCTCCAAGATAAATAAATATATAGAGAGTGTGAGCTAATAGTAGAAATTTAAAAAGACAATTATTATTTCATTCATATATAAAAATAAAATAATTGTTTTAAGAAAAGTATTCACAATAAATTTTCCTAGACTTATCATTTTATTAAAGAAGTTATTAAGAAAAGTTATGGTATTAAAAAGGTACAAAGCCTATATTAATACTGATGTCATAAGTAAAAATATATTTTAAATTAAACTACAATGGTTATACGTGCTATTAATATTTTATAAAAATTATGCCTTAAAGGCCTTGAACAAAATGATGTGTTTTAGTTCAAGTTTTAATTCAAACAGATTCTATATGAATATATTTTTAAACAACATAAGCTATTAAAACTCATCATTTAATATGTTACAAGAAATTTATCACAAAATTTTTGTTTTTAGATCAATATCCATATATTTGGCAACTGCTTTACAAATGAAATTTTATAAAAAATATTAATACAAATCATTATTTAATTTAAGAGAAGTTAGACTATTAGATTTTTCTGAATTCTAATACTTCGTACTAGCTCAATTGAAAAAAATGCATATCATTGCATTTTAAGCATGCCTTAAGATTTATAATTAAAAATCAATCTTAAATATGAATATCATTAATACAGAACGGGACTTCAAAAGACCAATAAACATCAAAGGAAATTTCAGTTTTAAGAAGCATATAAAAAATTTATTTCCAATAAAAATTTAACAATATAACACAAATATACATGAAAAGTAAATAATTTTCCAATTCAACAATTTACAGTAACTTACAGAACAATTTACAGTAACAATTAACAGAAAATAGTCCATTTTTACGATTGAATATTCATCCAATTTTTTGCTTTATTTTTTGACAACAAATTCAATTAAGAATGTGACTTACAGCTTTGTGTGTCAATTCTTTACAAAATTTCTTCTACTCTTTTTGTTTACAAAAGCGCCATAACAACCAATGACAGATGTATCCGTAAAATGTTTGATTACGTAACGGAAACTTCAGTGACATTTCTGTTTTTTGAAAAAATTAGTGATTTTCTTAAAATTAATTTTTAAAAGATATAATAAAAATGGGCAGAACAATTCTGCTGGAACGGCGAAAGTGAATCTGTCGGCCGAAAAACAGTCGAAAAGTGACACAAAAAATAGTCTGTGTAAGAAATACAAAATACGGAAAAACACAAAAAATTTACAGAAATAAAATTTACATTTTTTTTCAGTTAAATTTGTTCAAAATTCAATTTATAATTTAAATCTTATTACATTCATTTAATTAAGATTTGAAAGAGTTTTTTTTTATTCATATATATTATAAAATTTTAATTGATTATAATTATGAAATAAAAAGAAGTCTTTTTTCTAAATAAAGCTTTGTGTTTCTTTTCCTTTTTCAAAATGCAATACATAATTCTTAAAAAATTTGTTGTAATATCTATTACTTCAACTGTAACTTTTTCGGTATGCGTTTGTTGACATACGATTTGAATCTCTTTCACATGTGATTCTAAAATTACTCAATCATCATGACGAGAAAAAAAGATTAATGTTTACTTAACTTCTAAGGAAGTTAAATAGTATTTGTTAGAATATTCCAATTAAATTGAATCTAAGTTCTTGAAAAGTAAATTTAAATACTTTAGTTACCGAACAGCAATATGAATAATTACAAATAAATATTTACTGACCGAGAAAAGATTTAAAATATTACACGTCAAACCAAAGATGTTTGCAACTTTACTATGTAAACTTCTTCAGCGTAAAACATATGATGTTTTAGCTAAGAAGCATACTCTTCTGTTGCTTTTTGTTGGATTGATTATTGTTTTCGTCTCTACACTTCGTTTTGGAGAAGTATGTTAAAAGAATTTTTTTTTTATTAAATTTTATTTTATCTGCTTTTATTTGAATGTTGTATAATAATTCATCTCCTCGAATTTCATCTGTTCCGCACTAAGATAAAAAAAAATATATTTATTTGTGAAAATTAAATTTTAAGACAGAAATAAGTCACATAAGTTTGAAATGTAATACTTATACACAGACTCGATCATTAAAAAAATATACTTATAGATATCGAATTATCTTTATAAAACAAAATTTTGATGAGAAATGAAGCCAAGATTATTTTGTGTAGTTTAAAATACATGAGTACTTAAAATGATTAATTTTTTTTTTGATAATATGTAAACAAATCAAATTTATAGACTTGGAAAAAATTAAATGATGTAGGTGGTTATTCTCAATTGTGTTGCTCATAGTTTTGCTAGTTAAAAATATTTTTGTAAAAAAATATTAAATTTTGGTGCATGTGTTCATGCTATTTGCAACTTTCGACAAATTTTTGTTTGTACCAAAAAATGTTGTCTTGATCCATAAGATCATAAATTTTTGGTATGGAGTTAGCACATAAACACCAAATTTCTTATTTTAAAAATAGCTGCTTCATTTTGCTGATATTTATTTTTCAGACTCTGATAGAATGGAGCAAAGAAAAATACTCAGTTGTTTTCAGTCCTTATAGTAATAATATCCTGGGTAAAAGCTACAGAAATATGTTAGTATATGTTCTGCTTTTTAATTTTAGAAAATATGAAATAGTTTGAGTTTTATAAAATTAAGCTATTTACCTATAACTTATGCTTACATGTTTTTTTAAGCATAATTTTATCATGTTAAATTGAAGTTATTTTTTGTGTATATAAAGTGTGTATTGTGTACTTTTTCTACTTATTTTATGAAATGCGATTTTGGTACTTATGTATTATTACTACCTATTGGTGACATTTGAAACAATGCACATGGTTCCCAATTCAGCATGTAAGACACATAGGAAATTGGGGCCAACTTCACAAGTTATTAATAGAGCTGGCAATGGTTGCGAAAAAATGTAAGTATCGAGATTTTTACAGAATATAAATTTATAAGATAGGTTTTAATTGAAAATATATAAAAGTTTTCGAATTATAAGATAGCTCTACAATAAATTAAACATGTCTGAAAAATACGGCTTTATAAAAAATACCCAAATATGATATGGTCACCAAAAATGTAAAACTTTTTTTATGACTTCTTGATATTACTTTAATTTTACATATCTTTTGCTACACTTGAATTCTTGTAAAATTTGATGGGCATAATATTGCTTAAAGAGTTAATTCTTTACCACTTTACTATTTTGCTTGGGCAAATTTCACCAAGTTGACGTTATCAGTGATAACACACAATATACACATAAAGAAAAATTATAAATACTAATTCTCATTGGCTTTTCATCCATTCTTGATATATTATGAAAAAGACATTACTGATACAAAAAGACCACGACTTGTTTTAAAAATGTGGTGGTAAAAGATTACCAGCTGAAATACTTCATTTTGCATTGGTTATATGATTTTTAGGGCCAGTGCAGGGACTTCCCTGCACTGGCAAAAGAGAAGAGTATCAGAATTTTAAGTTTTCTTCTGTTATTGCTCTGTAACGTATATTTTCGTACAATACTTTTACATTTCATTATAGTACAAAATATTGAATCTGTTTTCATGAATATAGAAGAAAGAAAAAATATTTAAGATAAGCAATTGTGGGACACAAGATTCTATCTAATTATTATGATTCAACCTGCAAGCACTGGTGTAGTTAGTCTTGGGACCTGTTTTTGGAAAATAAATAAAAATAATTGCATTATATTAAAACTTAATAGAAAGTGTCAAAATAAGTATGCATATAAATACGTACAATTATGTATTAAAAACCATAGTCCCTGCAGCTTGAGGGCCCAGTTATGCCTTTGTCTACAAAAAAATATGTAAACCATTCTTTGTATGGTATGTTTGTGTCATATTTAACTCTTCTATTTACAATAATTCCTGTTAATTATAATTAAGAAATCAAACAAATATAAGTAAGCAATGTTATTTTAACATTGTGTAAAATGTTTTTTTAAGTATCTATTTAAATTATTAATTTAAGGTACTGTAAAATCCAGTGTATAACGTTGCACCCTGTTTTTTACGAAGAAATCTGATATGATAATATATAATGTTATGTTTTGAAGTCATTTATTCGAGATATTATTCCAGACTTTTGAAATAATGGTATATTTCTAAAACTGGAAATCATTTAGTTCATAAGGTATGTCATTTCTTTTTAATAGACAGTATTTCGCTATGTGTAGAGGTAAAAAAAATTTTTAGTATATCTTTTGTTATTTTTAAAGCTATTGTTTTTATACCCGGCATATAATCTGCACCCTTATATTTTGATCTCACTTTTTGTGTCCAAAATGCATGTTGTATACTGGATTTTACTGTATATATTGTTCAGGCAGCCATGGTGTATGTTTTAATTCCAGACTTCCTAACTTTTACTTCCAATTCTTAACTTTTCTTTTACTGTTCAAGTGCAATAAGTTATGGTGATAATTTTTTTCCCTTTATTTTCTTATCTACAAATTTTTAATTCTTAATTCATTCCCTTCCCTCTCCCCCTTTCTTTTTTATCGATTTAAGTCTATTTTTACAATATTTGCTCCAAGAAATTGATCGTTAATCATATCAATAAGATTTTCTTAATTTTGTATAAAAATGAATAAGATTGTTCTTGTGTGTTATTTTTTATACATAAATGTTTCTTTTTAAAAAAATTGGTTCTATTTCAACATTTATAATCTTGCTTTATTATGGAATAAAGCAAATGAATTTTAATATATGTTTAATTTCTTAGGTTATGTCAATATGTCCCAATCGATGTAGTCTATACATGGGTTAATGGTTCAGATCCTTTATTTCTTAAAGAATTAGCCAAAGCCAAAGAAGAATACGGATTTCTTAATTCACATATGAAGTGAGATGTATTTATTTCTTCTCTTTAGTTAAAAATAATTTCTCAACTAAGGATTTTGAATAATTTGAAAAATTACTTTTTCATGCATATTACTCAATGATATTCTATGTTTGTATGTATATGAACATGTCAATATTTATTCAGTTTTTTTAGTACTGATTACATTTATTCTGACTATTATTATAACCCAATGCTCTTCTATTTCTGATTTTATTTGAATAGAAATGATGAAAAAATGGGATTTTACATTTATGATATTTTCCATTATCCTTGCACATGTATTATTATACATAAATCATTATTATATCTGAATTTTTTTGCAGTACAAGATTGATTATTTTATAAAATTTAGACACTTTATTTCTAAAAATACTTAATAAAGAATCTTTAAAATTTTAGAAAAAGAGAAAATTTATAAAATTACATTTTTTAAGTGGAGAATTTGAATATGCTAGAAATTTATATAAATTTTGAAGTTTCTCTCAACTATGCAACAATTTTTCTGTTATAGCTAACAATATAATATCTTCCATTGTAAATGATTTCAAACAGTTGTCTTAAGCTGTTTAGAAATTAGTTATATTTTTATATTTAAAATTTTAAATAATCAATTCTGTTCATTACTTGCTTTCTACAAAGTTTATAATTTCTGGAACTTTTTTACAAAAAAATTGTTCTCGTATTTAAAAATATCTATATACTGAAAGATTTCCTAGTAATTATGTTTAAAATAATTAAAAATATTTTGCCTTATACCAATGCTAAGCTAATAAAGTAATTAGAAATTACTCAAATCAGTTTATTAGTTTCTTTTCTTGTAAACATTACATCATATTATTGCTTTCTCTGTACAATCCAGCTGTTCCTTCTCTAACTGTGTAAAGTCTCATATGGTTCTTGTCCGACCCCAGTTTCCCAATTCAATGACATTAAGTGATTTAGAAGAGACTGATCCAGTGTTCCAACATATATCAAGTACTTTTGTTGTTGCTTCTCAACAAAAGAGTTATGAGAATGTAACTGTGTTGGTTTTCTCTAGTCCACAACTTGGTAAATATTTGCGTTGTTTTTCCCTTCATCCTTAAATTGTATTTAGTTTTTTTTAGATATATTTTAAAAAATTTCATGTTTTTCATATTTTCCGATGTATTCATTAATTTTTCTTGAAGTAATTTTTTTCTTTTGCTAAAATGAATATTTTTGTTTTATATTTAAAAAAATTGTCTCGTCCCTCCTTCTAAATATTTTATTTATAATGCGAAAAACAAATTTCCTTATTTTATTTTGAAATAATATTAATTAATAATGATGTTTGTATGACAAAAAATATTTGTTGATTTATTTGACATTCTAACTATCTAGTGAAAAATTGTATAAATACATTTTACCAATAGCTTACAAATTTGATTCAAATTATCTGGAATGAAATGAATTTTAAAATTATATACTTTTAATCAGATATTAGACAGTTTTATGATTGGTGTTGAAGAAAATAAGAAAAGTTCAAAATTTATTCTTAATATAATTAATTTTAAAAATAAAATTTAACAGTTAGTAGGTACAATTTTAATTCATTAAAAAAGTTATTTGATGTTCCTAACCAATAAGTTCATCAAAGTCTAAAAATGTGCGGATCGTGTTTAAGGCATGTTGTAGCAATAGTTTATAATAGCAATGTAACATTTTATTTCAATGTATAATATTTTACTTTGCTGTTAAAAAACGTTAGAAATTCATTTATGAACATTAAAATTTAACTTATTATTATTTTTATTTACATTTAATTTCATTGTCTATGCAAAATTATCTTTTATATATTTATATATTTTTTTCTTTTGACAAAAAAATGAATACATATAAATAGTTTTGAAACACAATTATATGATTTTTCCAGCTGAACGAGTTATAGCTAAGAAAATGATAGCTGTTGAAAATCAAAATTACACTCTCAGTAGGGCCTACATTACTGATAACTGGGGGTCTCAGAATACTGTATTGTTGAACAGTGTTTTCTTTCTGACACAACTTCCTCATGGCTATTCGAATAGCGAGATATTAGAGAAGCTGCCTTCAAATGTTCGATCAGCAATTTCTGAGGTAAGATAATAAATAATTTTACATGCATGTATATTGCAATGAATTAAAAAATTTCTTAATAATCACATGAGAAAAAAGAATGAAAATAAAATTTTAATTTTTTAGGAAGGAAAATTGAAACTTAATATTTTGTGTAGAGATTAAGTTTCTTATATATAGAGAGAGAGTGTTGATTATTGTGAACTTTTTCAGTATCCAGAAAGAGTTGTCTGCATAGTAAAATTTTTAATCTTCATTTAAATGTGTGCCATTACTTGAAACATAAATTTTTATGCATTTAGTTTTATTTATTTAAAATGGTTTTGTGCTCTTAAAAATTGAAATTCATCTTAATGTGTTTAAGAAATTTTCATTCTGAGTTATTGCTTATGTTATTGATTTGTTTATTTTTTATTTCCTGTAAAGGTATTTAAATATGAGGAAAAGAGTTTGGCTGCTCTAACCTTGAATGATCCTGATATTCTTGACTCCATTCTGAAACTGAACAACATCACCTTTGGAAATAAAGTTGCATCCGTATCTTCAGCATATTTAGTTATAGAATTACTAGCAGTAAGTACAATTTCATCAATTGAAATCATATTGGTTTCATTTTTTCCAGTGAAGATGAATAAGCTAATTTCTTGAGCTCTTTTGCAAAATCATCAAAGTGTCAGTTAACATTTACATAATATTTCATTAAAAATAGGTAGTCAGAAGGAAGTTTATGTTGATGCTTCTAACAATATTTACAATTAGAAAGAAAATAAATTTGAACTAAATAATTAAGTAAAATTAAAACTTAATGAAAATATTATACTATGAAAAAAAATTGTAAATTCTTTTTCTACATTTTTACTATTTTTAACTGTTGATACGAAAAAATAATTGATTTTGTATATTTTTTATTATATATATTTATAATATATCTATCATATATTTTTAGCTGTATTAAAAAAATTGAACTGTTATTCTATATGAATTAATATTTTATTAGCAATTTCATCATTTTCTTTATTCTGTTTTAAATAAACTGAAATTTGTTCTTTAAAAATCCTGCTGTTTTTTTTTTTTTTTTTTTTTTTTTTTTTTTTTTTTACTGTTTTTATTGTAATCTGCTCGTTTTTAGCTTTTATTTTTGGTGTAATGTAATTTTTTATTTTAATTTTTGATCTATTATGAAACAAGTAATATAAAAAAATTTAAGTCAATTCCTACTTAGATCAAAGAAAAATTTTATTTTAGCTATTTTTATTAAATAGTTACAATTAACATAAATTTGTACATACATGTGACAGACAGAATCACAACATTAAGTGGTAATTAATTTTTATTCATTATCATTAAAGTATCATATTGTCATCCAAAACAATCATGTGTATAAAATTTTAGTTCAACTGAATGCTTTAAAATGTGAAAAAAAAAACCTTTTCAAGTTTTGACACAAATCGCCAAAATGGTCGCTAAATTGCCAAAAATGATGCCAGCGTGGCTGTATTTGTAATTCTTTAAATAATTAGTTTTAATCAATTAATTTTTATTAATTATAATTAAAAATTATTGTATTGTCATCCAAAATAATCACGTATATTAAATTTCAGCTCAATTGAGCACTTTAAAATGTATTTTTTTTATTAATGATTGAAAATTCCACCAAGATAAATAAATATATAGAGAGTGTGAGTTAAAAGTAGGAATTGAATGAAATAAGTAATTTAATTCAATGTATTTTTAGCCTTTTTTTTTAATTCTATTTTTACATAGGATCATGAAGATATATCAGCTAGTCGCTTTACAGACAATGAAGTAAGTTAGCAGAAATTTATTTATTTAATAAATTCTTTCAAATACATACTCAATAAGGTCAAAAAGTTCCTGGAATAGATCAATTACAAATTATTATAAAATAGAATTATAATTTGATCTTATTGGCCTTCAAAGTACTGCCCTCCATAAACTTGTTTCAGCATTCTCTTATAACTGATCAAAACACTTTGGGAATCCATTTTCTTAGAGGTCCTTTAGTTGCTTTATCTGATTTTGGATCACCTCATCGGAATCCACAAAGCGATGCCCTGTCATTCACGAATGAAAAATTTGCTTTGTCAGATATTATCTGCAGCTAACACCAACAGTACAGGAAATTAATTTCAAATGGCTGCATGTTTTCCTTATTAGTGCTACCAAACCCCGAAACTGATATTTTCCCCGGACACTTGCATAAATGTAGGGAACCATTCCGGGAACTTTTTGACTCTAGTAGTAGTTTTATTTTCAAAAATTTTATTATATTCTGATGCTATTTTCATTATTATTATAGGAATTGAGGTATTCCTTGCGCTCTCTGGAAAAGCATGCTCCGTGGGTTCAGCATATCTACATTATAACAAATGGACAGATTCCTTACTGGCTTAACCTTGATAATCCTTTGGTTACCATAGTTACTCATGAAGTGAGGGTTTATTAGATTTTGTGATTCATCTCCTTTTAAATTTTTTGATTTTTCTCACTAATGCTCTTTTAATTCAGTTTACCCTTAATTATCTTATTTTCAGTTGCTTCTTTAAATTTTGTTTTGTCATATTTTGTTCAGCTTTTTGATTTTTAGTCATGACTATTAAATATCATAATTTTTTAATATATGCATATGTGTTTCTCACTTTATGTATTGTTAAATAATGTGAAAGTATTTTTAATTGTAATTGTGATATTTTAATTAATCAATGATGATCTTATCATTTATCTGCAAAATTCATATGATCAAAAGTAATTTTAACTCTTATTAAATAGACTGTTACAAAACTAAAATGGAACCATATACCTTTAAATTACATGTGTATTGATATCTAAAAATGAAATCATTAATTAATGGTACAATGAAAACATTTATTTTATTCTTATGTATTAGTTCATAAACCTATAAATTGGCAAAGAGTTTGTAGAATTTGTACCAAAAGTTTATTTGCATAAATAACTAGATTTAAATAACTTATCATTATTTTGATAGCAAAAACCAGTTAAATTTTAAACTAACAGCTACATTATTCAAAAAATGGCTTATCTATTTTTAAATAATTAGACATATTGTGCTATTAAAATGCTCTCTTTCGTATATGAAATGATTTTAAAACTTTGGAAATACTCTACCATGTTCTCTTTGTTAGATGGCAAGTGTAAAATTTTAATCATTTTTCACAAAAAAAAAGGTACAAGACAGCTTATAAAGAAAATTGTATTCAAACAAGGACAGAAATGGTTCCTTAGTATTGGATATATATCACAACATTTCAGACGGAGTTACAATATGGCCGAACAAATTGTTCGCCTGGCTCAACACATTAAAGACGGCTTTCAAAAGAAGCAAAGCATGCCAGCTGTTTTTGTTGATTTTAAATCAGCATTTGACTGGGTCTGAAGAAAGATGTTGCTCAAAAAGCTTTTACACATGAATATTTCCGACCATCTCTTTAAATGGATCAGTGATTTCCTCTCTCAGTGCTTCTTAAATATCAAAAATATGGCAACTCTTGCTCAGGGTATGGCCAAGCTAGACAAGGTCTTCCACAGGGATCCGTTTTGGGCCCAGTTCTTTTTAATATTATGATTAATGATCTTTTGAGTTTCATCGATAATGCAGTGCCTGAGATTAATTCCTTACTATATGCTGATGGTCTTGTTCTCTGGTCAACCGGTTCTGATATACCAAAATTGGGAAGTACCCTGAACTTGGCACTGGTGACCTTGGCAAACTGATCCTTGGAAAATGACTTTAAGGTAAACCCTGATAAGACAAATTTTTAACTTTTCACCTTAAGTACAAAAAAGCACAACATTAACCTGGTTTACATTACCTCGGGATTTCCCTGGATTCCAGACTAACTTGGACTAAACATATTGCTAAAGTGGTTGACAATGCTACAAATAGGTTATCTCTGTTAAAAAGAATTGCCGGTGTTAAGTGGGGATCATCCCAAAGTGTTTTGACTTCCACTTTTACATCTTTCATCAGACCTGTTATTGATTACGGGTCTGAGCTTCTTGTTAAAGCTTCTAACAGTTCATTATTAAAGTTGGACATTGTTCAAAATAAAGCACTCAGATTTATCACTGGTGCAGCCACCTCGACCCCTATCGCTTCTATGCAACTGCAGACTGAAATTTCTAGTTCATCTGAAAGACGTCAATACTCTGCGCTTTCTCTTGGTGAACGATTAATTAGAAAGTAGCTTTTTTTTTTTCTGGCCTAAATACATACCTTCCCAAATAAGACTTGAAATTTAACATACTTTCTTGTTTGAGCTCCAGAGACTTGCAAATGTTTTTGGTGTTTCCGATAATAGACTTCCTCTCTTTAGACCAACTACCTACCCGGGTCATTTGAAATATGCTTCTGCTAATCTGGATTTGGTCCTGCCTGTACATAAGCATAATTCCCTCCTGGCTGAGTTAAGGTCTGCGGCTCTGGCTACGATTCATGAAAGATATCGAGATCAAGATTGGTTACACATATTTACTGATGGCTCTGCCACAGCTTCCTTTGGTAGGGCTGGAGCTGGTGCTTTCTCCAACTCTTTTAATCTTAAAGAACCTGTTACACAATTTTGATGGGGAGATTTATGCAATATTTATGGCTTTTAGAGTGATTAATGATACTCCTGGCCGAAATATTGTAATATTCATAGATTCTCAAGCCACAATCAAGACCATACCTGGCTACAATCTATTCCCATCAAAACTTGAGTTTGAGTGCAAACAACTTATCAACTCATTTCTTTGCACCATAAGAAAAGTCATTCTCCAATGGATCCCATCTCATTGCGGCATTCATGTTAATGAACAAGCCGACAAGCTGGTCAAAGAGGCTTCGACGCTGCATCCACCTTGCCTTCCGATGCCTCTTCGAAATGCCATGCAACTTCTCAGGGACAAGTTGCGACAGAAGAGAATTTCCACTCTTACAGACCTGGCTGTTGGCAAATCTTGGTCTTGTCTGCTCGATGGCCAAAGACGTGCTCAGCTTTCTGCCCTACCTAGGGTGTGGCATGTTTCAGAATCATCAACGAACATGATTACCTGTAAGCCCATCTGTATAAGATTGGCCTGGCTGATTCACCCCTCTGCCCTCTCTGTAAATCCATGCCAATGACTAGGGAGCATCTATCCGATTGCCCTGCTCTACTTCATGTTCTCTCGCAAGACAACTGTGGAGTTCTCCTTCCTGCTAGAGTGACATCTGCTTTATATTGACTGCTGGACGCCTTATGTCCAAGAGGACGTTGACGGGCGTAATTTAATAAATATATATATCACAACATTTGGCAATGATTTTTGATTTGTAGAAGTAGTTGACTATCTAATATGTCAGTTCCAATTTTCTTAAACAAAGAGCGTGATTTTTAGTCTTATGAAAGCAGCTTTCTACATCATGAATTGATATTATAGTATGATTATAAAAAACTAAACTCAGTGGTGCAACAGCCCATGAGGGCCAAGGCTTACTGGGCCCATCTCAATATACGTGACAATGAGGTGCATGAGCAGATATTCCAGTCAGGTGGTCAGTCTGATGCAAAAACCCCTGTGTTAGTTTCCAAGCAAACCTGGTACTCATTTATTGACCCACTGAAGGACAGAAAGGCTAGTCAACCTTGCCCAGTCCGGGATTTGAACCCCGGACCTGTGGCGTGAAAGCACGAAATGCTACCACTCAGCCACTGGGCTTCATTATAATTATATGATATGCATAATATATACCACTTATATTAGTTTATCAGTAATGAGATCAAATTACAATTAATGAGACATGTTTTATGGGAATTACTAGTTTCAACTTTAAGAACTTTTTATAACAATATTTGAAAAAAATTTTCATTACAAAAACGTTGCAAAAATTTATTAGATAAATTTTTTGTAAATTACAAATTTTCTTCAGGAAACTCCAATAAAAATTAAATATCCTATATAGTTTCTGTTGTAAAAAGCTTTACACAATGACTAGTTTTGAGAAATTGCTCCTTCTCATGATGGAACTTCCAGCTATGCAGTACTGATTTTACTATGTGTCATGACTGATTTTACTCATATGCCAAATGGCAATAAGATAACTTGCTGTTCACCCTCTATGCATGAAGATCTGTATCGGTCATAAAGTAAGGCAGAAAGAAATTTTACATTTCCCTTGTCTGTTAATATGAGTTTGGTCAAATGAGATTGACTTTTATGGGTTTTTATGGACTGCACAAGGAAAAGAAACTCTTCTGTTGATTTTTTAATTAAGTTCATCCTTTAAGAGATTGACCCTTTCAGTAGAAATATTAACCACCTGTTGTGGTTAAAGTGAAAATCTAATAAGTTTCCAAATCTTCAGTAAGTTAAATTCACAAATAAATGGTACCAAGTCACATAATGAGGTTATGGACATTAACACATGTATCATATTAGTGTACAAGATTCTTATTCGTACACAGCTGATATCTTGGGCTTTAGCTTTATGTCCTTTTATACATTTATTATTATCATATTTTGTATATTATTCTTGTTTAGCTATAAGATAAGAAATAATCTTCATAATTTGTTTATATAACTTGTTTTATTTAATCTTATTTGTGTTATTAAGAATGCTTAGCCTTATAGCAATTACTTGCTGAGTTTGTTAGTGTACTTATTTATAAGTTATTTTCAGTATACTTCTATTAACTAGTAGTATATTTGCTTAATAAATATACTACAGTTTACTAATTAGTATTACTTAACAGCGTCTGATACAAGTTATAGGTTATTTTATGTTCTATTCAAAATACTCTTTCACAAACACTTTTATGACTATATAACTAGTTTCTTATTTATATCAATTTAACTCATTGTCCTGAAACACAAAAGTAATAGATTCTTAATATTAATACTGTTATTTATCATTAAATAAAAAGTTAATTCTAAAGATTAAATGTAATATTCAAATTTTGTAGCTTTTTTAAATATCCAGAAGAGGAAAAAATATAAATGAACAAATAATTATTTAGTATTTCGGAATAACTTGTTTACATGGTTATCTATCACAAACTCATAATTAGATTCTTATTTTTTTTTATTGCAGGGTAAAATTTAAATTTGGATCAAATTATCTGTGTTATAATGAATTTACATTATTAAGCTTTAATGATTAATATATTAAGGATTTTTTTTTCTATAGTTTGATTAAACTAAGTTATGATTGCATGATTATCGTTATTTATCCTTAAATTATGAACCTATTCCTGCACATTAAAAGAAAAGGCAATAATTTATTCTATAATGTAGTAACAGTTAGTAAAAAATTTGAAAAAGATATGTAAATTGAAGAAATTTCTCTTTGATTTTTACCATTTTCTAATTATTGATTTATGAATTATTAAAAATTAATGTTTCTTTTTTAAATTGAATTGAAATATTGGCAGAATTATATTATTGAAAAAGGTGAAATAATTTTTAGAAATTCAATTTTATTACCCTTTATTGTTAAATGATTTTTTTGCAACTGATTGAAATACATTTCTAAATATAAAAGTATGATTTATCAGAAATATGGACACTTCAGGAATAAAATTTAAACTAGTAGAGAAGGTAACTTGTAACACATTTAATAATTCTCAACATTTGTCAAAAACTTTCATATTGAAACTAACTATAATATTCTCTAACTTCAAGGAGTAAACTTCTTTTTAAAAAAAATTTTCAGAGGATAATTTTAATAAAGATATTAGAAGAATTTTATTAAAGAAAAATTTTAAGTGTAAAAAAAGGATAGTTCTTTACATTAATCAAAAACTTTCATAATAAAATTAATTAATATTTTGTATACTCTGGAGTAACTTCATGGAGTAAACCCTTTTTTCAAAAGTCATATAATCGCTACGGGATGTAGTTTTCTTAAATTTTTTACTTTATATTTATATGTTATGATATGTATAATTACATACAAATTCATAAAACAGTTTAGTTTAAGAAAAATCCATAATTTTTTATGCATGTTAAGATATTTTTGGTAATGAGTTTATAATATATAGAGAGAGAGTTTATCAATCCTATGGGACATAAACATAAATCCTATGTTTTAAAATACATAGTACACTTTTTTTAAAAAAATTCTTTCAGGTTTTATTTTTTGAGAGCACTGTAAGTAAATTATTATAGTTAATTCATGTGAAAATTTTTGATTAATAATGAAGATTTATCCTTTGATAAAACTGAATTTTCTTTTTACAATGGAATAAGTAACATGTAATATATCTTTTACCCACAGTATGATTTATCTATGCTAGGTGAAGCATTTAAAGATATCTGAAAGGATTCTGTAATAATAATTTCAACATTTTATGCCTTCTATTGTCTGACTCAGTAATTATCACTTATAATTGTCTGAAAAATGATTGTTTAAAAAAAGCTTTTTCATTTTATTAAGTTTGAAGAAATTGGCTTTTTAAATAAACTTTTCTATAGAATGATAACAAATTAAATTGCTTTTATTAAAAATTCTGATATACAGGAGCATTCACAATTCTTGTTAGGTAGCCAGTTTCAATTAATAATTATGTTCATTTTAACATACATACTATAAGTAAATAAAATACATAAATTTCATTTTACATCAACAAATTCTTTATAATTTACTAAATATATTTTAGAAATTGCTTCATTTTGTTCGTAGGAAAAGTAACGGATCAATGTCAAATGTTATTTTTTGGTCAGCTTTGGCTCCTTGTTGCATTAATATTGATGTATCAGTGCTCCAACATTCATAAAATTGAAACATAGTTATTGTACTCTAATTTTTAAAATAACTGATCTATAAAAATTCCATAAATATTATACAATCTTTCCAAAGACATGGTTATATAGTAATATTTCAAATATCCAAAGTTATAAATATTTTTAAAATATTTGTTGTATAAAGTAATCATTCAAAGTCAAATCGAAAATTATGATGTGTAAAGAATGCAATTTAAACAAATAAAATATTTAATAACATATTAAAGACCTTAATATTCCTCTAAATATAATAACAAAATGAATTTTTAAGATCAGCAGAAAAGGAAACTATCTAAACATTAGAAATCACAGTTAAAGCAAGCTATTTTCATGATTATCAAAAATTCCTATGTAAAAAAAATAAATTCTATGCCACAAACTTTGCTAATTATTAAAAGAATAAATTAATATATTTCAGTGATGTATATACGTATGCCATGAAACATGACAATTTAGAATGTAAAAGTAATACATATATGTTTTTGAATAAAAACAACACTGAAGTATGAGATTGTACTGACGGATGCTGTTACTCAATTAACACTACACAGGGGGCATGTATAGCTTAAAGTGTACCTTCTGATTGGAAAAAATCTGTTATTTTCCATCCTAAAGCTTCATAAACCTACTGACCATCCATCAAGCTACTGACCTATCTCTAACAAATGCATGTTACAAACTGATAGAAAAAATGATTGTTAATTGGTTAAATTACTTTTTTAAAACCCATAAAAAAATTTCAGATTTTTTTAGGCTGGCTTCAGGAACAAAAGAAACACAATTGAGCAAGCGGCCTTTCTTTCACAATCAATCAATAAAAGATAGTTTTCACTGTAAAAAATCTACTTTAACTGTATATGTTGACTTTAAATCTGCTTACAATACTATTTGGATTAAGAAACTCATCCAAAAGGTTGCAAATTTGGGAATCTGCAGATGTATGTACAAATGGATGAAATCTTCTTGTGCCAGAGATAAACAAAGGTTAAATACAATTTGACCTCTTCTTAATTCATCCAACTGAGAAATGGCTTATCACAGGGTACAGTTGTTAGCTTTTTTCTGTTCAACATTATAATTAATTACTGAACACATTGCTAAAAAAAATATTAACTGTGTAATTAAAATATTGGAGAAGTAATGCAGAGACAACCAAATCATTGTAAACACCAAAAAAACACCATATACTAACTTTTTACACATCCAACTAAGAAACACACCCGCATCAATCAATTATATAAGCCTTGACCTTAGTAGGGAAGATCATTTTAGCTATCTTGGTGCCACTACGAAAACAGGCTGTGGCTGCGGTAGCCGAGTGGTATAGGTATCTGATCGTGGCTTGCCCTGTCACGAGTTCAAGCCCAGTACCACTAAAGACCCGCTGTGTAGTGCAGTGATGCACGTTAAACCTGTCAAGAGCTGAAACATCCTCCCGTTGGTGTGGTAGTTAGGAGAGGGGGGTGCCAGCTCAGGTGTCGTCCACGTCACTTGACCATGGTTCAAAATTACGTGGTCCGTCGCCAAAAGCCCTCGTGTAGCTAAACATTGCGATGTTAATATTCAATCAATCAAATCGAAAACAGGCTATCTTGGAAAGAACATGCAGAGGAAAATGAAAAGCGGGGGGGGACAGTCTTCTCAAAAGATTGGCTTGTGTGGGGATCATCTTCTGATGTTCTTACTGTCATGTAGGTTCTATATAAGGCCTGTCCTTGATTATAAGGGAGAACTGTTGGTCACAGCATCTAAAAGTTGTAGTGATATAATAGCAAAGATTCAAAATAAAGTCCTCAAACTTCTGCTGCCACTTCCACTCCCCATGACCTATATGGCCTCTTCCTCAACATAATTTTAAAGTATGAGGTTGTTGGAGATGGAGTTAGGTGGATAAGAGTGAAAGTTATCTTAACGTTGTGCTACAAAATAACACAAAGGCTATTGTCAACTGGCCTCACAATTTTGAACCTCAATCAAGTGTTGAAGATTATATTTGAGCTGGCACCCCCTCTCCAAACTGTCACTTATGGACATTGAGCCTTAACAGATTTAATTTGCAACAGTCCTCTACCCAGCAGGTCTTCAGTGGTGCCAGGGCCACGAGTTTGTGATCATATTGAGTTAGGTGGGAAACATATAGCTGGGGGTTGTCATACGAATTTAGCCCATTGAGGCATATTGACATTTGTTTATAACTTATAGAAGAGACTTTTTGATATAAGTGCATAAGAAAATTGTTTTACTATATTTCTCCTTTTAATCATTTTTTTTTCTTTCAGGAAATTTTTCCTAATAAAAGTCATCTTCCAACTTTCAGTTCTCCAGCCATTGAATGCCATTTACATAGGATTCCAAATTTATCTCAAAAATTCATTTATTTAAATGATGATGTCATGTTTGGAAAAGATGTTTGGCCAGAAGATTTTTATACTCATACAAAAGGACAAAAAGTAAATTATGATAAAATTACTTTTAAAGTATTTTGGATTTATTATGTTAAGTTTATTTATTTTCTTAGAGAAAGTTAATCTATCATATATTGTAAATTATTAAAGGTATTATCTCCAAAACATCTAATGATATTGTTGAGAAAAACTGGAAATATATATAATTATCTTCTTTTACTTTGTTGCTAAATAAAGCTATCAAATAATTTATTTTGAAGCCTCATTTTGTTGTAAAACAATGGTAATTCTAAAAGTGTCTATAAATACAACAGTGATCAATGTATAATGATCTATGTAATTATATATATATATATATATATATATATATATATATATATATATATATATATATATATATTTCAGTATAGTTGTGTATTCATTTAAAATATGTTTTGTGAAATTCTCAGCTCTTTGAATCTAGTAATATGTTAAAAATTGTACTTGCTAATTGTTATTCATTAACAAGTAATCAAAATATTTGTTAACATTTTGTGAATGAAAAATACTTTTCTCAAGTCTTTTTACCTTACTAAAAATAAAGTAGTACTTTGTGAAAAAATAGAATGCATTTTTCCCACTGTTTGTGGCCACAGTAGCCCAATAACACCACTGAATTTCAAAACTAAAGAACCATGAGTATAAAATCTTGGTTATTCAATAAGTAATTATAAAAAATAGTTTGAATAAGGAAATTTCTATGCATATTAATGTTTTTTATACCTCAAAAATTTCACTTGTATTGGTTTGGAAGCTTGAAAAGTGAGAACCAATATATTTTCATCATCTGATATTGATTCAAAATTGAAAACTCTCATTAATAAACTCATGTACTGATCTAATAATAAGTTAATTTTGTAAAAAGTCAAATAATATTGTACCCTACAATTTTTATACTTATATTAAACTCAAATCAAAAGTACATTGATTATTAAAATCTTTAGTTTGTAATTCTTAAAAAATTTATGAAATCAAATGCTTTATTATCAAAAGGTGTATTTGTCATGGCCTGTTCCTAATTGTGCAGAAGGCTGCCCTTCTTCGTGGATTCGAGATGGATATTGTGATAAACCGTGCAATAACTCTCAGTGCCAGTGGGATGGGGGAGATTGCACTGCTGATAATCCCATGTTGCCCTTTCAAGCTATAGGCATGCAACAGGAAGGAGGGGTCACCACCTATTTTCATATACGTGCTTTCAAAAGTGAGTTTTATTACTTTTTACATATATATATATATATATATATATATATTCTCTCATTATTTTTAACCATATAAATTCATGGAAGTTTGTATGCACTGCCATAAAGGAGGGGGAGGAGAATTACATTCTCAGTTCTTATTACAGCTGTATATAATTAGTACCCCTGTTAATGGCTCAAAAGAAATTAAATTACAGTTAATAGTTAATGTACTTTTAACAAATTTTTCCATTTCAGAATTCCAGTTCTAAAAATCTTATTTCTTTTCTTCAAATGAACTTAAATTTCAAATTTTACAAAATTCTCATTAAAAGATTAGTAAATTATGTTGTAGCTTTAAAAAGAATAGTTCTCTAATGTTAAATAAATATCTGAGTTATGATGTGAAAAGTTTTTTTTTTCCAACGAAACAATTTATAAATATATTTTTTATTCTAAAAATGTTATTAATATGTAATTGAAAGCAATTTATATTTTACAAAATATAGCTTTATAATACAGTTAGGGGAAAAAAACTATGAATTTGTAACATTTTAAAATTTTATGCAAGTCCTTCAAATAATTCAGGAAGTATTCATGAAAGGAGTTTCAACTCTTGATTTTTATCTATTAAGGAGCTGTGTATTAGTTTCAGATATTTAATTTTTTATTCATTTATCATGTGGTGTTAAGAAAAGAGAAAATGAAAATGTGTACCTTATATGTTTGATTTTAAGTAATGTAGTATATGGCCCTTTAACCCTTCATACCCTACCATATTCTGTAAAAGAAAAAGGGCTCCAGAATTGGAAAATTCTTTTTTAAAAGTTAATTAAAGTAATTCTTTGAGACCTTAATTTAGTTATTCTGTTTGAATGATTAAGAGTGATATCAATTTTATCCAGCTATGATTAAAATTATGAAAGTTAGGTGTGTTTTTTATTCATAAATCCAAAACATTAAGGTGGAAGATATATTGTAATGATTTATTGGGAAATATATATTGATATATATATATATATATATATCTGTATGAGTGTATTTAAATAAAAAAAATATAGTTAATTATGTAGACATAATGAACTTACAGTGGTGTAACGTACACCCCCGCATTGTGGGGGCTCCCAGGGTTCTAGGGGGCTCAAAGCCTATGTTATGTTATGGTTTTGCAATCCTTTGTAATATCTGACTTGGGGCCCAAAACCTGAATTTGCAAAGGGGGCCCTAATATTCTCTGTTATGCCACTGTGTACTTGTATGTATTAAATTTGAGAAGTGATTATCTTTTCTTTCTTATAATCTAGTATAACTAAGTCATTTGTTTTTATTGTAGACTATTGCAATAATGAATGTGCTGATACATGGTTAGCTGATAGATACTGTGATAAGGTAAATACAATACAATGTAATTTAAATCTTTTCTCAAAAAAGTTCTCAAAAGCTAAATAAGTATGGTTAAGTTTTATACATATTGTTCTGTTTTCCTTCATTATTTTGATTGATACGTATTTTCTTGTGCAGGCTTGTAACATTAGAGAATGTGGATATGATGCAGGAGATTGTGGATTAGAAAATTTTCATAAAATTGCACAACTTGTTCTTTTACCTGAACAATCTTTTTATTCCTTACCTGATGGTAAGTATGTACATCTACATTTAACAAATTTCTTAAAAAAATACACACATTTGAATTTAAAAAGTATTAACTTTGCTTTAGTCAATTAGTTTTATACAACTTATTGAAATTTGTAAAAAATAAAAAAAAAAGATGTTAAATGTTCTTTATGGTGTAAGCATGTTGTACTTAATATACAATCAAATTTTTTAAAAGTTTTATTTAAGTGTAAACACTTGAAAACTTTAAGATGCTTGACAATATATATAAAAAAAAAAAAAAGAGAGAAAATAGTTTTTATCATTAACATTAAGTGATTTAAATAGATCTTCAAAATTATAACTATGTGAGAGTACATTTCTTTGAATTATAAATGCTTTATGGGGCCTTTATTATTTTGAATAGCCATAACCTTAAGATTATTTATAATATTTTATAAAATAGATTGTAACAATTTATCAGAATTAATAATATAAGTCTTAGAACCATTAGTAATTCTTCAAAATGTAATACATTTTTTATGAGTTTTTTGTGAGTAAATTTAATTTCTGGTTCACACACTTTTTTTTCATAGAAAGCCAAAATAGTAATATTAATTTCTCTATCACATACCTCATATTTATGAACAGGGTTGTTTTGGAAATGCTTGTTGAGCATGTAATAATATTTACGTATGATATCATAATTACCACACATGCACCTTACCTATGTAAACAACTAGCCATTACCCACCTGCTTTACTAAGTGTTTCATGATGTTGTATGCATATATTCTGTTTATAAATGATTGATATCTAAGCCATAGCATTAAGTATTCAATTGTATTGTAAGTATCTTTTGATATATTATATTTATGTTCTTCTAAAAAGTCTCCAAAAAAATTCATAATTCATCTTTAACAACAGGTTTTGTAATAAACTTTGTTAAATCTCTATTCATTTGTTTTGAATAGAGCTATTACTGTTACAATTCATTAACCTAAAACTTTACTTTCATACTCTTTATCTCTTAAAAAAGTTTCTTTTGTTAATTTTCAAATCTCCTGTAACAATATGTTGGTGATATTCATCAAAAAATTTATCTATATTTTAATATATTTGAAAACTTTTTTTAATATTTTTAACTGGAAAAAGGAATAAATATTTAGTAAATATGTTTACCAAGTATGAATTTAATAATATTTCCATAAATAAATTAAAAAATGTGTGGTGTTATATGAAATAACTTTTTAACTTATATGTTAAGTTTACAAACTAAGAACTTATTAATATCTTTGATAATGTGTATAAAGCTTAACTATCCTTAAATTAATAATTTCTTAAAATGTCATAAATGTCTGTGAGAAGTATTTTCTTTTTGTTCAGACTAAATATGAAACATTTGATGTGTCTGATACTAAAATTTTTCATAAAATTTATTATTTGTGTCTCTACTTTTTATTTTGTTCTTTTACTCCTCGTGAATCTTAATTTTTCTAATTATATTAATATTAAAATTTTTAAGATACTCATATTGCTATTTATTTAATAATTTATTCTTATTTAAATACATTTCTTTGAACCCATATAGGTAAATCATATCAAAACATTTATGGTGGCAAACTTTCTTTAAGAATAATCTTAAAAATAGTTCAATTTTTTGAAAACCATGTAAATTAAAATGTCTTGAGAAGCTGTGATGTTTCGAAAAATTGATGGGTAGCCTGAGTTTAGAAATTGAATAATTTATTCGTTTCATCCACATCTATTAATTACAGTATGAAAAGTTGGTTACAAGTTATTTAAATTATTGACTGTCGATTCTGCAGAATATGTTATTAGTGAAAGAGGAGACTAAACACAACCATTCTTTCCAGTGTTTCAAAGTGGACCCTCTCTCCACACACTTGGGACTGGGCCGATCGCCTCTTAACACCTCGAATTACACTCGGGGTTCCGGCGTGCAGGAAGTGTTGTTTTCTCACAGTAATTGATATGATGTCAGATGAAAGGATCCTGTACAATATTTTAGGGAGAACATGGATGGTCTAATGATATTTATATAGGAAAGCCGATTTTGCATCTACAAGGCCGAAAACATTACAGGGCATAGTTAATAAAGTATATAGTTTTTAAAAGCAGATACAACATTATGAAATTTTTCATGTTATATATGTGTAGTTATTAAATTTTAATTTAAAGCTGTTATCATTTGGGAGGGGGAATAAGAGGAAACTATTATTAATCTGTTTATTGTAATTTATGTTTTCCTTAGTGTTGGGATTTGGATTTTTCTATTTAATGAATATAACATGATTTTAATGTAGTTTTAATCCGGAAAATACTGATCTTATATAACCTTTAAAATGTCTTTAACTAATTTTATAAAATTTATCTGAAAATTTCTTAATATGCTCTGAACCTTTATAAATGTAAATCTCATTTATATAAAAATATACTATCATCTCTCCATGCCTAACCTCTAATGTATCTCATTGTTATTCCATTTTACAAAACTATAAAATTCACTGGATACTCTAGCCTCTAATAGTTGTCTGTGAAAAGTAAATATGTAAAGATCCTACATTGGTTATTATTGGTTTTTCATATTAAATAACCTCTCACAGAATAATTATCAAGTAAACTTCTAAAATACTTCGCAACCAAGTTGTACCATGGGCATAAAATAGCATTAACAAAACAAAACCCAAATGTAAATGGCATAATAAAACTACAGAAAAATAATTTTATATCATTGTTTTTATTCACCTATTTTATTGGTATATCACCATATGTGTCTGTGTGTGCACCCATATATAATGTACATTATTTTAAAAAGCTGGGGAAACAGAGCTTCATTGGAAAATTATTAATTTCAAATATATTGGTGTTTATAGAATAACAACATTTTTGTGTTAACAATACTTTATAAATACGTTTTGCAAATTGTTCAGTTTTTTTTTTTTTTTTTTTTTTTTTTTTTTTTTTACTATTTTGCTTTCAGGGGAAAATATTGGATACTTCAACCTGACTGATTTTTTTAATGCCAACTATACTCTAACTGATGGTCTTTATGAAGAAAGTGCTGTCATTCGTATAATATCTATTTCTTTAAAATACTCTGTAATTGGAATAGTACTTTATCCTAATCACAATGCCACTAATTTAACAATTACTTTGAAAGGTGAATATGAGCAGAAACCTTATGAGGTAAGAGTTTTCCTTTTTTAGTATAGCTCATTCATGGACAGTCTATGTTTATATAATTATGTCTTTGGTTATGTTGTGATACATTTTTAAATCAACAGCTTTTATTTTTTTAAATAGAAAGAATTTTAAAAAAGTAACAATGTAGTAGCTTTAGAAATTTACTTTTAATGAATTTAAAGTAATAAGATGCAATTTTTTTTTGTAAAATTCTTTTAATAGATATACGAAATTGCATATGAAGAATATATTGCTAGAAGTTTTTTACCTAAGAAATAAATTTCTATTCAATAATTTAATGATCATTGACTATGTAAACAGTTGACTAATTAAAATGGAAATTTCTGTATTAAATGTTATAACTTTTTATTTGAAATAGTATAATATCAGCTTGATTTTATTTTACTGATTAGATATGAAAATAATATTAGAAGGACATTGTCAGGTTAATAAGAAATTAGAACTATGATAGACTGAATTAAACCAAGTTGCGTTGAGTTGAGTTAATATTAACGTCGCACTGTTCAGCTACACGAGGGCTTTTGGCGACGGACCACGTAATTTTGAACCATGGTCAAGTGACGTGGACGACACCTGAGCTGGCACCCCCTCTCCTAACTACCACACCACACCAACAGGAGGACATTTCAGCTCTCGACAGATTTAACGTGCATCGCTGCCCTACACGGAGGGTCTTTAGTGGTACTGGGATCGAACTCATGACATGCCTGCCATGGTTGGATACCTTAACCACTGGGCTACCGCAGCCCTTAAACCAAGTTGCACATTTACTTGTAAATATTACTGATACTTAAAGTTGTGTGTGTGGGGGGGTGATTGAACAAGATGATTTGATAGAAGTTTTTTTTAAAGAACAGTTGAATTCATCAACTCTTGATTCTTATATCTGAAAGCAATCTGCTAACAAAGCCAAATAATTCATATAAATTTAATGTTATAAATTGGCTGCTAAAAATATTCAACAAAACCTATAATTCCTCTTAATTTTAATTGGTTAATTTTGTTATACACTTGTCTTTTCTCTGAGAGATTAATATTTTATATGCAAAGTGTATGTCATTAAATATCCATACTCAAGAAATTTTAAAAACTGAACTATTAGTTAATGTAACTGTATAAAAAGTATCTTAAATATTCTTTGTTTAGATGCTTTTATGTTTCTATTTGTTCATTGATTTATCGTTATTTTATGTATCTGGTAATAAATTTTTTCATATAAATTATTTACATTATTTTTAATGTATGAGTTAAAAAACAGAAATATCTTGATTCTGCTTTAAAATCCGTTTTGTTTGACGTTTAATCATAAATTTTTATTTTATATTTTTAATGAATTTATTTATTTATTTTTTGAATATTTATATACTTTAGATTCTTAAATTTATCGGAAAATGCAAGAAAAAATTTATATCTTTTAACTTGAGAAATTTTTAAAATGTTTCTATAATGTTACTGATTTAACTGCATGTAGTGTTAACAAAATTATGGCATTAATTTTGCATTTTCTGTAAAATTTTGGAAACTATTTAAATTGTACCACTGATAAATATTTTTGAATTTAACATTAAGAATACATTTCTGTACAAAAAAAATAATAATAATTTGATTTTTTTAGAAGAAGATATTTCTTTATGCCTTCACTAAGCCTCTCAAAAAACAAATATCTGCTGTTGAAAATACAACAATTCTTACACAGACTGAAGAAGCATTTACTTTTGAATCATTTGTTGGAAATGAAAGGTAGATATTTACTATAATATTTAATATAAAAATTAATTATTTTGAAATTTAATGTGTAAGCATCTTTTGTAAAACTATTCACATATTTATGTGAATTTTATAAAATTTTTGCAGAAGTTACAATTTTTCTTACTGTTAGTATATATATAATCCATAATATATATACACAGATAGCTATAGAACCTTAGTATAACTATTCAAGATAGGAAATATTAGGCACAGTAATACAATAACAAACCCCTGGTCTTAGGAACCAAAATTGCAGGTTTAAACAAGTTTTAGGGCTAGCCAACCTTCACCTGTAGTTTGTCTGTATGAAGTGCCAAGGGGAAAGGAAAAAATTTTAGGACAAATTTAAATATTACAAATAAAATCACTATACTAATAAAATATAACAATAAAATTATAGCCTACTAGTATTCACAGTATAGATTTAAAGTCGATGCAAAAGGTAGATGGTAAGACTTACTTCGTGAGTGTATCAACTGGTTATGTTTCCCACCAAATACAATAGAGTAATAACTGTACCGCATAAAGTTAAAAATTATGACAGAATAATATAAAGTCTATATATATTTGCACGTTTAAAAAATCATAAATATATATTGATATAAATATTTGTGGAAAATAAATGAATACAAGAAGTATTTAAATATTATTAATTTATTAAACATGTGGTGCCATCTATTGAATAATTGTATAATTAGTTAAAAATACTAGTATTAAAACATAATGTCAATAATAGTTATTAATACAAATTGTGTATCACAGAACTATTAGAAATATAATTGTAAAGAAAGTTAGCTGGATATCTATTTGCAATGCATTGTTTAATAAAGTTATTAAGATTTAAATAAATATTAGCTTTATCGCTAACTAATACATTATTACGATAAATATAGTTAAAAATAATATTTCTATATATAGATATAGATAAATTTGAATCCCAGTAAGGCACTTTAAGAATGTTAAAATTAAAGGCATATCTTTTATCATAAATATTACTATATAATTTCAAATCCTTAATATATAATGTTACATCTAAGTAATTAATTTTAATTGGATTATTATTAATTTTAACTAAGTTTAAGTGATACGGATAAAAATTAATATTGGGATTGAAATTATCATTTTTACCAAAAATAATTAAATCATCAATATATCTAAAAATGTAATAATCATTATTAATAATATAATTATATTCATAAAAATCTGAATATAAATTAGCCAAACTATTGCTTGCTGGCCTCCTTGTGGCAAGCCTTTATTTTGTTTATATAATGAACCATTAAAATTAATGTAATTTTCTTTTAAGACTAAATATATGAGAGTTTTAAATTTGTTAAAATAAATATTAAGATTATTAATACTGTGGTTATCTAAAATTACTTTAATAATATCATTGCTATCAATGGAATTGAAAAGATCTTTAAAGTCATAACTATGACTGAATAAATATTTTTATTTTTTTAAAAAATCTATAATATATTTACTATTTTTAATTATAGCTTTATTACATTGCTGATTAATAAAGTTTTGTATAATATTATGAAGTAATTTGCCTGCAGTAGTAATTATATGTTTTAAAATCATTTGTCACAGTTCTAAATTTAATAGGACTTTTATGGAATTTTGGTGTTAAAAATATATATGGAAACTTAATTTTAGGAACGCAAAAACTTAATTTTTTATAAAAAGCAATAATATGATTACTAATTTCATTATGTGACAAATCTAATTTTTTAGAAGATTCATTGTTTAAAAAGTGTTCATTATATTATAATAAAAATCTTACAAATCACAGCATAGTTACCAGGTACTTTATCTATGTAAACTATGATAAAATTCTTTTGTAATTCACAAATTTTCTGTTTTATATCTATAAAAGTAAATTCATACTGAGAATGGTAGCATGCATACATACATATATATATATAAGTATTCTTTGTATTTATTTCAGTCATATTTTCTGAGCATATTTTTTGTTAACTGATTATATTCTGTTTTAAGACATCCAATTATTTTTTAATCCATTAGACATTGATGTATAATGTCTTTATTGTAATAAGACATCCATAATGAGCATTACTTTTTGCTTTGCATTGCAAAAAATAAGATTTTAATTCTAGTTTTGTATAAAAATGGGATCCTATATAATTGGCACAAAAAAGCCATTTCTTTCTTCAAGAAAAGTTATGTTCACTATGTTTTTGAACTGTCAAAAAATTTTCATGATGAAGTGAATAGAACAAAACACAATCATCACTACACCTTACTATGAGACATTGAAGAAGTTACCACCTGTTATACAGAACAAAAGACAGGAACTACTGACTTCTGGTGTTATGTTAAGGCATGACATTGGGCAATGGCATAACACACATGTTACAATGATGCTGTTTGATTAATTTCACTGGAAACAATTCTGTGTCACTCTCCTTACAGTCCAGATCTTGCTCCATCCATTTTTCACTTGTTTTCTCATTGCTAGAAATTTATTGCCAGCTAGTGCTTTGCGAATAAGGATGAGATTTAGGTAAATATTTGAAACTGCTTCAGGTCGCATGCAGCCAAGTTCTATACAGCGGGTGGGTGGATTGCAATTAGTACTAAGATATGACATCTTTGTACATAATGAATATGTAATTAAATAGTGTAAAGTGTATAGATTTTTCTGTGATAGAATGCTAGTAAAAATTAATGTAATTTTTTTTAATACCCAAGTAGTGCTTACTTTTTCGATGAGCTTTGTAATTACCTACTGATATTGCTTTATAACACACAAATGTAGTTATTAATTTCATAATTTATTGAGAAATAAATGGAACTTTTATGGTTTCACAAACACAGCTTATGATGTAGCTCATGTGTAACTGACATCACAAGAATATCTACTGATGTACTGTATCACAGGAATATGAAAACTAATTTGTGTAATTAGTTAATTTATACCCTTATTTCATAAATTTATAAAATCAGTTTTTTTAATAAAGGAATTTTTTTATATCCTTATTAATGAATTCTACAATTTATTAATTAAGAGGATTTGTATGATTTAAAAATGATGCTTTAAAATTGTCGTGATATTCTTAGAATATGAATTAATTTTAAAATTTTCTGTGGCAATATGTATATAAGTCATACATGCAGAGATGTGTTAAAATGATACTTTTATTTTTAGGTTTCCTAAGATTTACTCACCTGATTCAAGTGAAAAGTTTTCTAAATTCCAAAATGTGAATGCTTCTGCTTCACAACTACCTGTAAATCTTACTGCAGAAATAAATAATTTGAAACAATTGGAAGAAACTAGTAAGTGCCTTTTTCTGCCAGTGTGTTGTTTTCTTAAAAATTTATTTTCAAGATTATGCCATAAAATTTTATAATTATTGTTGTAATTAAATATTTTTGTCTTTAATTTTTTTCCCCTGTAAAACAATCTTATAAACAGCATATCTTATTATGAATTATCATTAAAGCTTTTACTTAAGTTGAAATTTTAAATAAAAAAAGTTTTCATGCATAACTTGAAATAGATAGTAAGAAAAGTTAGGTTTCAAAGTGTATAAAATTTCATAAATGTGTTTGCTAATTCATTAAAAATTGTTTGATGAGATGAAAGCAGTTCTCTGTTTAAAAATATAAGTATTAACTTTAAAAAAATACTTAATTTTAGAATTATTTTTGATATTTCTATTTTAAAAAATGTATCGGAAATATTTAATCAGTTCTTTTAAAATATCAATAAAGATTTCTCAATTAAACTGTTTGATTTTAAGTATATGAGATCATATTTTGTACTTTTGGTTTTTAACAACAAGTATGTATAAAACTATAAGTATATTTTTATGTGTCTTCTTTTTATTCATTTATTGTCAATATGATTGAAAATCTTAAATGTTGTCTTCTCAATACTGAAGATTTTTTTTTTAAGTTCATTTTGGGATCTGTATATAAGCTGCCTATTGGCATATGTATGATTTTCCATTTCCTATAAGTCAGTGTTTTTGATATTCCCCCCCTTTTAAAGACTTAATATTTCTGTATTGTTCATGCACTCAAAATTGCTATAAGTTTATTAATAAATTATGTATCATAATACATGGCTACATATTTTCAGCATTGTTAAACCATTATATAATTTTATCTGTAGTTGGTAGTAGATTGAAAGAGATTAAGACCTTCACAGTCAATTGGTTATGAATTTGTGTGTATTTCAGTCATGTGTGATTTGTATGCAATTTCTCTTATGTTTATGTATTTTAAAACAATACTAAATATGAAATATGTGTCTGAATTGATTTTATATGCCTTGTTGTCCAGATATCAGCTATCTTCATATGTTAATCAGCTTGTTTGATTATTTAAATTTTAATTTATTAATTTATAGAGGTTTAATTGTGTATCTATCTGTGGGTACAAAATTTCATGTTACCATAGAATGCAATTTTGTAATTGTTGGCTTCCTGAATGTATTATTAAAAATACAGTTTGACATATTGTAGATCTAGATTTGTAGTTATACATCCCTGGAGATCAACAGGGCTAGTTCAAGACCATAACTTTATATACCATACTTTCCTGTATAAATTCAGCAGTGGTGTGTTATCCGCAAGGTCTTTTCTTTTTCAAGGAAAAAAATTAATGTTGCATAATCCGCAGTGCCATATAGTCCACAGAAAATTTTACGGGAATAATCCAAAATATATATTGCCTATAATGTAGGGACAGAAAAATTTTAAAAAAGAAATGCACAATAAAATTTGTAAAATTCTTTTCTAAAATCGAATATCTATTATTTCCATAACTTCTGGAACTTTCGATTAAAATATCTGTTGATTTCATTGTTTAAAGGCTGTAATTTCTTTGTTAGTCCTGCATGTATTAGTTGCAGGTGCAGACCTCAGGACATTTTACATTCTTTCTAAGATGTGCTTCATCGAGTCTATAATTAAAAAGTATTGCGTCATATTTTTCAAAATTAGTCTTGTTTTTTTTCTCCGCAATTGAATATTCGATTTGTCAACGTTAAACAATCTTGCAGTGTCCCGATTTCTTACTTCAATAGCTTTCTCTATAATGTTTAGTTCAGCCTTGTAATTAACACACTTCCTTTTCAACATGAATATATATAAACTTGAATATTTTCAGAATGTAACAGCTTAGGTCAAGACAGAATGTGAAATAATGTTAGTGTCTAGCAACTGTAGTATCTTTCCGAGGAACCAAATTCGTGCTTGAACATAATTCAACAAAACTTATTATAGCTGAAATACGTCAGCCGAGTCGCAAAAACTTTCAGCGCCATCTGTTATTTATTTTATAAAATATAAATGTTATTTTTTTCAAAACTTTATTGTAAGTTTTTCTGACAGAGTATGTTTTTTATCACATCTGCGAAGGCATATAATATGCTCAACAAAATTTGAAACTTTTTTAACACAATCTGTGGATTATATACAGGAAAGAACAGTACTTTCGGGAAATCCAAAATCAACAATAGATTGTATGTAAGATCTTATGTAGAAAGCTCCAAGCACGCTACGATATTCAAAATGGCCTGTGAAGGTTAATGGAGCCCCTGGAGATTAGGAGAGAAAACAAACTACTCAAGCAATTTGGAAAATGCATGAGAGACTGCCACTCCTGCACTGGCAATAATGTATTCCCCCTCCAAGATGACTTAAAACTTGCCATTTTTTTCTATTCAGGATCTGAGGACCTTCTGATTAAGTACAATATAAAGATGAATATTCCTTGCCGGCCTCTTAGCCTTAGAGAGAGTTTTCCTCCCACCCTCAGCCTCCCAATGTTAAATTTATGAATTAATTTTCCAGAGAAAAAGATTAATTCTCTTCCTGCTGCTTATTGTGCCTATTCTATTGAAACCATTATGACTTTTATGTGGATCCACAGCTATAATGTTGGTCCTGTCCAGGATGACAGCTCAGCTGGGGCTGGCTTCTATTGTGAAAACCTTTTTGAAGTCTCTTTTGCAGCAGGCTTGGGAACTACAAACTTTGATGCAGAGATAGAGGCTGTGAGACAAGCAATATGCCACTTGATTAATTTATCTACTTATAGACAAGCTGTTTTCCTTGTGGATTCTTTGTCTGTGATCTTAATTCTCTGCTCCTTACCCAATAGTGACTCAATAGAAGTGGAGGAGGCGAGGAAAAAAATCCATGAACTCAACAGTGCTGATTAGACTATTGTCTTCCAATGGATCGCTAGCCATTGTGGCATCTCAGGCAACAAAAGGGTAGACTCTCTGGCAAAGCATGATTTGTAAGCACCCACAGCCTTGTTTTGGATTGTCATGTACCTAGTCTTTTTCAAATATCTCCAGATGCGTGGGAAAATACATTCGCCAAATTCAAGGGGATGATACTAGGGGAAAGATTTGGGAGATACTGCTCCATAGTCCAGTCCCAATTAATCTTGTTAGACAAATTTCTCTGCTATTTTTAGAACTTTAACCGATCATAACTTTCTTCAGGAATTGGTCCTGAAGAAAGACTCCTGACTGCCCTGTGTGTCTCAAAGCTAGGAATTTTATTCATCTAAACCATTTGTGCTTCCCTGGCCAACAGAAACTTTAATTTTAATTTTTCTTCTGACAACTGTCTTGCAAAGGGTAATTTGTATTGGACTGCTGGTAGGGAAATGGCATATATGGCCTCTTCCTTGATGTAATTTAAAAAAACTAGTAATTTTCTGGAAAAGCAAGCACAATGATACACTTGGTACAGACTGCATTGTTTTTGGTACCATCAGTGTATGTCAGAGATTTAAGATGACCACTGAGGAAGTAAGGTTTGATCAGTGGCGTAACGGAAAGTAGTAGGGCCCCTTTCAAACTCAAGATTAGAGCCCCAAGCTTAAATACGTAGTCAAGTCACCCTTTAGTCAAGCTTTGGAGCCTTAGAATCCCTGCCCCCCTTCTGCAATGTGGGGGTGTACGTTAGGCCACTGAGTTTGGTTCTGCTCTTTAAAACCAAGCATCAAAGAACCACTAGGATGACTGCTGTGATACCAGTAGTACTGTGGTAGAATAGATCAATTGGCTTTGTTTTTGTACTTTATTCCGAAAAAAACCTCCAAATAAATAAATGGTGCATATGGATCACATGTACTGGCTTTGGCCAAAGTGTCTGTTTTCTCATTGCTTTCAATGTCTACATGTGAAGAGATGCACTGGAAGTGTGTGAATCTAGTGAGACATAGCTTCACTTTAGCTTTTTGAGAAAAATCACTCCAATAGTGTCTCTCACACTGTATCATTTGATCAAGTATTGGATAGAACTTTTTACATTCAGACAAAATCCATATCTCATTTCCATCATTAAGTGACAAAGCCTAGTTAAGGCCTTCATTTATGGCAATTAATTCAGTGCAAAAAACTGCAAAAGTCAGGGTTCTTCTTCTGGATCTTTATGACATGATTTTTTGATTTTATGAAAACTCCACTGCCAGCACTATCACTATCGTTCATACTTCCATCTCTATACACCTGTACAACTTTAACTAGGATATTTTTAATCTTCTCAAGAAACAGTTGTCTTAGGTAAATAAGGAGCTCTGTTTGCTTGTTCACTTGGACTGGGAGGTTGGTGTGAAAAGAAAAATATGTTAGACTCTTTTGATCTAGATTTAACTAGATATGTTGGAAAAGCCATTTAATTTAGGATCTCTCATGTCCACTCTCCAAATTTGGATTAAAATGCAAGTTGCATGAAAACTTTTTATTTTCATGTTTATCATAGATGAATATGCAAATTTTCATTCACATTGGTGATGATGCCGTCGTATGATGTATTTGCAAATGAATCAGTGTGTTCTCCTAAAAACTCACTTCACAAAGATTCCAGCTCCAACTGACCCACTTGTGTCAATCAAGCACCTCCCCCCCTCAGGGAAACTTCTTTCAAAGCAATCCTCTTGCTGAAATGGACTTGCTTTTCATTCCTCTCTGAACTGGATCAACTGATCCCCATTCTCCCCCCCTTTCCTCCAACCTGCTTGTGGAAGCAACTTACTCGCTTTTAACTCATTTTTTCCCTTCTAGTTACTCAGAGGAAGAAGAAGTGCTTTTGAGCGCTGAGTCTTCAAGAATCTATTCACCCACGAATAAAGGGTTTTTTAATGTATTTATTATTCTACTGGAATTTTTTTTAAAAAATTACTTATAGAAAAATTCTGCTAAAACTATAACCAGTAGCTATTAATTTAGAGTATAATCGTTTTGTCTGATTTAAAATGTTTCTTTTTCTATTTAGATTTTCTAACGCATAAAGGATATCTTCAAAAGAAAGCTGAAATTATTGCAAAATATGTAAATAATACTGCTGATGTTTTAGCTATGTTGGTAACTGAAAAGGATGATTATTTTCAAATTGCTAAAGAAAAAATGGATTCTGAATTAAAAACATCTACTACATTTGAATTACTTCCCTCGAAAAAAGAAAGATTTTTAAAATCAATCAAAGAAATCATGGCTTTAAAAAATAGATCCAGCATTCCATCAGAATCAGATGCAAAACATGTGTGGGAAAATTTGAGCAAGATTTTGGTCCCTGATATTTTGAAATCTCAAGAAAAATCTTTAATAGATCATGTTAAAACCCCTTCAAGAGAACCCGATACAAAATCATCTGCTTCACTTAAAAATTACTTCTTAAAACTGAGTGGTGCTATGAAGGTAAATCATGTATTTTAAAAGTTTTACATTTATTTAATGCTTTAATGTGTTTTTCAATTTACATATTTAAATATATTTTTGTGATTTTATATAATTTACTATAATGTTTCTATAATTCTATTTCATGCTTAACAGAGGAAAAAAACAGCAATATATATATATATAGCTAAAAAAAGCTAAATTTTTTAAAAGGCATTTTTTCTTTGGAATATCAGTAGAAATCTTAAACTTAAATAACTGGACACTAATAATTTTGTTGAAAAAGCTTTCATAATAGATTCTAATTTTATGGTGAAATAAACATTTTCTACTTACATGTGTTCTTTTGCTTACCTTTCATGTTTATTTTAAATCATTGTCTCTCTGTAACTTACGATTATTTTACAGATAAAAGGATTTTTATCCTCATGGAAGTTATTAAAAAAATGAAATATATTTTTTTACAATTTATCTTAGAGAGTTCTGACATATTCTTTTCAGGACCCCATTAGTCCAAAAAGAACATATGTAACATTTAATCCAACACAAAGGCATCTTCTGGATACTTTCGGTGATTCTCTGCGACATGTAAACAAATTGTACAATGAAGCATTTGGATATGAAGCTCGCAAGGTTCCATCTCATATTGCTCATTTTGTAGACAGAAATGTTATGTCTCGACTCACAGATAGGTACGTCTTTACCATATTCTTATTACAAAAAACCTAATAGGAATAATAATGAAGGAATAATAATCTTTTCCATTCTTAGTGTGTGTGTGTTTTAAGAGGCATTTTCAATTACCCAAAGCTATTAAAATTTGTTATATTAAAGTATATGTAACATCTCTCTCTCCTTCAAGATGCTTATAAAGATCTGTATAGATATATTTTTAAAATTATTGGTTGTTCTTCAAAAATATTATTTTTATTAAAAATTATGCTGCATTTTTACTGTAAATTTTTTTATTAAAAAAATTGCAATGGAGTGTCAGGGTTTCACAGTTAACTTTAAAATCTTTTAAAATTGTTTTGATATAAATTTCATGGAAATAAAAACAAAGTTGCTTATAAAATTTCATTAAAAAATTGTTTGTGAATTTTTTTAAACACATGTAAATTGTATCGGGTTCCATCTTTTGTGAGAAGGTTTTTTTTTTATTCTTTTTGCTTTGTTCGCATTTATACTAATAAAACAAATGAATGCAATCCCACATGACTTTTGTTAAAATTATATAAAATACAATATAGATTAGTAGTACTTGTGAAAAATATTCAAGATTTTCAGTTAGATATTAGTATTGCATTTCAATTAATTATGTAAATGTTGTATGTATTTTGGTTTTGTTTGATATACATCTTTTATCAAGCGTTAATTCTACTACTTACTTATGATCAGAATTTTTCTTTTCTTTAAATCTGTTTTATCTATAATATCCTTTCCAAAAGTTTTTTTTCTCTTTTTTCCTCTTTCATTAGATTTGAAGATGCTTTCATAGAAACTTCATCTCACAAAATTCGAAGTTCAAATGATATGCAATTTGCTTTCTCATACTATTATTTTCTGATGAGTGAAATGGATTCTATAGAAGTTGAAGACATATTCAAAGATTTTGACACTGATTCTTCGGGGTATGTTTATGTATTTTTTTAAGTATTCTTTTAAAGAAATTACGTATAAAATACTTCTTATGTGAGCTTAAGTACAAAAAATTATTGTAATTACCCTAAAATCAAGCATATAATGTGCACCGGTTTATAACACGCACCTATACTTTCAAACTGGATTTTTCAACTTTTTGGTATATTTGCCATATAACATGCACCCCCATTTTTATGAAGAAACCTGAAATGTTCGTAAGCAAGGCTATTAAGTTTGATAGTTATTTATTCAAGATATTATCCCAGGATTTTGAAAAAATAGTGTACTTCTAGAATTCCAACCCTTTAAGTCATTAAGCATGTCATTTCTTTTAAGTGAACAGTATTTCAATTTATGTAGATCTTTAATTTTTTTTATATATACTCATCTCTTTTTATACTCGGTGTATAACACACACCCATAAGTTTCGATCTTATTTTTTGTGTTAAAAGTGCGTGTTATACGCAGGATTTTATGATAAGTAACAATTCCTGCAGACTTCTTTCATTGGTTATCGAATGTTGTATTGAATGAATAATTTTTTCAAAGTATCAATAAAATTTCAATTAAAGTTTTTTAATTGCTCCATATATATTATTTAAAGCATTTATTCCGATTCAATTTTAGAACATGGTCAGACCGAGAAATTCGAACAGTTCTTACTCGTTTATATGATTTGCCTTTGGACTTCTCTACAGTAGCTGGTTTTGAGCAAATGATTATCAATTGCTCATTGAGCGCTTTATCACCTATAACAGAGTATTCCATTCCTCATGGGGAACGTTATTATGGCTCTAAGTTGGTAAGATAATTTTGCTTTTCAGTGCTTTGTTAATGATATCTGGAATCTAAAAACGTACCCGCCTGCTTAATCAAAGGCTAAATACACTCATCTTAGTTGCTTCAAATTTAAATTCATATGATATATAAATATACTGAATGATTTTTCTAATTGAATAAAAATTGTTCTGCTAATTAATTCAGAAATCCCATGAACATTTAGAAACATGGGTCTTTAAACAGTTCAAAAAGTATGATGAAAGTTTCATTTGAAAAAGGTTTCTGGTTATATTTGTTTGGAATGAGGATTGGAGGGAAAAACAGGGTCTTATATGAACAAATATTTTATGTGAAAATATTGCTTAAATAATAAATTATTGCTTAAATAATAAATTATTGCTTTTTTCAGTAATATAAATTAGATTGTAAAAGCTATCTTGTCATATTTATTCTCTATGTGAATTCTTGTAAATCTTTCTTTTCATTGCAGGAATGTATTAGTTTTTCTTTCTTTCAACAAAATTCAATTAGCACGTAAGATTTCAAAAAATCTTTAAAATCTTTTATTACAAAGCTATTGATTATACTGAGAATTGCATATTTTACATCCTACAATAATTGTTATATGATTAAAAAAAATTTTTTCTTAAATAGTTATTGTTGTATTAGAAAGCAACAAATTATGCATATCACGTTAATGTAGCTATAACAGTTTTCACAACTGAACATTATTCCCACTGTAAATGTAAATTCTACAGAAATTTTTTCAGAACCTTTCGATATTCATCTTGTTCTAAAATATTTTTAATGACTTATTTGATAACAATTTTTGTATTAGAAAATATCTGTGCTGAACAACCTAATAACTCAAATCAATTATTTATTATTGCAGCCTGTTGTAAGCCTATCATTAGTAAAGAATTGTCCCCCTGTGTCCTCTGCATTATTGCAGCACTTTGGTAACCAGAAAAAAAATGTATTTGAGGTAGTTGGTGAGGAGGAAGTTGCTTTTAAAATGATCCACAATAATGTGTCTCAAGTCCTAGTACAAATTGATGATCTCAGGAAGCATCCTAAGTATATATATTTCAAGTTATATATATAAACAATTCTCTTTGAAATTTATGATGAATTATTGTAATCTGTTAATAGAATTATGTTTTTTAGTTGTTAACCCTTTAAGCGGTCAATTATTTTACCAGAAATGCTTTAAAAAAAGGCATATTTTTTATTGCATATAATTAAGTACCATACTTAATAGAATAAGAATATATTTAAAAAAAAGAATTTTTTTTTCACTTTTAATGCTTTTACAACATTTTTTATTTTACAATTTTGGACACAAAACCCCATATAAATGTTTGTTTTTTTCAAGTACTTTTTTATAGAAAAAAGGTGTATTAGTTGAATATCTTTTGCTCCAATAATGATCAATTCCAGGTTTCTTTACGATTCCTTGAAGTATATTGAGAGCGAAAAATACATGCAACTCTTCCACAGTAGTTTCTACCCAAAATTTACTCTTTCAGAATTGTCTTGCAACACTGGATTAGATGCACTATTTAGCATATTTATTTGTCTCTTCCACAATTTTACTCATGAGTGAAAAAATCAATGAATGTTTCATAAAATTGTAGAACATCAGAAGTGTCGTCAAATTGTACGTGCACAGAGGGAATACCAGAAAATTTAAATCAAGGACACGGAACAGGTGGATTTTTCACATCAACCTCGGTAAAAATTCTTGCAGAACTCAAATCTTCATCAGAGCTGAGCTCACTGCACAAGTCATCTGAGGAATAATCCAAATAATTAGAAGAAATATCTGTATCACAATGTAGTTCATCTAACAAGAAAGTATTTTCGTCGTCTATTCCATCCATATTTTCCATAAGATTCACAAGCGCGGCATGCAGTAGAACAAAAATTTCAAAGAAAAGTTCCCGCTACATAGAAAAACCTGGATGAAAAGCATTTCATTTACATGGACAAGCCACTCCACCTGATAAAAAATAATAATACTAAATAGTCTCTTTCAATAATCAAAAATGCGGGCAAACCAGAAAAGGAAAGGAGAAAATATCAATGCCCGTACGCCGTACGGGCAAACCAGATGAGGCCAATTTCGGGTAGCACGTACACTGTACAGGCAAACTGCTTAAAGGGTTAAAGGGTCACTTGTTCAATTCATCAAAAATATATGTAGATAAAAAAAAAGGGCATTGTTGCTTTATATTAAATTCATTGATCTTGAGCATTCTGAAAAGTGATATAAAAACTTAGACTAAGGTAGGATCAACATCATTAAATGCATCTTTGTTAACAATTACAATATGTCAAGTAACTCATTATGCTAATATACTATAACAAAAATCAAAGTTCGAATGCTATGACTAACACATTAAAGTAGTTTAATTATAATGCATCTGATTGCAATAAAAAATTATTCGATGTTTCTATTTGTGTTGAATGTTAATTGTTATGTGAATGAAGTTATAAATAAGAAAATAAATGTTAGTGAAATGTAGTGATTTCATACAAATTGGAATTTACTATTTCAGTCACAATCATTTATTTTTAAAATTTATTGATTTATTTGAATGTTTTTTAATCTGTTTTATTTGAATTGTATAAAAAATATTTTGAATATGTAATTGTTACTAATAAGTATTTTTTCATCAATTATGACAAAGGTCACGAAAGAATATTTAGTATATTAATTAAGCATTATTGAATTTAATTTATAAATATTTTAAGTACTGTAATTATTTCTGAATTTTATAATTCAGAAATAATTACATATTGTAAAATATGTTGTATTACGTGATTTGTTAAAAAAAATTCTTAGATTAAAATTAGTGTAGAATTAGTGATTTTTAAAAAATTTAAGTCTTTGTTGTTATACTCATTTATAAAGATGATCATGTTGATTATATTTTTATAGTCATATAATGTATGAAATTATGAATTTTCTTTCAGTTAATAATTGAATCACAATATTTAAACTTAACAGTGTTTAAAATTTTATAATGTAATATTTCATTCACATTTGTCTTCTTTTTATCTTTATACTGACTTAAACATTGATCTCACTATAGGAAATTTGTTTGTTTGAATGACAATATGAATCACGGTACACAAGAAGCAGAAGTTGTAAGTGAATAACATTTATTTATAAAAATATAGTTTTTTATAATTCATTAATACCTTGAAATGACTTTTGGAAGATGTTTATCATTGAAAATTTTTAAATAATGAAAGGAAGTATAAGTTCAATTCAGTTTCTAAGGAAATTAATGTTGGCATTATTTTATTTTACTTTTATGTTCTCAATAAATGAATTTGTAATATAACTAGAATTTTTACACAAATGATTAAAATATGTGAATTGTGTCTGTAATGAGAAATAATTTCTTTATAATATTTTTCTTGTATTTTATTATTGAGGATATTACTATTTAGTTATTAATAGACATAATAATGACTTTTAGCATTCAGTTGTGATGGATATTAAGTACAATATATCAAATTTATAACATTATGTGGTAATTTCATTTATATATATTTGTATTATATTCTACCAAAAACTATTTCTGTTTTTGTTTTACTTATTGGAAACATCAATTAATTTAATAGTAGTATTTTCTGTGTTTTAAAAAAATATTCCATAAATCTATAATCTTAAATGTAGAAGCAGATATAAATTAAAATAAGGCAAATTTATTTTTAAAAAGTAAAATTCTAAAATCTCTATTTTTATTCTTTACTTTAGACCTAAAAAAAATAAGATTTTAGTGTTATGTTCAAATGAAATATTTTCAAAAGTAGCAAACATTTATTGACAAGAAATTACATTTGCTTTTTACTATGTTATGTATGATTTGTTATTTATGTAAATAATGAGGGGGTGGTTATACTCTTTTCTAAGGAAACACAATTATGAAATATACTTAATGCACTTCTCTCTATAAATTCTTTCTAGCTGTATATACTAGCCTTTATGTCATGTGGTCATGAACTTGTGACCAGCATTATACCTGTTGAGTCAAGAAGTTTAATACATGATGCCTTGAAGACCCACTGTTTTGAGGGGCTGATATGCATTTAATCTGTAAAGGCTTAAAGTCCTCTCCATGTAGTATGGAAGTTAACAGAGAAGGGTCCTGGCTGTGGTGTTATCCTTATCACGCCATTGGTTGAAAATTATGAGGCTCCTTCCCAATAGCTCTAGCGTTTCTTTGAAAGTGCAACTTTGATAAATAATTAATCAGTAGCCTTTATTTCATGATGGCTGCTGAAAACCTTTCTATCAAAGCTAAGTGTTGAACATTGATAAGTATTTTTATTTTTCCTAGATTCGAGCTGTGATACAAGATTTTTATGAATCTTTATTTCCCACAAGATCACAATTTGAATTAACACCTGAGTATCGTAACCGTTTCCTCTATGTCAGTGAGCTAAGAAAGTGGCGATGGACTCGTGATATCATTCGTATCATTACCTACTTGACACTTGGTATACTCATCCTTTTCTCTGTTATTTCTTTTCTGAAATCAGAGGTAAGAATTGCATTGTAATTCCATTTAATAATTACTTAATTCCTTATGAGTTTTTTAAATTGATATAAACAGACAAAGTTTATTTCTCCTTTTTTACTACAGAGTTTATGCTGATTATATATTATAAAATATCTTCATTAAATTCTTTTCAGTAACATTTTATGATTTTTTTTTAATCAGGAGGACTTTCTAGACAATGCAACTTCAAAAGTTTTAATTAAAAACAATTTATGAAGAAACATGAGAAAAAAATTAATTTCAAACTGTCATAATTTATTTAGATGTTTGTTTTCACACAAAATCCAATTATTAACTTTCTCCAATGGATATAAAAAGCTAAAATGTTTGTATTGTGTATCAGAATTTTCAGATAAGTAAAATGTATATTGTAATTTATAGTTGCAATGTCTCCAGAGCCTATGAATCAAAGAATTCATCAATTTTCATCCATTAAAATTTTCATTTTCGTATGCAGATTCTTTTGCACAGTTATTCTTTTTTATTTGCATTTTTATTTCACATTTAAAATCTCACTTTTCATGTGAATTTTTATTTTCTTGATTTCAGTCAATTTCATTATTAATTGTTTAATGTATAAGCATAATGAAGCTAACATCCATCTGATATAAAACATTTTCCCTGATATAACATTTTTCTTGTGCTTTACATAAAGTAGTTAACTACTTAATAAAATTTACATTTATTTTTCAAAATTGTTTTCATTTTTTTTTAACATTATAGTTACTTTGTTTCCTGGATAACCAAATATTCCTTCTCTCTTACTGTAGACACGAACAGGAGAAAGATATCCCAGACTCAGAACCATACAAAATCGTCGAAATCCACAGCATGTTTGACTTAATTTTTTTATTGTAAAAAAAAAGGTTTTGAAAGAACTGATGTTGATACAAATAAAAATGCTTAGATAGAATTATGTAAATAGAAATTTGTAAAGTTTTGTACTAAGAAGAGTTATGCTTCTAAATTTGTGAACAATTGTTTAATCTGTTACTAGCAAATCATTTTTTTTAAATGAATGTAATACAGATTTTGCACAAGAAACAGAACATTGTCTGTGCATTTGTATTTTTCTCTTTTCAATGAGCAAAATGCTTACATTGTATTGTACAAAAGGCTCTTGTATTCAGTATTTTCTAATGAAGTTGTACATTTTTAAGACTTTATTTTTCTTTCTCTCACTTTAAAATACAATAATTATTTGTATTGTGTACGTGAAATATATTTAAACCCTTAGGTAAATTAAAATATCCTGGGTGTATATTGAATATAAATAACAAATTGATGATAGTTGGAAGGAAGATTAAAATTATTAGAACTTCTCCAAAGGTGACTACTTTTCCGCATGTACCTTTTTTGCATTTAAACTAGGCACTACTAGGAATCTCATGAACTGAATTTAAAAAAATCAATCTTTTTTTATTAACAATGTATCTTAAGTTTTACCTTAGTCTTTTGAATTGTAAATATGCAATATTAATTTAACTTCTAACACTTGATTATTTAAATTGGTTCTTCATTTTAACATATACAGATTTTTCCTTTAGCTATTTTATTTGTTCTTCAGGCAAATTCTTTATTTTTGTTATATAATCACTATTTATATGGATAAATGCTAATGTCCTATTATTTATAGGAATTTTTGCTGCAGATCTTTTAGGTGCATGAAGAATTCAACTGAGATAGGCATTCAATTGAGATTTGGGGGGATTTAAAAGATTAAGAATTTAAAGATTTAAAACTGAAAGATTTTTAAAAAATTAAAAAGTTTGTATTTGTCTAACTATACATCAAAAATACAAACTAGCTCAAAATAGCATATTGTTTCTTCTGAAGATCAATTTTGTCATTTGATTTAAGAAGACAAATAAATTTTTTACTTGTTTTCCTTTGTATTAAAAATAAAATATAAAGTAAGACTTATTTTTTGTCAGAAGAAAACAAAAAGGTAAATGCTTACATGAATTAGTACAACTAGTTTAGCTCCTTATAATGATAAATTATCCTTATCTTTTGGTTAATCATTTTGTCAAAGTTTCTTAGTAGTTTAATATTTACTGTTATATATTGTTGAAAAAACAATCTCAATCACACCTGATAAGGCTTGAATATTAAACTTTTTAATAAAAGTAAAACATTTGTTCTTTGCTTTCTTGAAATTATTTATGGTTAATGTCACAAAAATGAGATTACTAAATATAAAATAAATGCTAACATAAGAATGATTCTTGGCTATAATGATCCCATGAATGTTTGTAAAAGCTAAAACTCTTGCTTGAATTTATTTACAAATTAATCATATTTACTGAAGGCTAAATCAGATGTTATATTATTTATTTGGATTTTGTGAGTAAAATGTTCTTATGTTGATATGTGTTTGTGAAATTTATTTATAAAGATAAAAATGTCCCTTTTCTTGTATAAAGAATGATTTCATCGAAATTTGTATCTTTTAAAAAATGTATTTATATATTTAAAATATATTTTTTCTTTTGTTTAAATAATGAATTCAAAATTTTTCTTCAGTATCATAAAGGTAGCCTAAATGTTTTCTACTGAAATTTTGTTTAACAAAGCATATATAAACCAAAACATTAGACTTTAGCACCATATATTTCAGTTTTCATATAAATTACATTTGTAATACTGTATATTTCAAAGGTAGTGCTTGTGAAAATTAGGTGGGCATTTCGGTTATTTGTATTGCATTTTCTTTCTGCAACATCAAGTGTTAAAAAATCATAAGATCTGATTGTACAGTAGCTAAAATAATTTGCAGTTATCAAAAAAGAAATCAAATATTATTTAAAAAGCTAATCCCAAAATATATACTTTGCATGCAATTATAAAATTGTTTTTGTTGTATTAAACTGTGTATTTTTTTACTGTAATATTGCGGAATCTTGTTGCTTATTATATAATTTATGATGTTGTAAATTGCATTTACAATGAAGTATTTTTGAATAAATGTAGTTCCTTTGTTGTTTGAACAAAATCTATTTTGTTAAAAGCACTAATTTGTATTTTATTTTCTGATGTACTTTTATGCATTTAAATATCCTAGTCATATAAATTTTTAAGCTTGGAATGTCATTTTTTTCCTAAACTTGGCAGTCATTTCATTTGTGATACTATATGTTCTTTTTGCTGTAAAATAATTGAAAATTCTTTTTTATTGTGATTGTTTTAATTCCTATCAGATTCATATGTATCGTGAAAGCTTAATAAATGTTTTATACTGGAATCTAATTTTTTGGTGCAATTTCTTAAGAACAGTTTATTCATTAAAATTTATCAGTTGTTATGGATAAATCAACTTTTGTTACATTGATAATGATGTTGTGTCCATGGCAGGACCAAGAGAGACAGTACTATGGGCTCAGATGACTGCTTTGGCAATCTGTTCAATATTATTTGCAAAAAAGTTTGTTGATGAAAACAAGACCTTTTTTTCTTGTAGAGCAGCAAGAATGGCTCAGCAATAAAAATATGAGCAGGTGTTAGCTCTGTATCTAAACAGTTATCATAATTCCTATAAGTTCTTCTACCATCCCTATCAATCTTCATTCCTCCGTGATGACCTGTTCTTAGCCTAGCACAGGTTGTGGTCTTTGTTATAAGGGGTTCTCCACTTATATTATAGTGTTGATGCCTTACAGCAATTGACTTCTCTCTCAATTTGAAATTAGTGACAGTTTTCACATCTAATAAGGTATTATTGATAAAGTTGTCATTATTGAAATTTCTAGCCTCTTTTGTCTTGATCTTTGTTACATTAATAAAGGGTGTTTTTTTTAGAGGTATAGAACTTTAAATTGCAATAAAACAACGATGTATTATTCAATTGACATGAATTTTTTTTTTATTCGAAAGATAACCTTGGGGCATTACATTTTAAATATGATTTCTGGCATAGGACTGGCTCGGATGTAGTCCAATCTGGATGTCCAATTTTCGATGACTTTTTCCAACATTTGTGGCCGTATATCGGAAATAACACGGCGAATGTTGTCTTCCAAATGGTCAAGCGTTTGTGGCTTATCCGCATAGACCAATGACTTTACATAGCCCCAGAAAAAATAGTCTAGCGGTGTTCAATCACAAGATCTTGGAGGCCAATTCACAGGTCCAAAACGTCAAATTAGGCGGTCACCAAACGTGTCTTTCAATAAATCGATTGTGGCACGAGCTGTGTGACATGTTGTGCTGTCTTGTTGGAACCACAGCTCCTGGACATCATGATTGTTCAATTCAGGAATGAAAAAGTTAGTAATCATGGCTCTATACCGATCACCATTGACTGCAACGTTGTGGCCTTCATCGTTTTTGAAGAAGGATTCCACCAGCCCATAAAGCGCACCAAACAGTCAGTTTTTTTTTATGTAACGGTGTTTTGACATACACTTGTGGATTAGCTTCACTCCAAATGCGGCAGTTTTGTTTGTTGACGTAGCCATTCAACCAGAAGTGCGCTTCATCGCTAAACAAAATTCGCTTATGAAAATCGACCATTATTTTCGAAATAAAATTGCACAATTTGAAAGCGTTGTTCAGGCGTGAGTCTATTCATGATGAATTGCCAAACCAAACTGAGAATAAATCACTTGACAGCTGTTAAATCGGTCGCCATCTTGTAAAGTAATGCCAACTTAAACTTCTATACCTGGAACAAAAACACTCTGTATATATGTATATAAAATTTCATATGAAGCAAATGCAACCATTGATTTCTCTTGATTTTAAAATGTGACTCTTCATTCCTTGGTATATTTTATTAATTATTGTTTCGATATAATGATATCACATTTAATATGTGTACAATTTAAATAATTATGAAGTTATAAGGAAAATCGGTGGTAAATTGTTTATAATATTACAAAAACATGTTGAACATTTTCATAATGTGATGAATAGGATATCATTCACAATTACAAAATTATCAGCCATTAGGATAACACAGTTTATTACCTATACATTAACTCTATTGCTCAGTAACATAAAGCTCTACTTTTTATGCACATATGTACAATCAAGTTGTATTGTGATTTCTGCATGCTTGTACCTTCCATTTCTAAAACATCCTATGCAATCTCTCTGTGGCTTCCTTTCATCTGCTCATGGAGAACATGTGCAAGTCAGTTGTCTCATGTTACGATCTATCAGTTGTAATGAGAATAGGTGCTCGCATGTTACAACTGGTTACAATAATGAAATTTGCTATAAATACAAAAAAATTTTACTTGTTTAGTGAACATTAAAATATGATGAAAAGAAATTTGTGATAAATTGTTTATGGAATGAAAAACCAAAAGAAATAGAATTATTTTTAGTCTAGTTTTGATGGTATTCTTTCTATAAAATAGTCAAAAGATTATTTGTGTGCAGTGGTGTACCCAAGGGCGTGGTTTGAAATCCCACCTATGGATCAAGAGATTTTTAATGTTTTTTAACATAATAATACTACCAAGCTTTTGTCTACATGTTTTTTTAAATAGCTCTCTCCGTAGGCCCTTAACTGGTTTGCCCATACACCATAGAGGCTATTGAAAGCTGGCTACAACCAGTGTGCCCGTATGCTGTATGGGCACTAATATTTTCTTCTTTCTATTTTTGATTTGCACATTTTTAATTCTTATAACGAGATTGTTATTGCTGATGTTTTTAAGAGATGCAGTTTGTCTATGGTACTGAAATACTTCTCATCCGGAATTTTCTTGGTGGTGAAGGCTTTACTTTTTCATTCTGTGCAAGAATTTCGATTCTTGAAAATATTTGGGAAGAACAGGGATCGTTAAGATAATATACAATTTGTTGCTTGAGAGGGAATGCAAATGGAAAGATAATCCAAAAAAGCTGATATTATTTCTGTCCCCAATACAATGTAAGACTTATTACAACCCCATGCTTCAAATTGTATACATATACTCATATATATGCACACACACAAAATCCACAACCATTTGAAAAAGGTGTACAAACATGAAATTTTTTTTAAGTATGAACGAAATTCTTTATATGTGAAACATTCTTCATAGCATGCAGAGCGTTCTTATAAAAAGCAAACATTTAGGAGTTTGGGTGTTCCAATATAAAATAAAAAATAGAGTGAAAGCTTTAAAATTAAAATAATTTTTTTTCATTTTCATCTTATGTTAAGTATTATACTTAGTTATATGTAATTAAAAAAAATGTGCTCACATTTTTGGAACATTTCGGGCAAAAAAAAAAAAAAAAAAAATGACCACTTAAGCGTTAAAAGAAATCTGTGTATGCTACTGTCTGTGCAAATGTATGTTTTGAATTCTTTTGCGGATAGATAATTTAATAAGTTCTGTGTATATTTGGTAACTTTTAACCAAATATTGTTTAACTTTTTTTATGCAACATTCGTATTTTATTTCAATGCACACTTGAGACACAAGAATAAATTTCATGATGCACAAAATCAAACAAAAGACATAAACCACTTTAACATATATTTTTATTTCCAAAAAAATTCTCTCATCATGTGTTATGATTTCCCCTTCCCCCCAAGAATGTAATACATGTTATATCTTGTACAATTTCAAAGTATGGCAGCACTGATTACAATGATACCTCCCTTTAAAAGATGTGAGAAACAATTTAAATTATGTTTTGCCATACTGATTAATTATATTGTTTAAAGGCACAGGTTTCTTTAGATGAAAAACATAACATATATATTTCTTTTTTTTTTTCCTCCAAGCTCATAAAAGTACATTTCTCTCTGTGTTTTATTCGGATTCTGGGAATCCATTTCCGATGACGAACGAAGGTTTATTGTTGTTTCTCTTGGCGAGGGACATCACTTCTCTGGAGGTGAGGAAAGGGATTCTCTCCCCCTTGGGACCGCCAACTAGTAGCACTGAGTCGCCAAAATTTACAACACTCTGTAACAAAATAAAAGGATTACTTTATATACTTCAAGAAGCAAGCAAATATTGAATAAAATCCACAAAAGATCCATGGATTATTTATCATAATCGCGAGTTTCATAATATGTCCGTGATAGCAGGTGGTGGCTCTAGGGCTGGGCAAACTGGACCCCTGCCCACAACAGCATTTGGATTGAATTTGAAATATATATTTTTTTCTGTTACAAAAAATTTTCTTCAGTATTATTGGTTATGAATTTGGTACTTTATTTAAAGTACTTTACTTCCTTATTTTGTATTCTGTTTAATGTCAGTTTCTTTTTATGTTTGTAACTTAAGAGTTTGTGAGGCGGGAGTATATGTTCAATCATGAAATTTGATAAGTTAACGCCTCTCTCTTTCTCTCTCTCTCTTTCCCATACGACGTCCGGTGTCAACTATTCAAAAAGGGGACAGGAGAAATAGGAGTTTTTTTAGACATAAAGTCACAGGAGATGTTTTATTTTAATCTTAAGTGTAGTTACTATAAGCTAAAATAAACGTTTGTGATTCCCCATCATCAGTACACTTTATAGAAGAGATTGGCATGCAGAAATGAGCGATTCCTTTTCTTACACTTTACTCGCTTGAAATAATAAGTAATTATGTCCTTAATTTCGAATTATTTTGTATTTGACTTAAATATATATATATATATATATTTATGTCAGGTCTGGAAAGTTAAACTTAAAAATTAACTGAATAATAAATAAAAATAGAGCGATCTCTTTACTACCACGTAGGGATTTTAGGGTGAATAGGACTATTTAAGGAAGAGCGAGCGCACTGTTAAAAAATATCTATAATCCCAATATTAATACCAAAAGACCAAGAAGAATCTTCCTGATTGTTATAACCCTCCATAATTTTTTCTATCTTCGCAATAATTTTTCAATTATTGCATTTTAGTAAATTAATTTTTTCTCATACTTTTCTTTAATTTTTCCCATGATTAAACTTCTTTTACCCCACTGGACAAGCTCCTCCCAATTTCCTAATTCTCAGCCTTTAGGGCAACCAATGGGAGTCTGTTCACTTTACCAGCAACCAACCAGAGAGCAGGATCTGAGCTCTCAACCATGTTAAAAATTCAACCATCGTTTCGCCCTGATGAAGAATCAAAGCCACGCCTCCGGGATCTCCACGTCTCAACCAATCACCGTCATGCCACTTAGCAGAATGAAAACCACCACTTTTGTCATGCCCAACATCTCAGTATTCCAGATATTGGATTGAGGACTGTTTTACAGTCCGGATGCCCACTTGAAAACGCCTATTCAACTACAAAATAAAAAAAATACAGAATAAACTAGTGAGAGGCTGGTGACTCCTTGTTGTGATCATGTCTTTGTTCCGTCCTATTCGGCGTTAAATGGCCGCCATGTTGGAATGGTGATGCTTGAAGAAGAATAAAGCACAGATTTTAAAGATGACTACTTCCTTCATTTACCAGCAGGCCTGGAGCATGACATACATAATATTGTTATGCTGCCTTTTTGTTAGCCAGAATTATTCAAGTTTTATAGGTGTGTATCAATGAGAACAATTTACCTTTTTTTAATTATATATATATATATATTTGCTCTGGAGAGAGAGGGGTGGCATTTTCCATTTTTGTCAGGGGTGGCAAAACTGCTAAAGCCGACCCTGGTGGTAGTTGAGTGGTCGTGGTCATAAACTCGTAGCCGACGCTGATACAGTCGAGTAATGGATATGAGTCCCGGTTACTTAAAACCTGAAATATAGATGGACTGAACCACGTTATATCTGTCCAAGTCTAGTTAAGCCAGCCTGTTCAAAATCTAAATGTTAAAGAGCTGGGAAAATTTGAAGAATGGGTGCCACTTCATTTGCCGATGTCACTTTACCGAGACTTAAAATTACGAGGTCCGACGCCAATAGCTCCCCTATTGCTTCAAAATGAGAAATTGATAAATAATCAATCAAACGAGCTTTATTACCCGCTATTTTCAAATCAAATTTTGATTATATTAAAATGGAAGAATAAAGTACGCTATGCGTTAAGTTAAAGTTTTCAAGTGATGCGATGCGGAAGATAGAAGAGAAATATCAGAGCTAAGGTGTCGTTCTCGTCATTTTTAAATTACGAGACGTCGCCAATGGCATTCGAGTAATTCCTGACTAATACATAAAATTATTTCATTAATAGGGATGAAGAAACATAGGGATAATATACAGGTGGTTATCAAAATAATAGAAACACCTGAGGTCCATCTCCTGCCCCAACTAAACATTTATATGTGAAATTATGCAACGACTTCACGAATTCGACTTACTCGGTTATCACTCAGTTTCACCTATCGTTCAAGTTCGAGGTATTACTGTATTTGGAAAAAATATCTTCTAAGTTATCACACTTTTCTTAGCTTAACAGATGAAAATTATAAGATTAAGCTATACATTTGTTTTACGATGTGTGAGATATCCTTTGATAACTTTTAAAATAATTATTTTTTCTCGTAACTTATAGATTCATATAAAAATACAAAATAACTAATAAATAAATTTATAGCATTTACTTTTAGTCTTTTGGACAAAATATAAAGTGAAATAAATCACTACACTATGTGCAAAAATTATACAAGCTTTGTTATAAATTAGATTTAATTACTTAAATGCTTAAGAAACTGGAATAAACGTGAGTCTTTTTGATAAATTTTAATTTAAATCAGCTCTAATCTAAAAAAAAAAGAAAAAACTTGTCTACACCTTGTATTTATTACCTCATATTTTTGACGGGGAACAATTCCTTTTTCAACTAGGTACCTTATTGTAAAGTAAGAATTATAATTATCAAGAATTTCCAATAGATGCTGAAGTTAATAGTTTCTTCCTTTCGTAAAATAACAAAAAAAAAATGAAGTTTGGCCAATAGTATACCGGAAATACCCTCTTTTCCGTTTAAATATGTTAATTTGTCCACGAAGCAAAGTCCATTTCAATAGTAAAAGGCAGGCCAATTTAATCTCAATCGATTGTATCGTTTCCCTGGAGACATTAGGAAATAAACAATGCACACCAATAGTTGAATCATCCGAAATAGAACAAACTAACAAACGCGATATATTTTTTTTTTCTTCCGCGCGAAGCTTATTCCTCGAAGTTTTGACGAGATAAAATCAATAATAGCATTTAAAAGTGCCCTTTAGACTTTCCCTTGCCCCTTTTAACAAATGTCGATTTGGACAACTCGTTCTATAAGTTTGGCGCAATTTTTGTAGATTTTTCTGATATGTGTGTGATTTTTTTAAAAATAAGTTAAAAGAAATATGGGGATGAAAAAAATATGTAGATGTTTTTCGAATTTATACTTTCTACTTTTATTTGCTGCACTATGCAATGCCCTTTTTAAATATAGTTGTAATAATTAAATTTTTTTTCTTTTTTGGAACATTGAAAAGAATAAGTACAGAAAGCACACATTAATTCTATTCAATATATAGATTTTTTTTATTGACGTAAACGTATTGACGGAAAACGGGGTCGGGGCATACTTAGGTAGATGAAACGAGAAAGTTTAATATTTTACTGCAAAGAAATGAGTTTAAGTTATTAAGGTCTTTAACACACCGTCACAGCTTCCCATCAGTTTGTTTAAATACATTAATACTCATACGTGTATTATGATTTTTCCTACACATTGGATGTTTGTGTGTGTGTGTGTGTCTTTAATAACTTATCCCAAGGCTCAATTATATTTTACAATTTATATGCTATTTATCGATAAACAATTAGTGAAATACTCAACTCGCTGCTTATTAGGTATAGATAGCTTTGCAATACAAAAACCCAAAAGTTACAAATTTTTGAGGACATAAAAAAAACCCCATGTAATGGGTTCTATTCATGTCTTCTACTAATTCTCTTGGCGAAAATATTCTTTATCTATGATTTTAGTTTAAAAACCGCTTTCCGTAGGGATGACTTAATTTTTATGCAAGTGTAACTACTATTTAAGTGAGTTAATGGTCAAGCGCTGATCCTTAAGATGAATTTTAAGTGCTAGTAAATAGTGACTGGTGGTCGCGAATCTTAAAATTAATATTCGACGGAGAATCCTTCTGGAAGTGGTTAAGTAACCAAACTTGGAGCTGACCACACTATCGGGCTTTAAGAGGGATCATACAAGGAGTTGCCACTCCATATAAGTATCCTCCATTAGTTTTGTTATCTGATTACGGGTTAGGATTTCGTATTGCTCCCAGAGTTAAGTTATAAAAGTGTATTTCTTAAAGCGCTAAAGATTAATTCAAAGATCTGCTTCTTTGAATTCGCTTACACCCCCAACCTTTGAGCCGCGACACCAGTCAAGATTCAATATACTACTTTATTTTATGTAAATATATTATTGGGTGTAGAACGCATATAAGTTTTGACTCAAGTCTGTGCTTCGAACTCTTTTGTTATTATTAAGAGCAGTCAGTAGGGTAAAAACTTTTTCAAAATCGATTTTGAGTTTTTGGAATTTCTAAAATCTCCAAATCATTGCCTTTCCAATGATATAACATACAAGCCATTATATGAATTAGAAGTACTTTAAAATGACTTTTAAAAAATAATCAGCTGTCACAGGCCACGCCCACTTTGACAGATTAAGTGTAAATATTGACTTTTTAAATCTGAGAACTTGCAAAGCCTCAACAAAATTTCATTTAATCATGCACAATTAACTGTAGATTAAATGAAACTTAACTGCAAGTTTAGCTGTTAATTTGTTTACATACTTTTGGAGCCAAGTTTGTAAATATGATGAAAATATTTGCTTTAATTTGAAATTTAGTACCTGGGTGAAATTTTTTTTGTTGTGTATTATTTCTCCTTTCGCATTTTTTATACTTTTAAATACTTAATAACTTGTCTGTGATTATTGAAAACGTGCTTTTTGAAAAAAGGATAGTTATAAAATTACTTCAGCTTAAAAATGAGGGATATGGCAGAAATGAGGGTAAACTTATTGCAACCAATTTTGATACTGGACAGGTAACAATTGTTAAAATATTGCATATGTAAAGCACCTGCTTTTCATTTAAACAATAGTAAAAGACATTTCATACCATTAAATCAATGGAAATTGAAGGGGAATCAAGAATTTTACCCTTCATTACCGTGCAAAATAAATTATAGGCTACATTTTTTTTTTTATAAGGTAAGATTTTTTTATAAAAATTTCTGTTTTCTAAAATTTATTTTTTAAAAAATGTGTAAATTTCCTGTATGCATGCACTCTATGTTTCTTAAATGCAATTGTGTATACTTAAGTGACATTTTTGAAATATTCTTAAAACATCCAAATAGAAAGCGGATATAACAAAAAATAACAATTTTTAATAAATTCGTAATATTAAGGTACCCCTTTGCCAGTAAATGAGATCTAATACACGGCCATGGCCGCAAACTTATAGACGGTGTTGTTGAGACCTAGTACCACTGAAGGCTCGCCATGTAATGCACGTTATATCTGTCCAGACTCAAAATCCTCAGGTGACGAGGTGTGGATGCTAAGAAATTTGGTGCCAGCTCAAGTATCGTCCTCGTCACTTGGCCGTAGTTCAAAATTACAAGTTCCGACGCCATGGAAAGTATGCACAGTAAATAAAGTCAGACAAAACTCTTATTCCTATTATTGTTTTTGCATCCCTTCGCGCGGAAATATCTCGATATTTAGAGTTTGTAAGCAAAGCTGACAATCTCCGTCGTTTCGACGAGTTGTCGTGATGCCATGAACAACTCGTGTGTATCAGCCCGGCAACCAAGGCCACTTTTCCTCTTAAGCACTCTAGACACGTGCCTAGTCGCAAAAGATTTGAGACCACAAAAACTGGGGGAAAAAAATTAAAATTATAGCGAACGTACCACCACCTAGCGAGTCAAGATAGAAGCATTTCTGCCCTTTAAGTGGGTAAAGACTGAAATGAGATCTACTGCAGAAAAAGAAAAAGCTTAAAGGTTTGATATTGTACGCACTCAGAATGATATTACAATCGAAATTGATTACAATGTTATTGATGATTTTGCAATAATCAAAGCTAGAAGAAAGCCTTTGTTGTACAAGTACAATGAGAGTACCTTTACAAAGAATAAAGATGTTTAAAAGTAAAAGATGGTAAAGCAATAAGCAATGAAAAAGATAATTAACGGTGGTCCATGATGCCACAAGATAAGAAATGAAAGTAAAAAAAGGATAATGACAAAATCAGGCCATTATCCTTTCCTTACGGCTGCCAGTCCAGGACACGGTGAGTCCATAGGTGGTGGATAATTGAAAGACTTTCCAAAGAGCAAAGACAAAAATAAGTGAAAAGAGTGAGATAGTTAAGGGAAAATCCTTTCCGAACCAAAACTGGCAAGGTAAGAATTGAAGGAAAAAATGCTCAGGAAAAAGGAGGGAGGCGTAACAATTTGAAGCGCCAGGGAGGTTGAAAACGCCCCTGCCGGCAACGTGACACTAAATCTGACTTAGTTAAAATTTATTATTTGAATTGGTGTGGAGATTAGGAGAGTAAAATAATAACTGAGATGTCATCCTTGTCACTTGACCGTGATTCAATATTACGAGGTCCATCGCCAATGGTCCATTTATATTTTTTAAGTAAATAAAGTAAGTAGTAAGTCACAATAAACAATCAGTCAGCCTATTCAGCCCCTTGAAAAGATTATTAGCTGTGAAATTTATTTTCAATTAACTGGATTAAACAACATTTTTTGGTTTGGTAAAACCCAATTCAATCCGTGGGGTGACCGGGTGTGAAAGAATAGTTCCAACGTAGCCCGTGTGTCGTAAAAGGCGATTAAAATGGGTACCCAGTGTTCGGGGGCATAACCAGGTACCTTGCCCCTGGGGATTATATCATTGGGACTGGTTCTCTAGATTCAGTGGTTGGGAGTAGGGCTAACAACCCTACCCAGTAAAAAAGAACTCTTGTTACGAAATCTCAAAAATAAAATATATTTGAAATCGAATTTAATCAAAAGAAAAACAAAGGTTCTATTGTATTAAAGTCTTTTCAGATCAGTATTAACTTATGTATGGGAAACTTGGGCTGTGTTACGAACAGATGAGAACATGATAAGTATCTACAAAAGAAATATTTTAAGATTTACATATGGAGGAAATCAAGAAAATGGCACGTGGCAAATAGGATCAAATCTAGAACTCTATTCAGTCATAGAAGGAATCTGACATCATTAACTTCATCCAATTACAACGAATTAAATGGACAGGCCACGTTGTCAGAATGGACGAAGACCGCACCACTAAAAAAGTCTTCAATGAGCAACCAATTGGAACACGGAGAAAAGGCAGGCCAAATCTAAGATGGAATGATGGCTAGAAAAAGATTTCCTATATTTGAAAACTAAAAATTGTGGAGATACTGATTGCAGGAAAAAGGCTGGCCTGGAAAAGGCTCCTTGAGAAAGCCAAGGCCCACTCTGGGCAGTCGAGCCACTGAGGAAGGAGGAAGATCCAATTTACTCCACAAGAGTTAAGAACTATCAGTCCAATTTGAGTCAATTTTTAAATTTATTCTAATTTTTTATTGGCTGCCCAGGAATAGGCACCCGGATTTTTTTAAGCCACAGACGTGTAACATTCAGGTATCTGACTACATTCTCTCGGAACCGTAATTTTAAAAAGGCGCATAAATGGATAATTCTCATGATATTTAGTGTCACTTAGATTAGAATACATGCATAAAATTGTTTTAAGGACATTTTGACAAAAAAAAGTTATTTAAATACAATATTTCGGCTAAAAATTAACTTAGAATAACCTTTGTTCACACAAAATGTTCTTCTTTTGTGAAAAATACTTCTATTATAATAATATTTTGTCTGTATATAGCTCAGACATCTGTACAGAGGCTCAACTATGATTTTTGAAAAAATTCACATTATTTTCAGAGTTACAACCATTTGAAATAATTATCGCGGCGTTTTTTTCTTAAAATTGCTCCCCTCTGTTGTCGTAAAACACGGATAAACCCACTTCTAAGTTATATATTTCAAAAATTCTAGTTGAGCCTCTGTACAGAGGTCTGAGCTATATACAGGCAAAATATTATAATAGAAGCATTTTTAACAAAAGGAGAGCATTTTGAAAAAAGGTTATTCTAAGTTAATTTTTAGCCGAAATATTGTACTTAAATAATTTTTTATTGTAATACTATTCTTAAAACAGTTTTATTGATGATTTAAAACAGTACATTTTCTAATCTAAGTGACACTAAATTTCATAAATATTATCCATTTATGCGCTTTTGCAAAAAAAAAAAGCACGGTTTCAAACGTAGTCGGATACCTTAAAAAGAAAAATTCTGAATAAAACCATAAAAATTTAACGGGTAAAGCAATATATATATTTCCCCTTAATTCAAGTAACTTACTATACCTTGACATTCCTAATCAAGGAATGTCAAGGTCACGGGTGAAAAAAAGGAGTTTTCAATCATTATTGCTGAAGTAGAAAGACAATTCAATTCCCAAAATACTGTAATGATGCATGCACCACACTCTTACCTGAGTCTTACGAAGAAAATCTATTCCTAGCGTGATATCCGCGATGTTAGTCTCCACTAGAATGAAAAGAAACATTATTAGAGATATATTGTGGACAGGAAATTCGAATCAGGGTGGTTTATATAAATTTGAAAATAATCTGGAAAGCAGTATTATAGATGTGTAATTTAAATGGATCAAGAAAGAGAGAAAAAAGTGCCTCAAACTAATTCGGTGCTATATATTCTAGAATCCCTAAAAACCATTAAAGTATTTTTTTATGTGTTTCTTCGATAATTTTTCATTTTGTGTACATATTTTTATTATTATTATTATTTATAATTGTTATTAATATACATAGGCAATAAGAGCTATGTACTAATACTTTATTTTTAAAGATTTATCGTTTTATTTTTAAAATAGCTCTTTATTCATGAATTTTAAAGGCACCTGATTAAACTATTTTTGTTGCATTGGTATAAGATTTGTAATTCGTGATTATCTCATTATAATATTCGATATCAAATGTGATAAACAAAAAGAAAAATTTTATAAGAAGCTTTTATGAATCCAAAGCCCAAGCATTAAAAAACTATACTGTTGAATATGATAAAATTATACACATGCGTACAGAATCATTTGCTCCTAAAATGACTTGGATTACAAATAAACTGTAATGAGAAAATGCAAAATTATAATACAGTGGGAAGAGTTAAGAGATTTTTAAAAAAAAGTATTTGTGGAAAAGCTGCATTTTCATGTACTGTATTGTCTATGTATTTCAGCTTGAACTTTCGATCGCCGTGCCCCCTTTATGTATCAGCTTGAAATCACCTCTACCCCCCAAGGTTTTGAGGGATACAATTTTTATCGTATTAGCGCGTTATATGAATTCAGTTTTTAATTTTTAAACATGTGTGTCAACTTTTCTTTCTTTTTTTTTTTTTTTTGAAAACATTACGTTGAAGTAATGGCTGTGTAGCTGCAAACTATAAAAAACTGAATTAATATTCTTGATCGAAATTCAGGTACTAGAAGAGTTTTTTCATTCGGACCAATTTAGTGATCTAGTTTAGGATAGCTCATTTTTCAATTTTTCTACTCCTTTCAGAGTCTGTAAAAGGGGAATATTTTAACATTAAAAGAGACCTTCGCAGATCCTCTAAAAAGACACTAGCCCCCCCAGGGGAGAGGAATCCACGACCACAATTTAAAAACCGCTGATGCATATAAATTTCTTATGTCTTAGTAGTAAGAAGTGAAAATTGCAGTGTTGATGATCAAACATATAAATTTGAGTATTATTCACTATTTTCAGCTTAAATAAACAAAGCCATTATTGTATTGTAACGTTAATACTATAGTAACGACAAATTAAAACTGTGGTCATTTAAAAACATTCCTCCAATTTTTGTGGCCTAATTACAGTTTAATCTATTTTTTCATAAGCAAGAAAATTTTAATACACTTAAAATTGAGAGAATGGTGCAGTATAGCAGATAAAGAGGCAGAAGTTTAAGTGAAAAACAAATAATCTGATACTAAAACAAGTCCATTGTTTCACAAATTACCTAATAATAATTAGTTAAAGACAGTAAAGTCTTCTGAATAGTATATTAAAAATTATGGACAAATTATTTAAGACTGCACTGTGCGACAAAACCCTTTAAGACCCAACCCGCACGATCGTGCGGGTTAGATATTCTTATACGTTTTAGCTTCTGGAATAGTCGTATGTAAGAAAATCGCGAATCTTACGATTGAGCCGGTTTGCAGAAAGTGTAAAGTGTTACTTTTTATCAACAAGACGATGGTTGTGTTCCGTGTTTTACTTTCAGCAGGCAAATCTAGTTTTGTTTTCAAATGCAACGAAAACACGTATTCTTTTTATCTGTCGTAAAAAAGTAATTATCAATAAATTTCTTATTGCTTAGATACAAATTTTTGTATTAATGTTTAAATAATTGCAAAATATAAAAAATATTAACTATACTCTATTAATGTTGCTTCTAGGGCTCGGGATTTCGTTACCCGCACGATCGTGCGGGGGTTGGGTGTTACTTGAGTCACTGCAGCTGTAAAGGTAAGTACTTACCATGCGAATTTTCTTTTTTGTTTCAATGATTTTGATAAAAGCCTACATAAAAATTAAATATATAGTTATATAATTAATACCAAATTTTCTTGGGGGTCGCCATGAATGAGTCCCTTTTTTCTTTCTCTCTCTTTCTTTTGCAAATGATTTTCTTTTCCCCACATTAGTTGAGGAGTATGGTATTTTTATCCTCTCCACGGATATCAACATATAAATCTCTTCCCTCCCCCTACAAAAAAAATCTGGGTTTACTGGTGGTAGTTAGTATGGTGTGGTTTAAATATATATATATATATTTCTAAATAATAAAATTTTCTCATACATTGTACTATTTTTTTCATGGAATACTGTCTTAACTTTTAACCAAAAACTTTTTCAGGTGTCTAAAAGCAGAAGAATTCACACAAAAGAAATTTTTCAATTGATGAACTAATCAGATTCAACTTATATCAGAGATGATATCTCGGATGATGGCAATGCTGCGAAAAAAACATATGAATCGCGTATACTGGAAGGAGAATCAAGTTCATATGAGAGTGATGAAGAAACACATGTGGGAATATTTGAAATAGAAAGACAATTTTGGATAATTTTTTACCATAAAAGTCTCTTGAAAACATTCATTACATTGATTTAGCTGTTGGAAATTCTTGGTTTCTGTGCAAACAAGTTGCAATATCAAATAAAGTTTCCCTAAAAATCAAAATGGATCGCTTAAAATTTAAGTTAGAGATAGTTGACGTGTTATCAGCCTCTCCACCTACTAAAACAAATATTTTAACTGATGATGAAGATAACAGTGTTGTAGTTCCACTCGCAAAAAGATCGAAGCTTTATAATCCACCTGCTATACATGTCACAGCTTTTATCCTGGCCATTCCAGGATAAAAGGCTTGACATGTATAGCCACTTTGATGTGTTGATGAGATTTCAAGGCCTCGCAAGTACAGATTTGAAAACTACGAGATAAGTTCGAAAACATGTTGTGAAAAATGCAATGGTTATTTATACTTGTCAAAAACAAAGCAAAATATCTTCGCAGTAAATAAATGATGAATTAATAAAAGTTAATTATACATCAATAATTTCCTTATTTGTAACAATTTTAGTTGAATTAAGATATTGTTTTTTCTATCAACTTAGAACTAAAAATGTATAACTCGTAAAATTTCATGGGTTACCTGTTTCACAGTTAACGCCCAAACCGCACGATCGTGCGGGTACCGTCTACATTCCAGGGGGAAGCGGGAATTTTTTTATTATTTTTTCCAATATCATTGGGGTCCATATAGTATTAATAACCAGAAGAATTTAATATTTGAAGATAAAAATAATTCTGGTTTTAAAGGGATAAGCCAGACAAATCTACAAAACATAAGCCAGAAATAATTTTAGTAACGAAAATTGCTGTTAATAGCCCTTTCATACTGAAAAAAAGAATTTTACTTAAAAATATTTTCAATTACCATAAAATCTGGTGTATAATGTGCACTTTTAACACAAAAAGTAAGATCGAAATTTACGGGTGCGCGGTATACGCGGGGTATGAAAATGAGAGCTTCCATAATAAAAAAAATGAGCATAGAAAAAAATTAGACTTCCACATAGATTGAAATACTGTTTATTTAAAAAAAAATGACATTCCTTAAGAACTTAAAGGGTTGTAGATCTAGAAATACACTATTTTTTAAAAAGCCTGGGATAATACCTCAAATAAATGATTTCAAAACATAAGAGCATTGCTTACGTATATTTTAGGTTTCCTCGTAAAAAACTTTGTGCGCGTTGTACGGCGAATATACCTAAAAATTAAAAATTGCAGCATGAAAGTATGGATGTACGTTATACGCCGGACTTCATGGTAATTCAATTTAGAAATGCAAACATGCTTTAAACTGAAACCGAAACTAAAATATAGATTCAGAAAAGTTCAAATGGCTTAAAAACTAATTGGTTTTCAGATCTGAAAATTGGAAGCAAGCTAAAATGCATGGGATACAGGAAAGTGAAAAAAAGTTTTTTGGTATTTTTGTTATTTTTAGGGTACTGTTGTCTTAACATAAATTATTATTGAGAACATTTTAAGGAAAACTTTGCTTCTAAAAGCAAGAATGATAGCAGTAGCCATAATGAAGAGAGGATTATGCCCGTTTAATATATCGGAGATCGAAATCTGCCCTTCGAAGAGTGGACTGTCAGCTCAGGTGTGGTCATCGCCTCTTAACCGTGGCTCAAAATTATAAAGTTCGTTAAGTATAGTCCAGTTTTTTTCCACAAAACCTAAGAGAGTGCTTCAATTTCTGGCTTGGGTTGAAGATTTCCTCATATAATAATATCTACAATAATAAAATATAGCTTTCGTGTTGTTAAACGCGAGATTTCATAAACAATCATTCAATATCTAAGAAATAAGTTTTCAATATAAATAATATTTGCTGAATAGTTTATTTTCAATGAGCTTACCGATGTTGAACTGGGCAACTTGTTGCCACGATCCAATAGCAAGGTCTATGTATTTGACTTTTCCTTTTACTTCTGGCTGTTGCATAGCAAGTGGATTAAATACTTGGGACATTTCCGGAATAATTTGATCTAAGACTCTAAAAGAAGAAGCAGATCTCTAATATGGTAAAGCAGTAATTAATATAGATATAAGATCACCATACAGAGTAATTCTATATGATAATTGCAGAGTAGGAGAATATATTCTCTTAAAATATGAAGTTTGAATTCCTAATTTGGAATGGTTTAAATTCTTTATTTTAAAAGATACCTATAATAAAATATTTTTAAAATAACCATCTCTAAATTTGATTAGCTCCTTCTCATTAATCTTGGTACTGAATTTTATTTTAACTGTGCCGAATTCTCTAAGATTGAAAATACATTGTCTTGCTAAGAAATACACTTGTAGACAAAAAAAAACTTAGGCAACAAATGTATTTTTCAGCATGCTACCATGAAAGTGTTGGAAAGGCTTCTTTGCAACCAGTACAGTTAAAAAGTACTTGAAGATAACCGAACAAAAAGGTGATGCATGAGCAAATATCAGCAGTAAGACATTGGAAGGGCAATCGTGTGAAAAGCCCGTGTTCAATGTCAAGACAACTTTAAAGGAAAGATGGATTTCCAAAGATTCCCTGCAAATCAAAGCGATGTCGTAAATTCTTATGATTACAAAAAAAACCCCATCAGGGTGACATTAAACGTGATTGAGTAATCAGCAAGCTTGAAGACTGGTGTATTTTGGCGAGTGTCGTACAAGTTTGGAACTGACAAAAGTGTAGTTTCAGCAGCTTGGAACGCTTTCCAAATGACAGGTACAGCTGTAAGCTTGGTGGTGGTCGGCCAAGAAAGATAATGGCAAGGTAGAGATGGTATAACATTCCGCAGACGAAGAGATCAGACATCAGGAAACATTACTCAGCAGTGCGTACGGCAACCGGAAGCCAGGTATTATGATTCACTATAGTCAGACGTCTATATAACAGTGGACTATTCACCCGTCGTCTCGACCGCTGCATGCGACTAACAGCAGTTCATCAGTGGCACAATTAACACAAAGACTGGACATATCATTTATGGAGTCGCTTCAATCTGAGAAACGATTCTCAGCGTCATCTGATATGGTGGGAAGGATTTCGTCAATGGAATCACGTTCTGTTTACTGAGCGGAGGGAAGGACACGGTTTCATAGAAAGAAACCTTTGGGGTAATATTGGAGTGCCTGTGTGGGAAGGCATTATGTTGAATGGACGAACTAAGATCCATTTTTTTACAGCTGCTCACTTACACGGGATCGTTACTGCAATGAAATTATCCTCTCGCATGTGCGACTGATCCAAGATATCCAGATGTTATTTGTGTGGATGACCATGTAGGTCAGCAGTTTGATCTTCCAGAAAATAAGGATATCTGCAGAAGGAATTTTTCAGCATGCTACCCTAATATAAATCTCTTAGAACATATATGAGATGGATCAACACAATGACGTAAGATCGTATTCTCTGCAGAGCACCAAACAGCTGAAACAGATGCTCCTTGCTTCTTACCTACTGGATAGTTTGGAATTGAGTAGAAATAGACGGTGTCCTGTAGCCACACACATTTATATATAGGGGAGTCATATCCCTTACTAAGGTACTCTTTACTTTGTTGTTCTTCCTGTATGACAAGACAATGTTTTTACTAACGCCATTCTGTCAATAAATAAGTCTTTTTCTACTTGGCTGCTAAATGTATGCATAGAATTCCGTTTTTATCAACTATGCTTCTTAAACCTATCATATCACCTAGTTGATTTTTTTGGTACTACGGCACAATCTGAAAGATTGCTTAAATTTTGCTCACTAGTATGTATTTAGAATGAAATTGGAATTTTGCTTTCTGTACGTAACCTATTATTTGCATATCACACTTCATTTATAAATGCTTACCTTAGTTTACGAACAAAATCCATGGAAATGGTCGAAACAGTCTCAGAAGTGCTTATCAGAGCATAGCCTTCAACACCATTACACTAAAGAAAAATAAAAACACCTTTAGTTTTTTTCCGAAATACAGAAAATATTCATTTATTATTGTCAAATTGACATATTCAATTAAAAAAAAGAACTCAGAACACTCATCCGGGGAAAGAACTACAGTAAAGTACATCAGACAGAACAGTATGGAAATCATCAATGCTTAGAAGTGGTGTAACCTTAAAATCATTGTTTTTCAAAAGCTTACCAGAACGAAAATCAAGTCTCAAGTCTACGAATTGCAAAACATAACGCACACGATTTTTTATAGTTATAGTTATTATAACTCTTTCAATGTGTGAGGAGAACCCATTTCTCCCCACTTCTATTGATTTTAAAAAGATTAATTTTATAAGAAAACGCTGAAAACTATAACTACAATTTTATTTTTATAATGTTATTCATAAACAATGGCTCAAAAATATAAGGTCTTTCATTAATAGCCTTTATGTTAAAATGTGACGTTTAAAGTAAACATAAAAACTAAAGTAGTATAACCGAAGTTTTTAAGTTGATAAATGAAGGCATATGCGTTTTACTACACGCATCAGTAACTGATTACCAACATCTAAAAAAAAACGCCATTTGGTAAGTTGAGTAAAGTTACCTGAGAAAAATCCAAACACACACATTCCTCTATCAATAATTAAAAATTCTTTGTCACTTTCCGTAATGTATTTAGAAAAGTTTGCGAACTGACGTTGAATTTCATCCACTGTCTTAAATCTTTGTCTTAACGCCTTTAAGTCTCCTTTTGTTTCCCCGTAAGTCCTGTTAGTGGCCTCATCATGGCAAGGGGGTGTTCCTGGGAGAAGAGAGCGAAGGAAGTCGGGTGTGTTTACTCCTAGCAAGGTCACCCAAGGCGTGAAGGTCACTCCATTTTTCCCTACTAACACTTACTGGTATGGAGCCAAGACAGACTTCTACCTCATGGTGCTCCAGTTTTCGGATGACAGAAGTTGTATTTTCCTCCCTAAACATGTTGAAAACTCAAAATTAAAATAAATGGATAAAACCTTCGTTTTATAAATAGTATAAAGGCAAAAGATTAGGGCTTTCTTTATTTCTGCCTTGTGACAAACAGTCCAACACTTGTTTGTCCCGACTTGCCAGTGGCACTTAAAAAGTCTCACTTTTTCTAGAGGCAATAAGAGGTTTCCTATTTGCCGTAAATGCCAGCTAGAACAAGCTTCCCCTCGGCACATCTTGAATTGTCTTGAACTGTATTGGGAAGATATCCCTGGTAGTCCCTTCATAGTATCGGACTTCATTAAAGCCAACGGTTTGACGGATCTTGTCTAAATTCGTCTGACCAGACGGGAGATCAGTAACAACAACAAGAAGTCTTATTTTTAACTTTAGTTCAGTGACATCACTGAAATAGTGGAGACTTGGCTAACGCCTTATGCTCCGATAAAATTTTGATTAGTTTTTAATCCAAGTTGTAACACACAGTTCGTGATTGCACTGTCCATCAGTAATTTGAATTATCGCGTTGTGCTTCAACTGAGATTGATGAAAGTAGAGTATAGAGTAACTGGAATTTTAGAATCTATTGGATGATGTCAGAAATTTTTCAACTTTTTGAACATGCTCTATTGTTTTACATTTCGCTATTGAGGAATAAGACCATTCTCCGTGGTTTGAGATAAAAATTTTCAAAATTTCACGCTGCGATTTGTATTTGATACAGTTTAATATGAAATGTTCACTAGTTTCTGGATTCTTTACAATCTGCACACAAAGGAGAATCTGTTTGTTTAAAAAGGAAATATATATCATTTAATGGTAATTTTTTAGCTCTCAACTTATTGATTAAAACTTCTGTATTTCTATTTTTTGCTGCCTGTCTGTTCCATTTTTCAAGATGAGAAATATAAAAATAATTTTTATGTCTCTTGCTCTTTTTCCATATTTCTTCACTTTTGATTTTGTGTTGTTTTTTGAAATATGTATGTAGATCTTCCCAAGTTATCCAAGAAATAATATTCCACGGCTCTGGAGAGGCTTTAGCTAATTTATCAACTTCTTCATTAATCCCTATTCCCTTGTGAGCTGGTACCCAAATGAATGTAATTGATTGAGCTATTTGGAGGCACTGATGTAAAGTTGAACTTAAATTTAATATTATCGTATTGGATTTTCTATTAATATTTTGGATGCTTTTTAGGACTGATAAGCTGTCCGTCAAGATGATATAATTTTCTGTTAAAGAAACCCATTTTTTTAACGCAGTCCATATGGCTATAGCTTCAGCTGTGAATATTGAAATCACTTCTTTCAGTATGAAATTTTGTCGAATTTTTTTCTTAGGGATCAAAATTCCTATTGATGTTTAATTAGTATTTTTTGAACCATCGGTTGCTATTATATTGTTATTAAATTTTGGCTGAATGTAATCATTCAACATATTTTGTACTATGACATCTGGAATATCCTTGTTTTGAAATGGTAGTTCATGAGTATAGATGTTTATTTTGCGATTATCGTATATTGGGGGAGGAGGGATCTATTGAAGAATATCTACTTTAGAGATGCATAATTCTTGGAGCAGGTTGATCGTCTTTTGAAAAATACTGATCTCTTTTTTTCTATATTTATAAAAAAATACTATTTATATTCCAAAATAGCCTTGCGTTCGGTGACCAGTCTTTTAATGCTATTTGCTTGGTTATAAATTTTTGGCAAAGGAAATTATGGCGAGTATTAATACTTCCATTCATAGACTCTGCTCTTAATAAATCTAACGGGGTATTTCTTGGGAGACCTAGGGCTAAGCGTAAGGTAGCATTGTAAATCGGTTCTAGTTTCTGTCTGTTGCTATTGCTAGAAAAGGAAAATAGTTGACTTCCATAGTCAAAGATAGAACGGACCGTGGCACCAATAATATTCAAAAGATGACCAGATCTTGTTCCTATTTTCGTAGAAGATAAGGCTTTAATGGCATTTAAATATTTGAATCCTTTTTGACGTAGGTAATTAATATGATTTTTCCAGGTGATATTGGGGTCGAAGATGATACCCAGGATTTTCAGACTCTTCACTTCGGGAATAGGTTTGTCGCATATTTTAAGTAATGGAGGTATTGTGCTTCTTTTTCTGGAAAAGTTGATTAGACTGCTTTTTTCTGGAGAGGTGGATAATTTCCATTTTTTTACACCAGACTGAAATTTTATTTAAAGATTCTTGCATTTCGCCTATTGTTTTATTTCAATTTGTACCACTATTATATAAAAATATGTCGTCAGCATAAACCAGAAGATGGCTGTCGTGTTGAATTTCAAAAATATCCGACATATAAATCATAAAAAGAAAAGGACTTCAGATACAACCCTGGGGTACACCATAATTGTTTGTAACGGTTTTTGAAAAAATGTTTCTCCGTTTGATTTGAATTGTTCTCTGATGTAAGAAGTTTTGAATCCATCGTAGTAATCTACCAGAGTATCCAACTTTGTTTAATTTAGAAATAAGGCCATTTGGCCACACTGAGTCATATGCTGCTTTAATATCCAACGCTACCAAAATAAAATACTCTTTGCGTTCTCTAGCCAGTATAGTGTCATGTTGTAATTGAAGTAATGTATTAATGCTGCTTCTGTGAGGGTAAAAACCATGATGATTAACATGAAAAATTTTGTTTTGAAAACTGAAATCTAGCATTCTATGTAGAATCATTCTTTCTAATAATTTGGCAATTACTGAAGTAAGAGAAATAGGGTGGTATGACGAAACTTCCTTGGGATTTTTGTGAGGTTTTATGAAAGGTAAGATAATTGCGTGAGTCCAATCTTTTGGAATTTGACTTGAAGACCAACTGTCATTAAATGATTTCAGAAGGAGATTTATCACTTTGATGGGAGATGGTTTATTGATTGGAGAGAAATTTTATCATGCCCTGCTGTTCTTTTGATGAGATATTGCTATTTCTAATTCTTTTAAAGAAAAAGGTTTCTTAATATCCTGGCTATTGTCCGGAATAGAAATATTTGGATTATCGTTGTTTTGTTTTGCGTAATATTGTAAAAAACAGTTTGCTTGGGATTGTTCGTTTGTTAATATGGTTCTGTTATTTTCAATAATATTAAATGAAGAATAGTTAGGATTTGTTCTATTTTTGGTAAAAATAACTTTTGGAGAAGATATTTTTTCGCAGGTCTTGTGCCAAAAATTTTCTTTACAGGCTTTGATTGCTCGCTTACGTTTTGCGCTTACTTCTTTATATTTTATCCAGTCTTTTTCTTTTAAGTTTTTCCTTGCTTTATTAAGGAGTTTTCTTTTTTTTTTGCTCTTATATGCCCGCATGCTGCTGTCCACCATGGAGCTCTTGAACTGATCTGTTTTTTTTTTCGGTTTCTTGAGATAAGATTTGAGCTTTTTTAATTTCTTTTATAATATCTATATTTATGTTTTCATTTAAATTTACATTTTGTTGAATAATATTGATAAATTTTTTCCAATTTGTTTTTTGTTTAAAATTGTTAGTTACTGGGCTGTTTGTTCTTTTGTAATTAATAATTATAGGGAAGTGGTCACTTCCAAAATTATCAGTATTTGTGGACCAGGATAAATCATAATTTAAATCTATAGATGCTAAAGAAAGGTCTATAGATGTAAAAATTCCCGATGAATGGAGTTAAGTTGGACTTTTATCTCGTTTAATAATATTAAGTCATTTTCAATGATCCAGTCAAAAATCTTTTTTTCCAGAAGCACTGGAATTTTTTGATCCCCATATTTCATGAGATGCGTTGAAATCTCCCAATATCAAACTGTGATTATCAATATATGATGCTATTTTTGATAAATTGATGTCTTTAAAGCTACCCGGTGGGATGTATATATTAAAAATTGTGATAGGAACTAAATCTATCTGAACTCTGACTATTAAAATTTCTAAGTCGTCACTAATTTCTGAGAATATTTTTATTGCGCTAATATCTATATCCTTAACCCTCCTCCTCTTTTGATTTCTCTATCAATTCTGAATATATTCTTATTTGGAATTGTGAAAATATCATTTGGATGTAACCAGGTTTCTTGAATTATTAAAATACTTGCTTTTTGAAAAATTGGAGCGAAAAGAATATCTGACCTCTTGTTTTTAATTCCACGTGCATTCCATTGGATTATGTTCATGATTTAAAACGGAAAAAAAGGTGCGATACTACGAATTAGTTTAAAAATTCGAAAAAAGAAAGTAGATTAATATTGAGTTTTTAGCGAGAATATAAGAAAATTTGATTATTTAAGTTCCTTTATTTTTTTTCTACTACACTATCTAATGTATTTCCTCTCTGTTCTGATATTTTCTTGAATCTTTTTGCTTTTTCATTCTGTTTTCTATTTATTAGACAATCATCATCTTTTTGAATTGTTATATTGGATGCAACTTTTTTTTTAGAGTGGATTCCATGGTATTCATTAGGGAGAAAATCTTAAATTTATTTGTGCTACCACGGTATTCAGTTCAGTCGTGAAGCATTGTACTATTTGTTCTAATTTCTTTTCAAATATGTTACTGTTTTCTTCAAATTTCAACTCTAATTTCGCAAACTTTTTTTTCAAGATTTTCTATCTTCTCTGTTTGATCATTATATGTTTTGGCCGAGTATGATGTTTTTTTCCCCTTTGGAATTTCTCAACTGCTTCGTTTCTCGAGATTTGTTGCTGTACTTTAATTTTTAAGATTTCAATTTCTTCTTGATATCTTTTACAATTTTTATCATTAACTTCATGCCCCTCTCCGCAAGAGCTACATTTTTTTTATTTCTTTGCAATCGTTTTCAGAGTGGTTCAGTGAACAAATTCGGCATTTTATTGAGCTTCTACAAAATTTTTGAATGTGTCCAAATGTCCAACAGTTTGTGCATTGCATAGGTTTTTCATAGAAGAGAGTAGTTTTAATCATTTAAAATACAATTGGAACTCTTTCGGGAATACTGCATCCAATTTGGGTAACTTTAACTGTTTTGATCGGTTTAAATCCAGATTCTGTTTTTTTTTTTTTGGTAAAGCGTTGGATATCAAAAATTGTGTAATTGTAATTTTCTAATTCCGATTTTATGTCATCTATTGTATATTCTGTGTTTATTCCCTGCAATATATAACTACTGGTTAGGCCAGTAAAGGACAATCTTGTACTTATTTTTACATTATTAATTTCTTTAATTTTTAAAGCTTCTTTGGCGGTCTCGCAATTATTTGTTTTAATTATGATCTCACCGTTTCTTGTTTTGCTGATACTTAGAATATTTTTTTTAATTGTGAACTCTTTCATTATACTTTCTTTTAGTTTAAGTGGATTACCATTCTGAAAGCCATTTTCTGATTTTAAGAAAATTGTAATATTTGGACTCGTGTTTAAATTTTGTCTTTCCGCAAACTTGGTCAATAATTCTATATCTGTGAGATTACACCTATATTTATTGAATGAAAAATTTGCGTTTTCATTTTCAACTTCCATATTATTATTTGGGTGAGGGTAGTCACCCATTTTGTCTTCCCTATTCCAACACTCAAAATTGTATAAATACATTATCTTGTGTAAATAATTAAATTAAAAGCTCTTATCCGAAGATAGAATAAAAATTATATGAACTAAATTTCAATACAAAATAAAAATTCAAAACGATCTCACCCGCTCGAACCCATTTGAAAAGTCCTTTTTAACTTTAAAAGCAGAAACATGAAGTTTCAAGGTTAACGATCAGTTAAGATAGTACGCTGAATTGTTGTTATTATTGTAAAACTCGAGTTACTAAGGTAACACGAACAGCATGGTTGATCTGTAAGCAACAATTTGTTTCCGAAAAAAAACACGACAAGTTGCTGATATTTTTAGTCGATTTACTGGAATTAAAAGCAATTTCTCAGCATCGACTTTTATTATGGCACGTCGCCTTTTTAGTAAGAATTTAGTAGACTTTCGATTGTCTAATATTTCAGCAATACGTCAATAACTTCTTCATGAATAATATGGGTCAGTTTCTCAATAATTCTTCATTTATTATTGGTTTGACAGATAAACGACGAAGGCTCTGATTATTTTTAACAGGAGCTTTCATTGTCATCACACAATTGAGAAATTCTGCTTTCCTTAAACACAAATCTCTCAAAAATTCAATACGAACCTATGCTTTTTCTTCAAAACCGTACCATAATGCGTGTGTTCCTCACACACTAAGATCATATCTTGGAAAAAGTTCGTACAGTAGACCCTTTTGTATGTGAGAACGGAATCTCAATCGGGGAGTATTTTGGCACGAATTTCGTAATCCAATCCAATGCTTCTGAACACTTTTACTTCATCAACTTAGAGCTTTGGTTGATTATTTATTAACATTACATTCTGAAGCTACGTGAAAGCCATTGACAACAGACCTCGTAATATTTAACCTTGATCCAATGACAAGGATGACTCCCGAGCTGGCACCATACTTTCCAAACTTCCACACTCACGTGAAAGTTAAGCCTCAACATTTAACGCGCATCAATCTCTCTGCATCTCATTTTTAGTGGCATCTGGACTTAAACCCACGGTGACCTATAGTTCGCGACTATGCTCTCCAATTAATGCTTAGAAACAGGTAATCAAAAAGTAGGTTTATGTTGGTGGCTGAAGAGTCCTGATGAATAATTTCTGTTCCACATAAGCCCCACAACATTTTTTGTAATAATTCTCAAATTTTTTATATGGCTTTTATATAGGTATGGGCAACAAGCTCAATAATCATCTAAAAGCTCTCTTGTTTGTCTCATGGGACAATATGAACTGTTTATAAGACAATTCACATGCACGGGTTCTAAACAACTGAGCCAGAAAGGATTCTCAAATAGGCCTGTTAGGGGATGCTTTGTCTGCTATTTTTGGTGCCTAGCGCAGTAACTTAAATGTGAGATGTTCAATACTAAAAGTCCTTTGTATATAATTTGATCTGATTTCTTGAGCAGTGGTCACCAACCGGCGATCCATGGATTACTCGTCTCTTTCGTGAAAATTTTTTGATGTTCTGCAGTAAAATTGGGACATTATTTATAATTTTTATGAAGATTCAGTTTCACCAATATGAAGACTAACAAGAAGTATTGTGCAATGTGGATTATATGGTTTTAAAAATTTTTAGTGACTACTTTTAGTGAAATCCCATCTGAGTTTAGTGACTTTGTAGCTACTTTTACAGGTGCATATAGCAATATATGACAGTTAAAGTTGGCAACTATAGTAAATAGAAGGCACAACACTTTAGTTTGTTGATATTTTGTATTGCATGTTTGCTCTTGCTTTTTCAAGGATAGGGAAATGTAAATAAAGATGTAAAAATAGGAGTTTTATATAGTTATAGGGGTCCGCTTTGTAATGGTCGAAAATATTAGTGGTCTGCCAAACATAAAATTATGCATTCAGTGGTCCATTAACACTAGAACGTCCGTCGGTGTCTATTGGACACCGGAGCTTGTTTAGTTTGTTTTCCTTTTCGCCTTTTTGCTGGGAATCTGAAAATGTTTCGTGACTTTTAATCATTTTCCTTAGGGATTATACAGAAAAAGTTTTGTGGCTCTAGGTTAATTAGGAGAGATTTTACATCTAAATATACCTAGAACGTCGCTGGTGTCGTTTCAGCACCAGGGCAACTTATCATTATAAATAGCTGTCGTTCAGCAAAAGATAGTTCACTAATTAGGTACCATTAATAAAACATACTTCCGGAAGTAATATTACTCATTTATTTGAGCTTGAATGCAGTGTTATTGGGTTCAAAGCGGAAATGAGTCAATTATACTAAAGTCGCTGCGCCTAAGTGTCTCGTTTCATAGCATTTGCTTATCTGCACATAAAAAAAATTCATTCGATTTTCGAACCTTGTATAGAGCAGATACCCTGAAACGATGTCTCGTAAAAAAGGTCTAAGCCTTGATGAAACTGCTAATTTGTTGTGAGAGCTTTCTGAGAATGAATAGGATGATAGAGTTGCCTTGTTATAATTTAAATTCCAATGAAGACATAAGATTGATTGAAAGTGACTGCGAAGAACCTGAAGAAAGTGCAGATGAAGTTGATAATATTCCAGTAAATCTTGATATATATGTTGCTAGGGATGGCACAGAATGGATACCGCGTTATAGTAATGGTCCTGGCAGATTTGCGACTTGAAATTTTTGCGACAAAGCAGTGGTCCAATAAGCTTCGCAAAACATAATGTCAACGTCAGGTTTTTTTATAATATAAATGGTCATAATATATGACAATTACATGAAATAGTATTAAAAAGTCTTAAAACTAAACCCTATTCAGCAGTAGCTCTGCAATTATTCAGTTATTACAATTATTTTACATATTTTATTTTGTGATGTCGAAATGACACCGGTAGACGTTTAAGGATAATCGAAATCCCGGACGTTCTAGTGTTAAGTTCTAAGGGTTAGTGGCCACTGCTCTGGAATAATTCATTAACTTAAGAGCTTTTATCATTGTTCTTAATGCAATTTTAATTACAGATATAAATCTAATCAAGCTCTGATGACATGGAATACTTCCGAGAAAAGTCGACTAAGCCTATTAAAGACTAAATCTTTTGATGGAAATGAAGTCAGTCAACCCACCTCGCAGCGTATGACGGGCGGCATGTGCATCCTTCCGACGCGCGTGTCTTCGTCAAAGAGAGAGGCGGACAGATTCCCGAGATAGGAGTTACGCCGGGGCGTACCCCCGTTTCTGATCGGAGATTCGTTGAGAGCGTATGTCTTGATGGGTGTGGTTTCGTATGCAGAGTGACCGGAACTGAGCTGCAAAAAGAAAAGAGATATGAAATATAAATCAGCAAATAAAACTTTTATTGAAATTTTATTTCATTAAGTATTTATTGATTTCTTTCAAGTTTTTTAGCGATGATGGTATGGGGTACCATTGCTTACAATACATGGTCACCCCTAGTATCGATCCGTGGCTTCATGACCGCCCAGCGGTATGTCCATGACATCCTGCAACCACATGTGTTGCTATTCATGCAACGGCTCCCATGAGCCATTTTTCAACAAGACAATGCTCGACTTCATACAGCAAGGGTATCATAAGACTGTTTCCTCACTGTTACTACCCTTCCTTGGCCTGCCCGATCTCCAGATTTGTCTCCAATCCAGCATATTTGGGATCATTTGGGATGGTGAGTTAGGCATCCCACGAGTTTGAAACGAACTACAGTAAATATGGAACGAAATTTCACAAGATATCATACAGAACTTGTATGCTTCAAAGCTCGATCGTGTCTCATCGTGCATTCGTGCTAGAAGAGGCTCAACAGGGTATTAAATCCTCCGTTCTTTTGCTTTTTTCTCTGAAATAAATGATCTTTTTTTTTTAATTTTCTAATCATATCAAAGTAGTCATTACGTATGTAAAATTTCGTTTCATTTTGACGACTCCTTCTTGGTGCTCTAATTTTTTTTTTTGTCGATGAGTGTGCATTTTGTTTACTTTCTCAATAAATTAGTCATTTTTTTTAAAATAATGTTTTCTTTTATACTATTCAATATGCTCGCGCGCCCCTCGTAGAGTGATCATAGTTTGAGAAACGCTGTATTAAAGTGAACGAACATATTTACCCTTTCGTAGTCTGAGGGAGCGTTGTCCAAAGACTCTAGGGCGCTGGATTTTCCTCTGTTCCTCCTCTGCTGTCGTCTAAGAGCAAGAACGCGGATGTCCACCTCCCCATCACTCATCTTCGATGACCATCCACATCTTCGAATGAGTCAGGCCACTCGAACGACCCTGCCGATGGAAAATTATAATAAATAAATATCAAAATTATAAATTTTTCAAAAATATGTAATTTATAACTGGATTTGTAATAAATCAGAGTGCAGAAATTTTAATGAAAAACACCATTTAATCTTTTCTATAGATTGTAACTCTGAAAATAAAGCGAATTTTTCTGAAATTCTTAGTAGAAAAGCCTTAGATATATGTAGGAAAAATATTGTTATATAGAGGCATTTTTCATAAAAAAATGTTTTGAAAATGTCTTTTTTTCTCCCTCCTCCCCCAAAAAAAAAATTTCATTTAAATATTTTTTATTGTAAAAATATCTTAAGCAATTTTATATGTATATTCTTATTGAAGAGACACTAAATATCTAAAAACTTATTCGTTTATACACTTTTGCAAAATTACGTTTCCGAAAAAGTAGTCTCAGTAACCTTAAAACTTACTCAAGTTCTAATTAAAAAGAAAATATAGTACTGAGTGCTCTTAAACTGCTATTGTATATAGAAGCATAATTATCCATTCTAAGGATTAAAAGCTATGATTATTTGTAATAGCATCGTTCCTTCAGCTATTATCATCCATTATTTCAGAATTTTATTTTCGCTAAAAACCAAAAATACAACATTGTGCTTCGAAAAATAAATTATCTGCCTTAAAATCTAAGAAATCTATTTGATAAACATATGAAATAATTTACTTTAAGAAAATCGATATATATATATATATATATATATATATATATATATATATATATATATATATATATATATAGCATGAAAATAATATAAATCAAGGGAAACTAACACGTTGATCATGAAGTCATTTTTAATCGATACCGAAATTAATTTTTAGATCAGACACTGAATATACTGCATAGTAAAAAAAGCATTTTTTCGCAATATCTATTGCAAATCTATTGCAATCTATAACAAATCTATTTCAAAACATTTAAATTAGTTAAGGGTGATGTTTCACTTAAAAAAAACTGACTATCCCTGATATAATGTACATAGTCAAATAAATAACTCTTAATTTTTAAGGAAAAAACTGTCGCAAAAATAAAATTACAATGAAGTCAAATATTTAGTATTTTAAACTGATCCACATTGCCTGACGTGTTTTCCAGTCATCATGAATACATTTTCCAAGAAATCATGATAGCCATGACGGAAGTACTTTGAATCCAGAGTTCATTTCCAAATCATTATTCACTAATCACGCACACAACTATATTGTTGTTTGACAAATTGAGTGCATTAAAAACAATTGTATACGTGTACAAGAACATATGCATTAGAATGAGAAGAACGGTATTTATTTAAATGTTTAGCTATACAGTTTTATAAGTAGCTGCTAAGACGCAGAAGTGCAGTTAATCGGTGGATTAATTCTGGGAGTATCTAAATAACAGTTAAAATCTTCGTTTGATGAATTTTTAATAAAATTTTCTGATTGATTTATTGTTTATTAACATCGCTCTTCTAAGATACACGAAAGCTATTGGACGCGATTTTGAACCATGATTAAGTATCGAAGTTGACTCATGAGATCTAGCATTTCTTTCCCAAACTTCCGCGTCAATATAAGGACTTTAAACTTCGACAGATTTTAAGTTCCTCTTATGTTAATAAAATTAGGGTTCTGTAAGAAAAATTAATGGTTATGAACTCGTCGCTTCATGCATATATTGTTACGAATTTTGTAAAAATAATTTTTAAAATAATGTAAATAATTTATATCTGGATGTGTAATACGTTTATATTACTCTATGTTGTACTTATTTTATGCTAAAATTGTAATATTCGCAAGCAACGCCAATCCTTACGTCATAATGGCGATTCAATAGAAACTTGGCTATAGATTCAAGTTGGTATATTTTTGGCGACCAGGTTGGTGACTTGGCTGTCATTCTAGTGACTATACCAACCCTGTTGGTGATCGTTTTTGGTGAGTTCAAGACTCCATGGATACTTCTGGAGATTACTGGATCTACTAATATCACGATATATGACGCAATCGGATTTTTCAAGAAAATCCGTGAAGTCTATGAATAGGGAGTCACTCACAAAAAACTGAGTTAGTCTTGTTTTGACAGTTGCAGAGTAGTATTGGTTTGACCGTGAAGAGTCGACCAGCGATTAGTTATTACTTCGGCTGTTGAGTATAATGAGCGAGTGCTTGTGAATAATATTTAACATATGTATATCTTAGATCCTGATGATTGTTACTGAGTGCCGTAGAAGGTGTGAAGGCCTTCTGAGAGTTACTCAGCGAATTTTGGTACTGTATCCTGTATTTCAAGGATTGTTTTTCGACAATAAATTTCCATTACTGCTGAAGAACTGCCTTACTCTTTGCAACTGATTTGCATAAAATCCTCAAACCCCGATCTACGTTACAATACGTACACTAGAGTCCAAAGGAGGCAATGTTACTCGCGTCCGTGCTATCCTTAATTCACACGTGCCTCCTGGATGGTGCTAAATGAAAAACAACTAGGGCTAGAGCATCTCAGAAAAGAGCTTTTATTTTTCTATCCTGCAGAGGAATGCTGGAGGATTACTTTACGCTGAGTGAATGCAGAACATCTTATTTACTCAGAACTAGATAAAGAGACTCAGAAAAACTTAGTGAGATAAGCAAAATATACTAGAGTGTCAGAACTTTCATGAACTCCTTGTAAAGACTGCATGTTCCTTTTCTTGTTTAAATTTTGAACTTTTTACTTTTGTACTCATGTTTTAATCTGTCCTTGTTCTTAGTTTAAATTTTTGTTCTTTTTTTATTGTTCTTGCGTAATACTTGAGCTCTTTTATATGTTTGGATTGATCCTTCCAATATAGTCATTAATAACAACACTAGAGTGCGAAACTTAAACAATTTTTCAGATTGGGCATTAATTGTGAAAAAAAATCAACTGGGTGACATGAAATTCACACTTCTGATGCAAAATGTGAATGTTTTGTAAAGAAAAAAGTTTGAACTACAAGAATAAGTAAAAAGAAAAGAAAAAAATTTGACAAAGTGGTTGAAACTTATATATATATATATGTATATATATATATATATATATATATATATATATATATATATATATATATATATATATATATATATATATATATTTATATATATATATATATATATATGTATATATATATATATATATATATATATATGTATGTATATATATATATATATATATATATATATATATATGTAAGGATAATTAAATTAGATTAAAAATTAAATTCCCTATCTAGCACTTGACTCATCTTTCGCAGTTCCCATCTTCAAGTATCAAACTAATCACCCATTTATTTCTTCCGAACATATGGCTTAGCCAATAAACATGTCTAATTCCAGATCGTTAGATTTAATAGTCAACATATGTCAGCATTAACTTGCAAGCAACCTCTTCAAAGCAGCGATACTTACCATATGTTTTTCAAGTGTTATCCACTTGAAACCACCACCATGGCGTGCTTTTTCCTCTCTGCTCTCGGTGTCAGAACGGATGTACAAATGAAAGAATAAAGGTCGTTTTTTCATTTTTCTAACTTTAATCTGATTCTGTCTTAAAAATCATGACAGAATTAAAGCCGGCAGGACCTTTGTCTGCAATCTTAATGTAAAAAACTAATTTTTTTTATAAAATATTTTAATATAAAAACGAAAGCCAACTGCAGTAATAACTGATATGAAGAATTTTATGGAAGACTGACGGCACTCTACATTTGTTAGCTGAGGACGTTGGATTACCAGAATTAATCTATGGTACGAATGGGCTCTTACCGCCAAAGAAATAGAATCATCCTCTTCTCCTAACAAGACTTCAAAAAGTCATACTTCAAAAATGGAAACAAGGAATGAAATTAAAATTAAGCAAGAAGAGAATTTAGATGCTGATGAAGAAAAATTACAACAACCTATAACCATTATTAAAAATGATATTCGATTTGAAGATCTACAGACTTTTTTCCAAAAATATAACCTGGAAATACCCATCCAAACATTCATTAGAAATTTTGAAAGTACGTGTGATTCCTTCAATATACCAGAGAAACAGAAAATCCTATTTATAATCAAGTTAGTAGATGGAGCTGTGAAGACTTACATCCAATCACAATCCATCCCTAAAAGTTTTTACGAACTGAAAAATAATTTAATACGTGAATTCGGAACACAAGTCAATTCAGCGGAGATTCATCTTCAATTATCTAAAACAGAAAAAACCTCAAAAGAGACCCACATAGAATATTTCTACAGAGTAAAAGAAATCGCATCCCGGATAAACATGGAAGAAGAAGCTGAAAAATATTACATCATAAGAGGATTAAAAGAAAATAGAGCCATAGAAATACAATTACAAAGCTGCAGCAACATAGAGGAACTGAAGGAAAAAGTGAAACTCTTAGATATCCAAGAAAAATCAAAATCAAGTAAGAATGAAGTTATATACCCAAAGTATCCAATGACAAGAATATCTTATCATACGAATCAATTTGCCCATAGACAACAATATGGAGGATGGAATTGGAGAAATGACCAATCTCAACATCCGGATACCATAACCAATACAAGATATAAGGTATACTCTCCTCAGTTTCCATTACCTTATCATCACCCTTTCTTTTCACTTCAGCGGCCGACCCTATATCCGAGAAACCAACGATTTCCACAACGACCGACAGTTTTGCGACCCAATGCTCCAACTTTCTACCCCCGTCAAAGAACACAAAACAATAATACGATATTCCAACCTTATCAAACGTGAGAACTTATGATCATCCAAGGAAGAATCAACTTCAAACAAGTTGATGTCCTCTTGGATACAGGATCACACACACACAAGAGTGTCAATATTATTCCAAAAAATATAATATCACAAATCAAGGGATACCACAATGTACAGTATATCAAAACAAAAATTGCCACCATCAATGGAGAAATTGAGGTGAGTGAAGCAATTACTTTACAATTGAAAATAGGAGAAATTATTGAAAATATTAAATTCCTCATAGTAAATGTAGAACTGAAATATTTAATAATTTCTAATAAAACTATGAGTATTTTTGAATTAAATATTAATTTTAGTGATTATAAAATTTTTTAGAGGAAAACAAATTTTAAAAAATTATGAATCTAAGAAAAATATTAAAGAAAATGAAACTCTTAAATTTAGTAATAATAAAATCATCACTAAGAAAACTGATAATGTGTTTAATATAGAAATAATTCCTAATAGTGATTATGATATTATTAATATGATTATTGATAAATATAAACATGTCTTTGCTAAAAATAAGTTTGATGTGGGCGAGTTAAAATGTAATTCTCCTAAAATAATACTTACCTCAGAATTACCCATTGCAAATCGACCATATAGGACATCTTTTAAAGATGATACGGAAATAAAAAAGCAATTAGATGCATTATTGAAAGCAGGAATAATAAAACCATCTTATAGTTCTTACGCTGCCCCTATAACATTGGCTTTTAAAAAAGAGGATAATGCTCGTACACGATTATGTATCGATTACAGAAAGCTAAATGCTATTACAAAATTAGATGCAGAGCCAATTCCCCGAATAGATGCAGTTTTAGACAAATTAACACATGCAAAATTTTTCTCAACCATCGACCTATGTAGTGGTTATTGGCACATTAAATTAGATGATAATGAATCTGAAAAACTTGCATTTACATCAAATTACGGTCTTTTTCAATTTAATCGTTTTGCCTTTTGGATATAAAAATTCTCCAGCTATATTTCAAAGAGCTATTAGACAGATTTTAAATAAATACCAAATAAAATTTGCATCAAATTATTTTGACGATATAATAGTATTTTCGGAATCAATTGAAGAACATGCAAAACATTTAGAGGAAATTTTTAAAATTTGTGGAATAGAAAATATTAAATTAAAATTATCAAAGTGTAAATTTGGCAAAGATACAATTGATTTCTTAGGATATGAAATAAAACAAGGGTCATACACTCCAAATAATACAAATGTCGAAATAATTAAAAACTTTTACCCCTAGAAATGTAAAGGATTTACAAAGATTTCTTGGTAGTATTAATGTCTATTATAAATTCATTCCTCAATATGCAAAATTAAGAATGCCCTTAAATAATCTTCTTAAAAAGAATCAAAATTGGAATTGGACCCCAGAATGTCAACAATCTTTTCAAAAACTTAAAGACAGCTTAATTTCAAAGCCCATTTTAGCTATATTCAATCCAAATTATCCCTGTTATCTTTATGTAGATGCATCGAAAACTGCAATCTCATGTATCCTCAAACAACAAAAACCCAATGGAAATCAACATCCGATTGCATTCCACTCGAGACGACTGAGAAATTATGAAATTAATTATACAATAACTGAATTAGAATGCTTAGCTATAATTGATAGTTTAGATAAATTCCATTGCCATCTTCATGGATCTCATTTCACAGTTCATACCGATCATAATGCATTAGTTTGGCTTAAAAATTTCAAGAATCCCACGGGTAGACTTTTTAGATGGTCTTTAAAAGTTTCTATGCATGATTTTGATATAAAATATAAGAAAGGTAGCACTAATGTTGAAGCTGATATGTTAACAAGAAATCCTATTGCTTATCATATAATTAATACACCCCCAGAACCTTTATTAAATATCAATGAAATAAGTCATTTTCAAAATATAGAAAATACATCAGCTCCTAAATGTATTAAGAGAGATGGTGTTTTTGTAGTTAAAAGACAAGGTTTAACTAAAATAATTGTACCCAAAGCTCTAAGAGTGAAATTAATGGAAACAACTCATAAAAAATTTGGCCACCCTGGTGTAGCTACCATGTTAAAATTAATATCACCACAATATTATTGGATAAACATTATTACTGATATACGAAATTATGTGAAACACTGTGAAACTTGTCAAATAAATAAGAAGTCACATCAGAGAAAATACGGACTGATGCAATCACTTCCCCTTTGTGAAAAACCCTTTGAACTTTTATCGATAGATAGTGTAGGTGGTTTAAATTATTACAACTCTGTTAAAAAATATTTACACATTATTATTGATCATGCAACTAGGTACATTTGGACTTTTCCCATCAAAAATGTAACAACAGATACTTATATAAATTGTTTAAGACAAATCTTTCAGAATCACATACCGGAAAAAATTTTAAGTGATAGAAATACTGCGTTCACCTCTTCAAAATTTAAGCATTTTTTAAAACATAATAATGTGTCACTCAATTATTAACTACTTCTCACAGGCCACAAACCAATGGAAAGGTTGAACGTGAAAATATCAAACCATCATTACCCGCTTAAAATGTGAAATTAGTAATAGTTCAAATAAAGTCCCATGGACAAAAAATTCTAGAAAAGTAACCCATCAGTATAATCAAACTCCACATACAATAACAGGTTTCCCTCCAACCTACTTAATGTATGGTAATTTACCTTTCGAAATTTCGCTAAAAGATAATGAGATATATCCTCCCTTAGAAGAAGCAAGAAAATTAGCCAAAGAAAGAACAGAACAATATTATAAAATAAATAAGATTAGATATGATAAAAAATTTCAGGAAGCTGATTTCAAGGTTGGTGACTTAGTAATGTATGAGGAATTTCAATACCCCAATACAAGGAAATTAAGTCCCCCTTATTCAGGCCCTTATACCGGTTTAAGAAAATGTTCTGATGTATTATTTGAAATTGATAGACCCAATGCCCTTAATAAAACTGACACTAAATTGGTTCATTCAGTTCGTTTAAGACATTTTCATCCATCTGAAAATTTTCAGTTAAATTACATTCAACAAAATACCCATAATAATGAGAAGATAATAACTAAAAGAAACATCTTACGTAATACAGAAATAACTGAGTTCTGCTTAACAAGACTTTTCGGCGAAAAAGAATAATATATGATATGATATGGTATTTAATTTTTATAATATAGTTGTGTTATAAATGAGAGATATTTTCTTTATATTTTTAATTGAGAAAACAAAGTATATAGGTTTAGTCATACAAAATTTTGAGAAATTTTAATATACTTCTCATAATTTTATCTTAAGATGTCGAATGAGTTAAGAGTTATGATAGAAATTGGTGTTTTAAAGTGAAAGATATAAATTAAGTTTTTAGAAAAATGACTAATGAGAGAACTAATACTAGAGATATTGATTTTTATAAGAAACAAAAATAAAGTCAAGTTGTATTCTTTTTTCTCCATTGAATTCAATTGTTTTGTTAATTATTTTATTCAGCAGTAATCTTATTGCATGTCATTTAATTTTTTTCATTTGGAAATTGTGTGTTTTGATATACCGGCCATATATCAGGATTCCCTATTTCTCGAAATTTTGCTTATCTAAAATTAAAATTAATTTAATAACTTGAAGCTTATTTTTGGATATTATACAGTGGATAAGCGAGAATACAATCATTATAATTTTGTATATGTCTCGAAACATTAAGAAGGACAAACTTGTTTAGTTTGATATGTATACCTCTCATTGTTTCTTATCAGCATCCCTGAACATCTGTGAGTTGATGACGCAGATTTCTCAGAGAGATGTGTTCAAAATTAAGTAAGGTGATACAGTTTTATTAGTGAATGTGTGATGCAAGAGAAACTCAAGAATTTTTGTCTATGAAACGTATTTTTAGAAGGTTACGGAAAGATTCAAAATATTGCATGCGATATTAAGTTACAATGAATGTTGTGAAAAATTTTCAGAAATACTAAAAGTTATTATTGAAGTGAGTCCACTTTTCCGACTCAAAATAATAAAAAAGAGCTCTTATACTCTTATATTCTTATAATTTTTATATTTTATAACGCATATGAAATTAAACATTGTTTATTGTGTTGGATAGTGCATAGAAGTTGTGTGTTATACACCGTTTTCATATTATTAATAATTTCATTTTATTAGTGTCTATATTTTTTTTATCTTTTTAAAAATGTATTTCATATATGCAAAATGTGTGTAACAATATAAGGTATTACTACGATGGCGCCAGAGTAGATTTTTATACAAAATTATTATTTTAACATTTGTAGGATTTCATGTATTTTTATATTTACTATCTTATTGTTTGATATATTATTTTCCAACATAATTTTTTTGAAAATATCTACCAGCTATAATACGAATCTATTATTATGAAGGAATAGGAGGAAACGCGAGCTCTTATTCTAGATGTCGAATAGATTTGAACAAGCTAATCTTCAATTATATGTATGGAAATTCATGCTTATCAATTGATATGTTGGAAGTGTTCTTACTGTGTTTGTTGTTATAGTTTCGTTTATGGTATTGCTTTTTGATTTTAGTATTACTACTGCTTAAATGTTTCTACTGTGTTTAATATGTCTTTCTAAATAATGTTATGTATTGTTTTGTGTTTATTGAAAATTGATTAAGTTTGTAAAGAGAGAAAAAAACCACGCCATGACTCCCTTTTAAAATTGGGGGGCAAATGTAAGGATAATTAAATTAGATTAAAAATTAAATTCCCTATCTAGCACTTGACTCATCTTTCGCAGTTCCCATCTTCAAGTATCAAACTAATCACCCATTTATTTCTTCCGAACATATGGCTTAGCCAATAAACATGTCTAATTCCAGATCGTTAGATTTAATAGTCAACATATGTCAGCATTAACTTGCAAGCAACCTCTTCAAAGCAGCGATACTTACCATATGTTTTTCAAGTGTTATCCACTTGAAACCACCACCATGGCGTGCTTTTTCCTCTCTGCTCTCGGTGTCAGAACGGATGTACAAATGAAAGAATAAAGGTCGTTTTTTCACTTTTCTAACTTTAATCTGATTCTGTCTTAAAAATCATGACATATATATATATACATAAGGAAGGGAAAAAGAAACTGAACATTAAATTTTGATATAAAAATTCTGTAGAAATTTTAGGAGTTCTAGAGCATTTTTTAACATTAATAATACTTTTTTAAAAATTTTGTATTAGTATTCCTTTAGCATTACTTAATTGTCGGTTTGAAACAAAAAGTGAACTAGTTTGAAATATTAACGCAATAACACAGACAGTTTTTTATTTCATTTCCAAATGTCCGGAAGTAATTGTTGTCTTTTCTTATCAATCTGGTGTTTACTCTAGTAATCAAGGTCACGGACTCGTGGCCAGCATGTCATGAGTTCGAGCCTGGTGCCGCTGAAAATCCGTCATTTAGAGGGGACCGATGCACATTAAATATGTTGAGGGTCTAAGTCCTCCCATGGCGGGAAATAGAAGCTCGAAGAAGGGGGCCAGCTCACAAGTATCGTCCTCGTGTTGCTTCTTATATATATATATATATATATATAGTGTTACATTTAATAATCATCCCTTTCATAGCTCTAGGATTTTCTGTTTGGTAAAAATAGTTGTAAACTTTTAAAACCTTATATGAAGTGAATGAGAATTGTGCAAAGTCAAGGTCCAACCACTGTTGTAACAATTACAGAGATTTAGGCCATGGGTAGCCTAGTGGTTTGGGCATCGGACTCCAGACCGGAAGGCCTGGGTTCGATGCCCGATGCCACCAAATACCCTCCGAGTACACACGGAGTACGTGCTCGTTAAATCAGTGAGTCCGAAAGTCTTGTGAGTTGAATCACGAGTGCAGGGGACTGGAGAATATTTCTCTCCTATTCAGTTCCATGCCAAAATTGAGGAGGTAGAGATAAGTGGTGTCACCATCTATCGTCCCTTCGGGGAATTTCGCCGAGATAATTCGTACTGTCACCTGTTTGGTGCTCAAGGCCTAGGCCAACGACAAGCGTACTTCTAGCCCCTTGCCAGATTAATTTCGTGGGCCTCGATCTGACTACGTCAGACAGGTGGCATTAGCCACAACAACAGGGATTTAACTTTGAATAAAATGACTTTAAACTGAAGATAATTTCTTACAAATTATTTAATTGTATTTTGCATAATTTTCACAATTCCTGGGGAGGGGAGGGGGAGATCACAGATTCTATTTAGATTTAGCTGAGACTTAATGATATTCTACCTTTTAAGTCAAGAATCTTCTGAATTTATCTCGGTAAAAAAAAAATAAGAAACTGTTTTCATTTTTCAAACTCTGTCATAACATAAGTTTCGTAATTTAATCCTAGACTTTACTCTGGTAATAGAAAAATATACAATTATGTATCAAAATACACAATATTGAAAAGGTGTAGTTAGTATTATTCGTGAAGTTTCTACCATAAACTGTGATATAAACTTCCTCCGTTAAAAATAATTTTTCGGAATGGTCAAAATGATTGAAAAACATGTTTCCAGAACATCGTGACATCAAAGGGACATATATAGCTTCAATTTTGAGCGAAAAGGCACGCAGGGGTTATTGGAGATGGACCACATAATTATTTAACCTTTGTAGTAAAGAAAGTTAATTGTTTTGTCATGGTACCAAAGCAATTTCAAAAGATAACATGTTGCCAGCTTATCATAGATCCAAAACTACTTCTTTTACCTCCAAATATAAAACTCTGCTGCACTCCAAGTTGTAGTAATCTGGTTCTTTAAGTATAGAAATCACAAGTAAAAAGAACAACATTCGTTTAAGCCTCAAAATACATTTATTGAACTTAAAATGAAAAATCAAACCGGCGAATCAATTTAAACAATTCCAAGCGCATGCGCAATAAATACCATTATTTGCATGCATGATTAATTCAACATCGATATAGATCAAGGGTGGGCAGACTTTTCCAGGGTACGGGCTACTTCTAATTTTTTCAAGGTGTTGAGGTCCACCCAGGGGCGTGGGTATAGTAAGCTAAAAGCAAATATACAATACAGTGGGATCTCCATTTTACAAACCTCTATTTTCCGAATTTCTCTATTTTAGCGAACTTTTTCCTGGAACTAAGAACATTTTACGGTTTTCTTCGTAAATTAACCTCCAAATAGCGAGGAGCTTTTTCTATTCAACGAAGTTTTCTCTTAGGATACGAATTTTCCTCCGTATTTTTTAAAATACCATAATTACTCGAATCTAAACCGTACTTTTTTCCAAATGTTAATGCTACTGAAAATCGGGTGTGGCTTAAATTCGAAGGAAAAATTTTTTTTTTTGATTGGGTATTTAGAACAATTGCACAGCTTCATGCGTGTGTATTTATATAATACTGATAAAATAGCTAATTATTCACTCCTTATTAGAGTTTTCCTTTTAAATTTATTTTAATTTCGTAATATTGGACATCGACAAACTATTTTAGAATATTTTCCAATTTTCACAAAACATTGTTGAGAATTTGGGTCGCGGCTTAGAATCGATGGTGGCTTCAATTCGAATAAATATGGTATTTCTAGACCTTTGTATGAAGGAATGATTATTAGGTTTTAGTGAAGGCGGTCCCCCTAATATGTCTTGGCGGTCCACCGGTCGATCACGATCGACTTAATGCCCACCCCGGATATAGATTGACTCAGAGCAATCAAAACGTAACAACACCATACTCTGATTGGTTATTAAAATCAAGGTTATTTTAGCCAACGAACTCTTTTAGCTCTGTCATGTTTTAGTTTTTTTATTGGCGTTGTGTGCATCTTTTTTTTCCTTTTTAGCCTTACACTTTTTTACCAGGAGTTGAATTTTAAAAATGCTTAGTGACTTATTTTGCTTGGTTATCAAAGGTTGAGGACATTTCTTTTCTCTCTCTCTATTTATTTTTTTTCTCTCTAAATATAATTTTCGTGCAAAACTTTTTCCTCGACTGATTATGTCATATCTGAGGGTAAGTTTTCGCACGTTCCCATGCATCCTTTTTAGACTTCTGCAAAAATAACCCCATCAATATGGACAAAGATTCATAAAAAATTTATATGGACATCTAATTTCATAATTGTAGTTCGGTCTTAATTTTTAAAACAATAATAAATTACAGTTTAAAAAAACTAAAAAACACCCTTTTATAGTTTTAATCGAACTAAGTTGTGTAACTTAATTTTTTAGTCGCCGAATCTGGAATTAGACATCAAATCTGGAAATGAGATTTGAAATGAGTCGCCAGATGCGGGAGGGGATCTGAAAATGGGAAATCGTTAATCCTGATGATTCTAATCAGGACAACGGAACAAAATTATTAAATTTTGTCATCCGTTCTTGAGAAGTGTACAAAATTTCGAATTAAGCTGACCTTTTGAAGTAGGTAAAAGTGGAGTTCCATTACATACAAGTAAAACTTGTAAAAGGGTGTTAAAAATATTAAGATACTCAGCCTGCAGCCCACCGAGCCTTTTTAAGTGACCCGGTTATGGTCCATTGCTCTGAGAAATTTACTTATTTAAGAATATTGTACAAAAAAAGAAATGGTGGGAAGTTCTTTGTCAAGAAATCAAATACATTAACTTTGCTTTTTGCTGTCGGTATCGTTCGGGTACGAATTGATATTCTTTTTCTATTTGGAATGGTTACGATTAGTGATAGCAGACAACAGTGAAGTAGCGACCATTTTATGGGTAAAACTAATTTTTAACAATCTTCCATATGTTGCAAGCGAAAAATGTTCGAAAAAAATCAATCGTTTCAAGATGATTAGGAGGTTGACTATTTTGTTGTAAAAAACAAACATGGATCAGTAATTGTTTGATTTGTCACGAAAGTGCTACATTTAAAAAATACCGATAGACAGGAATCATTCAATGATGCTTTTCCTCGAAGATCTCTTTCAAGAGGTTTGTTATATTATCGGTAATGATATGAAACCATTTATTGATGCAGAAATTGTGAAGGAGTGTTTCTTAAATGCTTCTAATTCAGTGTTAGTGACAAAAATAAAAAATATAAAAAATAATAACTAAAAAAAGCATAACAGGAGTTATAATATTTCGCTCAATTTTCCACATTTTAAATTTCCAGTGTTATCTTGGTTTTAAAGCATTTCCCCCATCCCTCATTTATCCTCATGTTGTGGCCCGCGTGAAATAACTAGCAAATGTATGCGGCCCATGTGAAATAGCTGACATATGTATGCGGCCCAGCAAAAAAAAAGGTTGAGTACCCCTGTTTTATGCGCCTATGGACTACTATTACAAGAGCTAAGTATGATTTATCAATATCAAACTTAGCTACATTTGAATATTAAAATGATGACCATGTCGAATGTACTATTAAAATTTGAAGTTTAAGCTATAAAGGTGCTATTATTTTCGCAGAGGACTGAAGTAAAGAGGTGTAGTATGCAACTAAGCCCTTCCCAGAATTCTTAGTATGCTGTTTAACAATGGCGTACACAAAAGTATGGCTTATCCCTTTCCAGGGGAGTTCAGAATCTGCTTGAACGTTATCTGCGATAAGACAGGGAGACTTTATCATCCTAAGTTCCTGCTTCTGAAGCTGTTTTAGCGAGTCGTTCCTAGAGCCATAAGCCATTTTCTATTATATCTGCCATTTTCGAATCATTAAAATTGCTAATGTATCTTCACCCTCAAAATTCCCCCAATAATTACAACTCTGAAAAATACTAAATACAAAATAACTATTTTAATATTCAAAAACTAATTGAATATAGACTTCTAATTAACGAGATAAAATTTATAGGGGAGGGGAAAGATTTGTTATGGTTATAAAAATTATAAATTCTGTATGGCAATACTGTAAATTTGTGTTAAAATTCAAGAAGCCTTACAACAATTACACAGCTTAATATACCCTTCATAAGAATTTAAATTAACTGTCACATTTTCTTAAAGCCTATTTCGTCATTAAGTAGTAAATTTAATCGCTAACAAAATCCAAATCATTACAGATGCAAGCTCATAAGCCCATAATTTAGAACACATTTTTAATTGACAAAATCAACTGCAAAAACAGAACAGAAAATTATTACGACGAAAAAAGACTGCATACGGAAAAGCTAACTAGGCATTGTAAATTAATTATTAATCCCATGTCACAAACCAAGTACCAGTACATGTAAAGTTCACTTGCCCGTACTAAAACACTAATCGTGCACAGAATATACACGATTCATATTTGCATAATATCTTTCTTTTTACCAATATGTGAATAGGAATGACCGGGGTCTCCACTCATTCTTAGAACTTAAGAGAAAAACGTGAGTTGTATGGCTTTCAGCTAATTATGTAAGTAACAAGCCTTTGCATATTTCATTAGCTACTTTGATTTAGAATTTACTTATTTCAGTTACATTATAATCCGACCATTACTAAAATTATCTCTGTAGTATATAGGATCGTTATCTTTCGTGATTTTAGATAAAAATTTCCAGATCGAGTACTTAATATGTCAGGCCTAAATTTTGCAGTCATCGGAAATGTAAGCCAATTTTTTGATTCGAGTAGAAATATATGTTAACTTCATTGGCTCTATCTGGTTCGAATCTAAAAAAAAAATCTAAAGAAGGATTTTACACACACAGGCTTTATGCATTAAATATTTTTACGGTGTTCGTTAAAAATACATTGATCTCTGTGAAGAGTATTATTGATGCTTTAAAGTCAAGCATTTAAATATAAAACTAAAATCAATTTAAAGAATGGGGTGCAAATTTCTTTAAAAAATTTTAAAACTTTGTTTTTGTAAATAGATAATATATAATGATTATATATATCATTAATCAAACAGTAAAAATTGTCATAAATCTAACTTAAAATGAAATTAGAAGTTTAACAAGATAGTTTTGGTCAAAGGTGAATTGAAATGGTAATATATTAGAAAATTCTTAGTCTGAAAAACTATGTGTGTGTGTGTGTAAGTTGTAACAGTACGTTATTAATATTAATATTGGAAATGTAATGGTGATTCAATCATATGAAATCCATACAGTAATTATAAGCAATATTAGTCACATCAAAAAATTACTTAACTAATTTATTTTTATAATTATTATATAAATAAACTTTAGAGTAAAATCGATTAAGGTACCCGACAATGTTCGGAACCGTGATTTTGAAAAACCCCATAAATGGATAATTTTCATGATATTTAGTGTAACTTAGATTAGAATACATGTGTAAAATTGTTTTAAGGACATTTTGACAAAAAAAATTATTTAAATACAATATTACGGCAAAAAATTAACTTAGAATAATCTTTTTTCAAAATGTTCTCCTTTTGTGAAAAACGCTTCTATTATAATAACATTTTGCCTGTATATAGCTCAGACCTCTGTACAGAGGCTCAACTATGATTTTTGAAAAATTCACATTATTTTCAGAGTTACAACCAATTAAAATAATTATCGGCGTTTTTTTCTTAAAATTTCTCCCCTCTGTTGTCATAAAACATGGATTAACCTACTTTTAAGTTATATATTTCAAAAATTTTAGTTGAGCCTCTGTACAGAGGTCTGAGCTATATACAGGAAAAATATTATTATAATAGAAGCATTTTTCGCAAAAGGAGAATATTTTGAAAATTGATCATTTTATGTTCGTTTTTTGTCAAAATATTGTACTTAAATAATTTTTTATTTTAATACTATTCTGAAAACAATTTTATATACATTTTCTAATCTAAATGACCCTAAATATCATAAATATTATCCATTTATACGCTTTTACAAAATCACGGTTCCGAACGTAGTCGGATACCTTAATGATTACGCGCACGTGTTTATTGTTATTAATTATCATAATAAATTAGAAATTGGACTTTTTTTAAAGATATTTTTGGGGTTCAGTTTGTAGAACTACGTGTGTCGATTGTAATTAAATTAATTAATTTCATTCTTTAATGTTTTATGGAATTTTTTAAAGAAATATTACTATCTAACTATATTATTACTAAAAAATTATTGACTAACATCGAAATAAATAAAAATTCTTAAGCCTAAGTAAACCAGCTTAAATGAGTGTTACTCTATAACTTCGACTCATAAACTACGAATTAAAAACAAGTATATTTCTAAATTTGCTCTTTTCAAACTAATTAGTGCATTTTATGAGAATCATTATAATATTTCAGTCGCAAGAAAATCAACCGCGTCCATGTCGTAATATTATGTGGCGTGTAAAAGATGGTCAAAGTGCCTGTTTGGCTGAGGTGCTTTCAGCAAAATTAAAATTCCTCGTTTGATTTCGCCTCGTCAGAGATCAGGTGCCTTCCTCTAGGGAGAAAAATAGGTATCAAAATTAGTTGGGACGATTAGTGTACCACCTATATGGTGCTGCACTAAAATGTAATACCAGCTTTCAGGAAACGTACTAGGACGGCAATGGTAAACACCAGTCTGCAGCCCCATTAGAAATTTAAAAAATAATATTTCTATTATGTAAAATAGAAATGTGGAAAAAATGGATGTTGGCGATCTTGGCAGGCGTTTAAAAGTGTGCTCTTCACAATTAGTTTTGTTGCAGTAGTTGCATAAGGGCAGAGCAATTCAATATTTCTTAGAGTGTCAGAAAATAAAAATTTTGCATTTGATATGATGGATTTTTTATTAGACCAGGGGTGCCCAACACTCGGGCCGTATGTGGCCCTTTAGTACATAAGTCGCGGTCCACCGAAATTTTTTTTAAAAAATTTAAACATCATTGTTTTAAAGTGTTTTCATTTCGAAATTTATTTGAGGGGAATTTATATATATACTAGAGGACACGACAGACGTTGTCCTGTACAAACACCTTACATTCAAAAATTCCAAATTTTTATGAATAAGCTTTAACAATCTGGACCGTTTTGAGTAAAATTTCAAACACTAATTGCATCTGAATGTAATAATTTGATTAACACACGATTTATTTCAACAAAATAACAACACGAAGTGACAAAATATTTTCCTGAAATGATCACAGCACCAACTGTCGGGACCAACTTGAATTATAATAAAAGATTTTTGAATATTTGATACTGCGATCGTAGCGCAGTCTGCCGGATCCAATGTAAAACATTCCAAGATCAACAATTTATAAATAAAAAATTAATCAAATAAACATTTCTAAACCGAATTATAAATCTAAACCATTCTCGAGTCCACTGGAACAGACAAAAACTTTCATCAAAATCGGTCCAGCCGTTTAGGAGGAGTTCAGTTACATACACACGCACAGAAGAATTACATATATAAAGATTATTTAAAAAGATATTAATAAAAAACTCTAAAAAGCGTGAATCGCGCGTCTGCATTTTCGTAACAATAAAGACCGGGTTTGGCCAGTTTGGTTGAAAATCAATTTTCGACGCCAACTTACGTCTTTTTCAATTCCTACTATTGGCTCACGATCTCTATACATATTTTATTTGTTTGTTTATTTATTTATTTATATTGGTGGAATTTTCAATCATTAATAAATACATTTTAAAGCGCTCAATTGAGCTGAAATGTAATGTACGTGATTATTTTAGATGACAATACAATAATTTAATTATAATTAATAAAAATTAATTGCTTAAAAATAATTAGTTAAAAAATTACAAATACAGCTACGTTGGCGACTTAGCAACCCTTATGGCGACTTATATCAAAATTTGAAAAGGTTTTTTTCTCACGTGTTAAAGCATTCTGTTGAAAGGAAATTTTATATACACGATTGTTTTGGATGACAATACGATACTTTAATGATAATTAATAAAAATTAATTACCACTTAATGTTGTGATTCTGTCATATATATACATATTTATATTAGTTGCAACCATTTAATAAAAAGTAGCTAAAATAAATTTTTTCTTGGTTGATCTAAGTAGGAATTGATTTAAAATTTTTTTTATATTACTTGTGTGTGTGTGTGTGTTTATAACAATAGCGTTGTTACAACAATGCAGGTGAATGTTGAGTTCTATTTTTTGAATGTTTTTAATTAATATCTTTTTAACTAATTGCGATATCGGACCGAATTGGGAATCTAAACCATTCTCGAATTTACTTGAACCCACACAAAAAATTTCATCGAAATCGGTCCAGCCGTTTAGGAGGAGTTTAGTGACAAACACACGCACAGAAGATTTTTATATATAAAGATATATAAATCTACAATGTATTTGCCTGTTACCTGTTTTAAAATAAATCCTTTTTGATAAGAGAAATGTCCTTTAGATTAAAATAGATTTATATTTTATGAAACAGTTAGATAGGTACATTGGATTTTTCTGTAATAAATTACTTTTTTAATAAATTCCGCGCGCGAATTGCATTATGCATATCCTTTACTATGGATGTGGTACATGATTCTCTGTGTGAGTGACTTGCATTTCTTCTCCTCCTTTTCTGTTTAGAGGGCCTAAAAAGCAAGAAACAGTCAGAAATGTTTTTTAAAGTTTAAAAAAAATATTCCCACATGACAGTTTAGATAAAGAACACAATGTATACTAAATCTTTTGCGAAGGACATCAGAATCAAATTTCAGCAATGAGAAACGAAAGATTAATTCAAAAGGAACACCGTAATTTTCAAAAAAAAAAATGGCAACACACACTGTAATATTTTAAACATTATTTGATCATTGCATTATTATATTATATAAACATTATAATATTATTTATGTCTGTATACATGAAAAATAATGAAAATAATAATAATAATGCATTCTGATTTAAATTTTCACTCCAATAAATGTTCTTTTGTTTCTCCAAATTTGATATAAAGGTACATATTTTTATGTGCAGCCCGCGAGATTATAATGTTTTTCCGAAGTGGCCCGCAAGTTCATTTAGGCTGGACACCCCTGTATTAGACAAATGATTTCTTAACTAGGGCTAAAATCATTCTTATGTTTATGCCTAACAATTTCTGAACGTACGCTTTTCTACAGCTCTCACTGTCTTTGTACCCGTCGAGCACTCGTGTCACTAAAAGATCCTACCCTGAGTTACTTTGCAGTGGAATATCAATCAACATTCAGTCAATCAGTCGTCTTCGTCACTTGGCGACGAAGAGTCGAAAATTACGACGTCCATCAACATAACCCCTCATGTTGCTTCAAACCACATTTTTGTAATGACAATAGATTTATACTTTATGTAAATTTATATCCTAACACAAAAGGTAGCTTTAAAAAAATCAAGACAATTTTAAAAAGATATTTTCAGAATCAAAAGCTTGAAGAAAATTTATAAATTTTCATCATCGTGTTCTGTCAATCTTGTCTTTACTGACTGAGTGAATATTAACGTCGCACTGTTCAGCTACACGAGGGCTTTTGGCAACAGACCTGTGGCCGCGGTAGCCGAGTGGTCAAGGTATCAGATCGTGGCAGGCCTTGTCGCGAGTTCGAGCCCAGTACCACTAAAAATCCGCCGTGTAGGTACCGCAGCGATGCCCGTTAAATCTGTCGAGAGCTGAAACGTCCTCCCGTTGGTGTGATGTGATATTTAGGAGAGGGGGTGCCACCTCAGATGTCGTCCACGTCACTTGACCATGGTTCAAAATTACGTGGTCCGTTGCCAAAAGCCCGCGTGTAGCTGAACAGTGCAACGTTAATATTAGTGGTGTGGTAGTGGTGGTTGTGGCGACGAACCACGTAATTTTGAACCATGGTCAAGTGACGTGAACGACACCTGAGCTGATACCCCCCTCTCCTAACTACCACACCATCGGGAGGACGTTTCAGCTCTCGACAGATTTAACGTGCATTGCTGCCCTACTCGGCGGGTCTTTAGTGGTACTGGGCTCGAACTCATGACATGCCTGCCATGATCCGATATCTTGACCACTGGGCTACCGCAGCCCTTGTCTTTACTGAAACAAATGGCCATTGACACCTGAAGTATACAAATATTCAAAGAATTAATTTTTGAAACTGTAAGTCTTCTGTTGCCATTGCTTAAAACGGTACTTACTTATTATCGCAACAATCGCCAATGTTCAAGATAACTCGCCAAGTCGGCAACCTAAATTTCCATATGTCGTATGCGCTGAATTGGCAATCATGTACTTCCTTTCATATAATGTCGCCAATAAGTTGCGATAATACATAAGTACCCTTAAAACATTTAAAACGAATTTTCATTTTTTCATAACAGGAAAACATGAATTCCCCTCCTCCATTCCCTATGCATTTTATAGATCTTACTTTTCAATTTTTTTAGCGATTCTTCAATATTTCTTTTAGTAATTCAGAAAATAAAGCATTTCACGGCATTAATATTTTTCTTAGTTACAACTCTAATAAAATACATATAATCTTTTTTAAATGTTCAATATTTTCTCTTTATTGATAAGGCAGAAATCATTCTAAATTGATGTTTTTAAAGAATTGTAACATATTTGAAGTTCCTTAAATTGTTGAAATATCTAAAGAAAATTATTCGAAGAATCAATTTATTGCGCAAGAGAATATGAATTATATTTATCAAATTATTTATAAATATATTATCAAATAAACGTAATGCTTTCTCGCATCTCGGATTTTAATGTAGGATGGAATAGAAAAATTATTAAATATCATTCATTTCCTCCACTTAATTCTGTATTATGAACGTAATTAAAAAAAAAATTTCTCCCGTCGAATTAAAAACATACATTAAAGTGAACTGAAGATGAATTCTAGTTTCCTTAAAAGGAACAACATCGTAATAAATACACCTTGTTATATTTTTAGAAAACCAATATCACAAAAGGGCGGAATATGCAACATATATAACACAAGTAGTTACATTTTTTATTACTCACCATATTGCTATTTATTATCAATATAAATATCCATTATTCGTCTTGCAATAGTATAGTTAAATTCCTAATAAAAATAATAAAACTATTCACTCTATGTTATCAGCAGTTAAGAAAATGATAAATTAAGAACATACTTTACTTTCACTTTAGATTTCGTTCAAAAAACGGGTTCAACTTAGCTGTTTGTCATTCTTTTTTGCTTAAGATACAAAAGTAGTTTTTAAATGGTAGTTATCCAAAGTTACATCGACCCCCTTTCTGCATAAGCATGTATTTTCAACGTTCCTGGAAACTCCTTATCTGCGTGATACTAAATAATTTTTAGCAGTGAAGTTTCTGCACGCAATGCGAGTGCCTCGACTGCGCTATCGTCTCAGCTAACAAACAGCGTTCCTTTTTTATTATTATTACTTACATCTTTTCAAAATCACATCAACCTTTGTAACTTGGTTATCTTTTTTAAAAAAATGTCGGATGACTGATAATAGGAACACACACCTAAAAATGCGTAATATAGTGATATAAAAACTCCGCAAAAAAGTATTGAGAGTATTTTTATTTTACTTTTTATATCTCTCTACCTATTTCATCTTTTCTTGTATAAGACTCGAGTTTGCAACTTCGGAATCTCGGTGTTTATTCGAATCCCGAAATCCCATGATTTAATTTTTATCTGAATTATATTTTAAAATTTTATTTTCCCTTTAAAATGTTCAAAGGATTTAATACTTAAAAAATTTATATTTTCTTATGATATATCAATTTGTATACAAAAACCATTAAGTGTAGCAGAACTAGATAATCTTATCAATGGGCTATGTGCACTAATACAGTCTATCAGATTTGAGACACTGTCACCAAAAATTCAAAAAGAAATGTCTCTTTTTGAAAATGGTGGGAGACGTGGTGACTACCTGGAAAGAACATACTCCTATTTAATAACGATTACGCCTACTAGTTTACAGTTTGTACGAGCATTTTCTTCCGTAGGACAATTTGTAACAAAAAACACACACACACACACACAAGTAATATGAAAAAAAATTTAAGTCAATTCCTACTTAGATCAACAAAGAACAAATTTATTTTAGCTACTTTTTATGAAATAATTACAATTAATATAAATATGTATATACATATGACAGAATCACAACATTAAATGGTAATTATTTTTTATTAATTATCATTAAAGTATCGTATTGTCATCCAAAACAATCGTGTCTATTAAATTTCAGTTCAACTAAATGCTTTAAGACGTGAGAAAAACAAATATTTTAAAGTTTTGACACAAGTCGCCAAAAATAATGCCAACGTGCCTGTATTTGTAATTCTTTAAATAATTAGTTTTAATCCATTAATTTTTATTAATTATAATTAAATTATTGTATTATCCTCCAAAATAATCATGTATATAAAAATTCAGCTCAATTGAGAGCTTTAAAATGTATTTTATTAACGATTGAAAATTCCACCAAAATAAATAAATATAGAGAGTGTGAGCTAATAGTAGGAATTGAATGATAAAATGCTGGACAAGCGGTGTTTCTCGAAAGGTTATTTACAGAAGCACAATAAATGAAGAAATGTTTTTTTTAATTTCATTATATATTATTTTTCATTTGTTTGTTTGTTTTTATGATGAATAACGTTTTGTTTTTATTTGTTTCAATAAATAATAATGTTAAGCCAATTTTTTAGCAATGTTTTAAGTTTCATTATATATTTTCAACAACGCTAATGTGTAAATATTTTTCATAACGAGCCCAATCCTAATCCCAGGATTCCGGAATTCGGATAATGTAATCCCGAAATCCCGTTATTGAAAATATAACACGGGATTCAAAACCCTATCTAAGATGGATTTCTTGATATACACTGGTGTGCAAAAATTAAGGACGAGACGGTTTTTTCAATATAACTTTGTACAAAAGCTTTCCAAATCAACACATTTAATACCGTAAGATCCCCAATACGTAAGGACATGTGTAATGTAAGCAACACTTACTAAAAGAGAAATCAGAGGGATAAAAAGAAGCTTGATTGAAAAAGTAGCATGGAGCGCAATGCGACTGAAGGCCGAAACATCCCTGTGATGGGTGTCCAGCAAGAAACATCCGGTCTTTAGTAGGGGATATGATCTCCCCTGACTGCTAGGCAGGTTTCACAGCGTCTGCCCATGCTGAGAATGAGGGTGTCAATGAGTTGTTGAGGCATTGCTGCCCATTCGTCTTGCAGTGCCAATCGAAGCTTCCGAATCGTTACTGGTGGTAAAGGTACGAGCTGCCAAGCGTTTGCCTAGAAAAATTCCATACATGCTCGATGGGATTGAGATCCGGAGATCGTGCCGGCCAATCCATACGTTCAATATCCTCACTCTCTAAGAGCTGTTCGGCAGCTACTGTGCAATGACATGGTGCATTGTCGTCCATGAAAAGGAACTGCAGACCCATAGCGCCTCTAAAAAGACGCACATATGGAAGAAGAATCTCGTTACAATAACGGGTCCGGTTGACTGAACCTGCGTCGAAGATGTGAAGGCCTGTACGACTACCAAGCATGATGCCTCCCCAAACGAGAACACCGAGACCTCCATACCTGTCCCTTTCAATGATGTTCGAGGGATGATTGTGGCTTCCCCGCTCTCTCCAGATGAGTTTGCGATGAGAATCGCTACTCAAACTGAATCTGCTCTCATCTGTAAAGAGTACTCGTCCCCATTCATTGTCTCTCCAATTCCGGTGTTCCCGGCACCACAGAGAACGCCTTCTCCGATGGGCAGGCGTTAAAGGTACACACCGTACAGGGCGTCGTGCAAACAGACCACCACCGTGCAGTCTTCTGGCCACGGTAAAACGCGATATCGGTCGTCCAGTCGCCTGTGTCGTGTGTCTAGCGATTTCTCCCGCTGTCTGCCGCCTGTTTCTTCTGGCCTGTAAGACAATGTACCGGTCATCTGCGGGTGTGGTTCCTCGTGGACGACCACTACTGAACCCCCGGATAGCTATTCCTGTAGTTTGAAATTGTCTCCAAAGTCGTGAAACGATGCGTGAGCAATTCCGAACTCTGCAGCCACACACTGCGGCCTTCCTCCAACTTCCCAATGATTCGACCTCGGGTAAAAGCATCCAGATGTCGTCTAACAGATTGATTATTCGCCATTTCTCGCTGAGGCAGCAACTCGGTGTGATTTTAACTGCTATACGGTGTGCAATCTCTTTGCCAGAAATACTGATCTTACACCGACAACATGCTTTATACTACTCAGACACTCCCCCATTACGTCTACCTGCATATCTGCGCATGTGCTACCGTACATCACCTTACATAATCTCCTGATTGGTCTTTCTGTCCGCTCTGCCTCTTCGTTCAGCTGATATGCTAATTTTTCGACTTCGTCCTTAATTTTTGCACACCAGTGTATTTTGTAAATGTTAGGATTCCTTTTTCTAGGTGAACTTGTTCCATGTACCGTAAAATATGGCGTATAGAACGCACTTTTAACACAAAAAATAAGTTCGAAATTTACGGGTGAGCATTATACGCAAGGTATAAAAATGAGAGCCCTAAAAATAAAAAAAGAAGAGAAGAGAAGAAAACTTATAGACTTCTTCATTCATCGAAATACTGTTTCTTTAAAAGAAGTAGCATTCCTTATGAACTCTCTCAAAGGGTTGCAGTTCTAGAAGTATACTATTTTTTTTTCTGAAGCTTTGAATAATTCCTTGGAATAAATTACTTTAAAACAAAAGAGCATTGCACACGTACATTTCAGGTTTCTTAGTCAAAAAGAGGATGCGGGTTAAATGCTGGATTTTATGGTATTTGTTAAATCTTATGCTTTACGTGTTGATGAAATTACGTGATATTTTGAAATAGAAACATATTTAAAAATCCATGGATGTTTGAGTTTTAGAAAAATAAATTTGTATTCAGTTTTTAAACTTAAACATTGGAGAAGATTTTAAAAGAAACTGTCTTCTGAAACTATAGTAACATGTTGTAGAATTGTCACAGCCGATATCACTACTAGGGGCGTGTGTTTCTTTCATGAAAAAATTCGTTTTCAGAATTATATATATATATAACATAGTTATAAAACTTTGATGATATACTACATTGTATGTCTATCTATCTATCTATCTATCTACATAATGTAAAATACTTTAAGCCGTTTTCTTCCTTAAATCTTTATTCAACTCCATAGGCATCGGTTTTTTTCAGTATCAAAGAACAGCTATTAGAAATCATGCTGGAAACGTTGGTGTTGCTTATGCTACCTGTGATCGATAATAACATCAGATCAAGGTCCACGAAATTCGTCGCGGCTAAGGGCTATATTTTTACGCCTGTCGATTGCCTTAGCTTTGAGTACTATGCAGGTGGCAGTACGATTTTGCTCAGTTCCACACCAATTTTGAGGAAGAACACCATGGGAGTGGTCAGGGGCCTCCCAACTGTCTTCCCCTTCCACCAATTTCACGAAAGGACTTGCGGCTCGACGGCTTTTTAGAGTAGCCCAATGCCGCGAAGGCAATATACATTTACAAACATCCATGCCTTCTCCAGGATACGAATCTAGGCCCTATGACTCCGCAGTCAGCGTCACTAACCACTATACCGGATGGGCGGCTGTGCTGGAAGTAGACAATCTAATTGAAATTGTTTAAAATATCTTTTTTCTTGTATTTAAATGGCTACTTTTTGGGACTCTCTCGAGAGAGAGGAAAGATATTCTTTTCATTAAATTCTTTTTACTTTTTGGGTTAAAATACAGTCGAACCTCTATATTGCGAATTTTTCTATATAGCGAACTTTTTCCTGGAACCTTGAGCATTTCACGATTTTCATCGTAAAATAACCTCTCTACAGTAAAGTGCGTTTTCTATACAACGAACTTTTTCTTTTGTGATTCAATTTCTGTTCTTTTTTTTTTAATTTTTTCTGAAAAAATTTCAAGTTATTCTCTCTTTAACACATTTTATGGTGGTCATAAATCTTGAACTGGTTTTATTATATCCTAACTCGCCGAGAGCAATATAGTTCTGGACATTTCATCCAAGAAGTGCAATCTTTAACCCCCATTGACCACTTCACTAGAAATATCTTCGATATCCACCTTCACCCTCAGTGGAGTTGTCCGGTGTCCCCGTGTTCTAATTATAAAATAATGTATGTTTAATATTACTTGCACGCTTTAAATTATAAAAAGTCTTTAAAATTCATTAATTTTAATACAAAACTATTTTCTTAATATTGAAAATACAGTGAATTCTTCGACATTTTTTTTTCTTGTTTTCCTTGCATTTTTTTTTTTTTTTTTTTACTTCTTTCTTTTTTATGGGCAAGATATATAAAATAAACATATATTAATTTTAAAGAAAGCTGTAAATAATTACTTGTTTTAATATATAGTGTTTATGAATTTAAAATTTGTTTTACGTGGTTTATAAAGTATATTAAAACATGAACAAATATATAATGAATTTTTCATATAACGAATTTTTTACCAGGAATTAGTGACTTCGTTATATAGAGGTCTCATTGTATTTACATTAAAAAATAGTTCAGTTTTAATATGAAAGTTCAATCCTGATCTTTAATTTTACAGTTAATTCACAAAACAGGAATTCGAAATTAAAAGTCAAAACGAAAACTGATCTGAAAATCTTTAAGAAAAAAATTGTATTTCTTTTGAACTCCGATATAACGAATAATCCAACTTAACGAACAAAATATTCTGTCCCAATGAATTCGTTAAATAGGGGTGTCTGACTATATATATATATAATTTTAATAAACTCTACTCAAGAGATTGAAATGACTTGAATACTTGAGATTAAAAAAAATGTCATTGAGATTTTAGAAGTATTAACAGATTGTGTGGACACTACACTATCATACACGTTACTGACAGCTTTACAAAAGAAAGAGGGGTTTAGCCAGTTTTACGGCTAACCAATCTTCCTCCTTTCTGTTTATATACTGAGCAAAATTATATGAAATATAAAAGATAGAGAAGTTCTAAATTCATTATAACCAAAAAGTTAACATATCTAAAGATACATTCAAAATTGCCTAGATCAAGCACAAATTAAAGAACAATAAGCAACTTATTGCCAGGTCCAATGATCCAAAAACATATTCAGAACTTTAAAAATAAAGGCGGAGCTTTAAAATTAGCAATCAGCATAAAATTAGTTTTACTAAAATATTTAAAAACATGAAGCACACAAATAAAAAATTATAGAAATATTATTGAGAATATTTTAAAAAATACCAATACTCTAAAAAAAACTTCAGGTAGAAAAAAGTTTTTATTCGAAATATATATATGTAACCATTACTGTCATACTATTGATAAGAAACTTGAACATCTTTTTATGATGCTTCAAGTGGTCTGACGTTTGAAAATAACAAATTAAAATATACATTTCTGAATATGTAATAATATTTTTAAAAAAATGTAAGTTAGATTAGAATTTAACAATTCTTATGAATTAAGAATACGATGCATATTGAACACAGTTTTTGTTATACATTCAGAATTAATTGCTCTTAAGTTTCATTCGGCAAAGCATTTTGTACATGTATAATAAGTTTAACATTCCATTCAATACTTTAAGATTAAAAAATATTATACACAATTTCTTACAAAATATTGCTTCAGAAAACATTAAAGCAATTTCTTTAAAAACATAAAATCCAACTCAATTCGAAATTAAAACACAATTACGTTTTAATGTTAACAGTGTTTCGAAACTCGAAAGCTGATGCTAACGGAACCCGTTTGAATTTTATACAGAATCACGAAAAATACTTATTTAGGCATTTTAAATCTGGCAGCGTTACCTGAAGCAGAAACAGAAGCATAGAGCTGAATATTTTCAGGCTTAAATTTCCCTAAGTGGCTTCTTTTGTAGTCGTTTGGAAGGGGAAAAAAAATTTCGCCGCAGAGAGAGAACAGACATGTAAAGGTCAGCAGAAGGGTGTGGGAGGATGAGTGAAGGCCGCTGTTGACCGACTGACCATTCGAATTTCCTCCGCCCTTCGTCGTAGTTTTATTAATAGTTTTTCGCAGCAGAAATCGATGGTCAGTCTGTCGCATTCTGAGGCCCATGGGAGAAATATTCGGAAGGGCAGCGGTTAGGTAGGAAATCAACCATTACTAGCGTGTTGCGTTTAGCAAGCACAGATTTATTTTTGCAACTCCCTTCCCTCACCATGTGAAAAAAAAGATATTTTTAGACAATTTATTATTTTTCTTTTTACATATTGGCATCAAGCAGCATCCTTTTTATGTAAGGTATATTTACTACAGAACTAAAAATATCAGAATGTAAATGAATTAGATACACATGGAAATATTTTATATTTCACTACACATAATTGTGTAGTGTGTATCTACTATTGTGTGTGTGTGTGTGATTTACAAGAGAATTTTATTATTGTCTACGTTGACAAAGTGCCTGACAATTATGCTATAATTTGAAAATATTTTAATGATAATATGCTAAATCTTTTAAAACATAGGACGTGACATTTTAAGAAATAAGTAATCGTAGTATTATTGCTATATATAAAAAATTGGGTATTTGCATTCCTAAGATTAAATTCCTTTTATATTTTTAACACCTAAATTCCATAAAAAATCCTTTTAAATTTTGCACTGTAACAAATGGTTTTAAAACATATATCACTACTGTAGTTAAAAAATACTGCATAATATTCTTCAAAACTCCATCAACAAGCAAAATAATAAACCTATAATTAAAAATAGTAAAGGTATTATACATTTTTTTAAAAATAAAAATATTTATTCAGTTCATATTTTTGATTTTGAAGATCTATTCAATTCCATTGATATCAATGATATTATTAAGATAATTTTAGAAAAAATTACTATAATTATAATTTTACAATTAATTTCCAAAAATATAAAACTCTCATAGATTTAGTTTTAAGAGAAAATTACATTCATTTTAATGTTTTGTAAGAGGCTCACGCCTCTCTCGCGGATACCTAGATGTGTGTGAGGGGGTGAAGAAACACTCGACATGATCCAACTAATCTATTTATTTCCACACAAAAAAACAGACACAATTTCAACTAATAAGAGTAAGAGAATGTCTGAATGTTAACCGTATAAGTGGAACAACGACAGTAAAACGTGAGCGATTAGGAGACTAACAAACTTGATCCTTATCTTAATTAAGGATCTAACCTATCATTCGATTTAATTTATTCTTAATTCAATCTTAGCAAACAATCGTCATTTTAAAGTTTCCTCCTAATAAGAATCATATCACTGTAATTCTAATATTATACCTTCAGTAGTAATCTCACCTGGCTCGAGTATATCTTCTCTCCTTCTCTCTTTCAAGTTAAAAAACCTCGCCTATTTTTGGTAAGTTAATTTACATATCCCGATTCTCATCTTCCGAAGGGTTGGTTGTCAATAACGCAAATTGATAGCTCAAAGATTTACCAAGAAGATTAGTTGGAAAAACGCGTATAAATCCGTCACAGGTTCATTGTATAAACAAATAAACGTTTGTCTCAAGGTGTCCCTGCTAGCAATAGTTTGGCTAATTTATATATTTACATTTTTATGAATATAAATATATTATTAATAATGGCTATTACATTTTACATATATAGATGATCTAATTGTTTTTGGTAAAAATAATAATTTTAACCCCAACATTAACTTTTATCCTGTTACTTAAACATAATTAAAATTATAATAATCCATTTAAAACTAATTACTTAGATGTATCATTGTATATTAAGGATTATAAATTATTTTGAAATTCCTCAAACAGGTTTTTTTCTTTTTTTAACAATATTTTCTAGAAAGCCTATTAATTTGCATCACGGCTAAATTTGATTATCTTTCTTTTCTCCGCTCATGCTTTCAACTGTTTTGAATTAAATTGTTTCCATATATTTCTCTTACTTCTGTTTTAAAATTATCAAATTTTCGTTCCAAATTATTTTATTTAAACAATACATGATTATACATTTATATAATTATAGCGCTACGCTACACTTAATTTCCGATTTGAAATTATCCATCCAGAAAACATTCATTGTGATTAAGAAATACTTATTTGTAAATTCAAAGACGATTCTTCACAAAATTAATCAAAATTTTCATTTCGGTTGTAAAATAAAACAGAAATCGTTTGCCTCTGCAGCGATTGAAATACAATTTAACTGCCATGAATATATAATAAGGACAGCCAAGGAAAAGTTTTAATCTTTGAATTTTAGTTCAAATCTAGATATATATTATAAATGCGAAAGTTTGTGAGGATGTTTGGGAGTATTTCACACAAAAACAATTGAATGGATTTTAATAAAACTTTACAGTAATATAGCTTATACATCAGAATAACACATAGGCTATAATTTATAGCATAGGCTATAATTTATAAAGATATTGTGAGAAGTGTCCGAAATATAACGATATTTGTCAAGTAATTAGGAAAAAATTCTGCCATCTGTAAGCAATTCTGGCGTGCGCTGCAAAAAAGCCCACGGCAGCATTTATCTATCTTTTGTTTGTGAAAGAACCCTTTTTGTTTTGGCTACGCAAGGCGCTCGCTTCTAATTAATTCCTGTAAACAGCATAACCCCTAATTTTTTTTTATTTCAGAATAAAACTAAGTTTTGAAGGGAGAGGTTGTTATAAATCTCTCTTTATTTGAATGTTTTTTAATGATTTTATTATGCACATTTGGTAGTAAGAAATTGATCTTTTTTCAAAATAAATACTTTTATTGCTTCTGGTACTTACAGTAGATAAACTTTGTCTTTCACAATACATCATTTGGACATATTTCCATAGTTTGTTTGTGGTTAGTAGTTAATTATAATGCTATAATTTTAATTGAATAGGCAGATATTGCATTTTTAAGTATAAAAATAATTATAACTACTGTACTGTATTTTTTGGATTGAGTGAATATTAACGTCACACTGTTCAGCTACACGAGGGCTTTTGGCAACGGACCATGTAATTTTGAACCATAGTCAAGTAACGTGGATGACACCTGAGCTGGCACCCCTTTCTCCTAACTACCACACCACACCAACTTAGAGAGAAGGAATATTCTACCAATACTTAGCAGGAATATTCTTTCAAATCCACTCTTCCAAGATATATGACAGCACGGGTTCTATGATGAGTATTTTAGCGGGGAAGGCGAATAGTTTTGTAGCAGATATTGCGTTTTCAGCTGATGACGTTTTCAGCGGATTGCAAAGATTATTATTTTTGTCCCGAAAAAATAGTTTGTCAAAATTTATGTGTCTCATGGTTTTGTATGTTAATGAAGACCTTAGAAAACGATTTGACTATTTATTTTAAGCGAACGGTGTATATAATTAATTTTACAGTGGAATATCTTTAATTAATTTATTAGTTCTAACGGATTAAATTTCCCAAAGTAGAGTATTTTGTTTTTTTATATTAATTTTCAATGTAGTGACCCCAAAAAAAATATTGCATGAAAAAAACTGCAGTAAATCATAATGCGGTAGTTAAAGCATTAACGTGCATCGCTGACCTACACGGCGGGTCTTACAAAGCTCTAATAAAGCTCGAGCTATGAAAGTAGTTAGACATTTGCCAATTTGACTAACGTTATCATTTCGCTGTGTTTTTCATTGAATCTCCATTATAACCATTACAATTTAAGAAACGGCGTTGCCTGCGAATATTACAATTTTAACATAAAATAAATACAACAGAAAGTAATATTAATGTATTACACTTTCAGATATAAATTATTTACACTATTTTAAGCGTTTAGTACGCAACATTTTTAACAATGTGTTACTTTTGCTGAGCAGAGATCAGCTTAGGGAGGTATTTTCAAAAATCGACCCTCAAGAGTGTTACGGGGAATTATAAACAACAACAACAAAAAAATCCTTTTTATCAGCTATTAGATCTACATACTTAAAATTTAACAAAGGTGTTTTTTTCTTTCTTTCTTTCTTTTTTTTTTTTTTTTTTTTGTTTTTGTTTTTGTTTAGCTGAGTTTAACAAAAAAAAAAGCAAAAAATTTTAAAATTAACTCTAAAAACTTTTTTATCCTTCAATCTGTGTTGTTTAATTTTTCAGTTCACCCGTGCGTAGAACGGGTATACCAGCTAGTGTGTCATAAATCCAATTTAAGATACACTTTAATCCATTTCCCTGTTTGTTGAGAGAACTGTAATGAATTGAAAGAATAACACATTGCAGAATGAACCATGAAAAGAACTTTTGCGGTAGAAAAAGATAAAAAGTTGATTACTGTGTTGTGATAAAATATACCTCTCAAAATTGTAAAAAAGTGTTTTGCACTCAGAATGGATTGGAATAATCAGATAAATTTCATTATTATAAAACATTTTTATCAACTTCCTGACCGATTTCTTAAAAACTTTCTTCTTCTGTCATCTTTAACCACTTTTTGCTTTAGAATTATCCATTTGCTTTATTTTATTGTAAACACTAAATGTCACTTTATTTATTGTATTTCATATTTATTTTTTTATGGAAGAAATGCCGGTGTTACAATAACCGTAGTTGTGAATGGCTTTATTAAAACTTAAATACATTATTAAAATATAAATAATAACAGTTGAAGTTTTCATCAAATCTCTACTTTCTCTTTGCTAAAACTTTTCTTAAAAGTTTTAAGAATACTTTACAAAAAATAATCGCTGCCGTCTTTTCTGTATTAGTTTTTTTATTATAACTACATAGAGATATTAGGCTTATTTTTAATATGATGATGCCATGTCACAATTTTGTTCCTGGGTACTAAGCGCTACTTTCTAATAGCTTCTAATTGGAAATCGCAGAAAATGGCTATTATTTCCCTGAAACTTTATTTTTTAACCACCTGCACAGTGAGTTTTATAAACTTTGAATATAAAAGTTTATAAATTCGTGGAGTTTTTTTTTATAGTGACATATTTTTATGCAACACACTTGTGAATAAATTATTACCAAAGATTTTAAATATTATGTTTCCTATATTTTCGTTTATAACGCAATTTATTTTCTTAAATCTGCCCCCAAATATAATCTTTGATTATGTTATCCTTATACTGATCTTAATAGCAACATTCGAATAGCTTGATAGCATGATTTGATGGAAATGCTCGCTTTGCTCCTTCTTATTCTTAACTTTATCTAGTTGAGTGTGAGCTTTAAGAGACATCCTGCATCTTACTTTATCATAGTTTTCTAGTTTAGTATAGATTTCAGATATTTCTGATTGCTCAAAAAGTTCTTAACCTCTTAAGCAGCCAATTTTTTTGCGCAAAATGTTCGAAAAAAGGACACATTTTTTATTGCATGTAACTAAGCATAAAACTTATAACAAAATGTGAAAATGGAAGAATTTAGCTTTAATTTTCACTTTGAAAAATTTCTCTCTTTCTCTCTCTCTCTCTCTCTCTCTCTCATCCTATCTTTTATTTTATAACTGTGGAGCACAAAACACATCCTAACTGTTTACTTCTTATAAGTACACTCTGAATGCTATGAAAAAAAGAATTTCTCTCATACTTAAAATAAAAATCTCATGTTCGTACCTCTTTTTCAAACGGTTAAGGATTTTGTTTGCATGTATATATATATGCACACAATTTGAAGCATGGTGTAATACTAAATCTTACATTGCAATAAGGACAGAGATAATATCGGGTTTTTTGGATTATCGTTTCATTTGCATTTCTTCTCAAGAAACAAATTCACAATGTAAATCCCTGTTCTTTATCGAATATTTTCAAGAATCTAAATTCCTACCTTCAGTGAAAAATTCCCACCTTCACCACAAAGAAAATCCCGGATGAAAAACATTTCAGTACCATGGACAAACTGCATCCCTTAAAAACAATGGCAGTAATATTCTTTCTACAGGAATTAAAACTAAAGGCAAATCAAAGATAAAAAGAAGAAAATATCAGGGCACGTACAGAGTACGGTCAAAACCGTTATGCACTAGGTTTCGGTAGCCCGTTCGGTGTAAAGGCAAACTAGTTAAGGGGTTAACTACTAAAATGAAACTGTTTGAAGCTACTTGTTGGGAGGTGTTTTTTTTTGTAAGCCGACGAAGACACCTAATTTTGACTTTTGCCTCCGTCTGTTTTAGAAAAAAATCGCGAAGACTGCTGACTTCTTTGTCTAAAGCTTTGATAAATTGGTAGTTTAATATAGGATGGAGACACTAGCACCTTCTGGGGGTCTATCTGTGACTTACACACTTGACTCGACTTCTTACCATAGAAAAGAATTGGACCTTGTGTGACCAGTCCTGCGTATTGTATATAATGCGCTTTGCTGTCTCAAACCCAAAGATAATAAGGAAAATTGCAAAATAGTTATGGTGACCCGTTAGAAATCCGATCACTTTGAAGTCTCTAAATGATTTCCCTCAATGATCATATTTCAATTCAGCTAGCAATCGCTTTATGATGTAGCAATCCTCTTTGAGAGTGGATTGAGTAAGCTAGTGAGTGAATATTACCATCGCATTATTCAGCTGCACGAGGGCTTTTGGCGATGGAATTCGTCATTTTGAACTATAGCCAAGTGACGAAGACGATACCTGAGCTGCCATCCATCTCTCTTAACTTCAACACCACACTAACGGAGGACGTTTGATCTTCGATATTTAACATGCATCAACTCCCTCTGCATGGCGAGTCTTCAGCGGTATTGGGCGGTAACTCATGACACACCGGCCAAGAGTCGGTTATAATGACCATTAGGCTACCGCGGCGCTGCTATGAGCTATTGGAAGGGAAAGGTGCACATTTCCATTTTGAAGAAGCATGACCTCAAGACTGTTAATAAAGAGAGATACCACTCATTTGAACTATAGTCAAATTTAATTGCTTCAAGCAGATTGGATATATTGTAACAAAATCGTAGTCCATCTTGTCACATGAAAAAGCTGTCAAACGTTAGATCATGCTTCCTCTGAGATATGAATTTGAAAGCTTTCATTCAATCAATTCCATTGCTTAATCCATCAAATTTGATACTGAATTTGATGAGTTCAAGATTTATGATTAAGTACTTAAATTACAGAAGTTTCTTGCAGATTTTGAAAGTGAAACATATATTTTGTCTCGATCTCCGACAGATATGCCAAAATATGCTCTGTAGAACCCATCCGGTATAGTGGTTAGTGCCGCTGACTACTGTACCGTAGAGCCTGGTTTCGGATCCCAGAGAAAGCTTGGCTGTTTGTAAATGTAATAGTGTCTTTGCGGCGTAGGGCACTCTAAATAGCCATCGAGCCACAACTCCTCTCGTGAGGTTGGTGGAAGGGGAAGAGAGGTGGGAAGCGCCATGCCACCTCCAGAGTTTTCTCCCTCAAAATGGACGTGGAACCTAGTCAAAGATCGTACTGTCACCTGTGTGGTGCTCAAAGCTACGGCTAATGACAGACGTATATCTAGCCGTTAGCCACGATGAATTTCTTGGCCTCGATCTGACACCGTCAGTCAGGTGGAATTAGAAACAACAACAGGACCTACACATTTTACAGAATATTTATTCACTTTTTTTTTATCTGTAAACTAACCCGAAACATAGAAAAGTTTGTTTGCCATATATGTATAGCCTCTGGATGCTCTTTCAAACTTTTATTTAAATAGGAGTTAGTTCTAAACTTGAGGCTTTCAGAAAACAGGGTTTTTTTTATTAATGTTGCTAACAGAAAGCTAAGACGGGTCAGTTTCAATTACAGGTAAGACTAATATTTGCAACAGCGCATGTGCAATATGAAACCTTATTTGCTTTATTTATTCCCAATTAGAAAAAATGTGCACATGAAAAGAGAAAATTTTAATTATCGTTCTCCCTTTCATAAAGACAAAAAATTTCAGTAAATAGCCATTTTATGTCAATTCGAAATATTTAGTACCAAGGAACAAAAAATATTTTTCGTTATGTAATGTAATTAAATTAAACAATTGTTAACAATTAAATATACTACAAAAAATCAATATAATTAAATATAATCCATAAAATATCAGTATAAAATTCCAGAATGTAAATCCTATGGGTTTATATAGTGAATTTTTTTCTTGTTTTTTGAAGGTCAAAGCAACAAATTTCATTATGACGGGAACAAAGCTGTAGTATTTTACGAATTGCAGATACACACAAACTCTTATTGGTATGTGAAGATATTATGATTTATATATTAATTTCCTTTTTTCATTCCCAAATTTATATCATTAACGAAAAAAATCAACGTAAAATAAATTCATTTTCACTCAAGCACACAATCCCGAAGAATTTTTTTTGTTTACTTGTGTGTATCTTTTTTTGAAATATAAATTATTTTTTAAACACCAAATGTAGGAGAACCTGAACTAAACGTGAAGCTCATTTTTAGACAAAAAAAAAATGTCTCAATGTTCATGAAAATTTGAAACATTACAATTCCTACATTTGTTTATATTCCCATTTTTAAGTTTTTTAAATATTCCATATAAATATCTAAATTTTCATTTTAACAAGAGTTAAATCTAATTAGCATGACGGTATAGGAGAAAAAATACAAAGCATTTTATACTAGAAAAATAGATCAATTCAGATAAAGATTAGGAGTATGATAAAATATAAAGCTTTCCATACTGTAGCGAAAACAGAATATAATATGAATGTTTCAGTTCTTTTTTACATTCGAAAAAATATTCCTGACGCGGGTCCTATTCTTTAACACAGTGCTTCTCTAATTTTCAATATTTTGACCCAGTTTTCAGTCATAATTTTCATCGTACTACCTTCCCCCCATGCAATAATATGTCTTGAATACAATAATAATGTACATTGACAGAAAAGATACAATACGACCTTAATTAAAAACCGTACAAATTATCAAGATAAGTATTTTATATACAACTTTGTGTACAATTTTGTATATGATAAGCCCATGGGAGTTAATAGTAATTATTAAACTTGTTCTTAAGTTAGTATTGATAAGTTAGCTGTCCAATACATTTTGCAGTACTGATATATTTATAAGTATATTATATCAATGTAAATGTGTATTTCATTTTTTTATTGTGTCAAAATATATTTTGTGTTTTACCACCTTTAAGTAAATAAATAATTTTTTCTAAATAATCTTTAATTTTTTTACCTTTCGATATGCTTGCGCCACCCACGTCGGGTTAACATGCCCCCTAGGGGAGCGTGCCCCACAGTTTGAGACAATAAGGGAAGAGAGCCTTAAGGTATCCGACTACGTTCGGAACCGTGATTTTAAAAAAGAACATAAATGGATAATTTTCATGATATTTAGTGTCACTTAGATTAGAATACATGTATAAAACTGTTTTAAGGACATTTCGACAAAAAAAAAATTATTTAAATACAATATTTCGGCAAAAAAATTAACTTATATTCTTTTTTCAAAATGTTCTCCTTTTGTGAAAAATGCTTCTATTACAATAATATTTTGCCTGTATATAGCTCTGTACAGAGGCTCAACTATGATTTTTGAAAAATTCACATTATTTTCAGAGATACAACCTATTGAAATAATTATCGGCGTTTTTTTCTTAAAATATCTGCCCTCTGTTGTACACAACATCGATAAATCCACTTTTAAGTTATATATTTCAAAAATTCTAGTTGAGTCTTTGTACAGAGGTCTGAGCTATATACAGGCAAAATATTATAGTAGAAGCATTTTTCACAAAAGGAGATATTTTGAATATGGGTCATTCTGTGTTCATTTTTTGTCAAAATATTGTACTTAAATAATTTTTTATTGTAATACTATTCTTAAAATAATTTTATATACATTTTCTAATCTAAGTGACACTAAATATCATAAATATTATCCATTTACACGCTTTTGCAAAATCATGGTTCCGAACGTAGTCGGATACCTTAAAAACCGATGCTTTAAAAATTACAGCATAATACAAATTTGACAATATTGTTTTGTATTTAACATCTCTAATTATTTTCTGTAAAAAAAATTATGCCCCATAACAACTTTAATTTACCTAAATTTTAAAACTTAATTTCCTATTAAACACAGATAAATTTATATATAAATTAAGCATTTCTTTCCAAATTCTCCCTCTCCCTCTACTTATTAGTGACCTACACTTAACTGTGGTTCAGTTTCATAGCAGAAAGAGGAGGATTAAAATAAAAGTTTTCATGAAGGGCTAACAATAAAAATTGACCTTTGCAGTTTTAATAACGTTTATCAATTGCAGTCAGTCCTCTCTTTAATGAAGTCGCTAAATCGTTAAAAGTTCGTTAAATGGAAAATTCGTTAAACACATATTCATTTCTTAATTCCTACTATTAGTTCACTATATTTATTTATTTATTTATATATCTTGTTAAAATTTTCAATCGTTAATAAAATACTTTCGATAAACATCCACTCAAATACAAAAATACATATTTTTAAACTGGTAGTAGGTGATACATGATGTTAATACAGGTTTTTCAAATATTAATTCATTAATTAAATTAAAAAATAAATAAATAGTAACAAATAAAAATAATAGTCTAACATCATATATAGAAAGGAAAATCGTTCGTTGTGTTCCTGTAGCGTTGCGCGTTGGACCTCTAATCCTAAGGTGGTGGATTCGAGTCCCAAGATTCGAGTGGAAAGCCTAATTTTTGAGAATGTGATTTCTTTTTTACTGTACTATTTTATTAGAATAATTAAATTTAATTAATGAATAAATAGTAACAAGCAAAAAATAATAGTCCAACACCCTATATAGAAAGGAAAATGAAAAATTGCATGGAAAATCGCTTTCTATTTTGTTACTTAATATTGTGATTCGGTCATATGTATATACATATTTATATTAATTGTAATTATTTAATAAAAATAACTAAAATAAAATTTTCTTTGTTGACCTAAGTAGGAATTGACTTAAATTTTTTTTATATTACTTGTTTTGGAAATTAATTTATTTTATATATTTTACCCATCAAAAAAAAATATGCAAGGAAAACAAGAAAAAAAAACATTGTCCAGGAATATCCTGTATTTTCATCTGTAAAGCATAATTTTATATTAAAACTAATGAGATTTTTAACGACATTTTCTAATTTTAAGTCAAAAGTCATTTTAAAAATACATTATTTTATAACCAGTAATTTTAAGCATACACTACCATATGCATTCTTACATTTAATTACAGATCAAATCTGTTAATTTTACAAAAATTTTTTTTGTTTGTTTGTTTGAAGAATTGCTGCAATTTCATTGCTCTAGGTGAGTTAAAAATCTGGTAAAACTAGGTTAAGGCAACTGACACCCTAAAATGCGCTAAAAGAATGAATAATTTGAAAAACATCCTGAAATATTTTAAAAATTGGGAGAGAAAAAATATTGAATCACTAGAGAAAAGATTTGTTAAATAGAAAATGCACTTGACGAAGAAAATAGAAGAAAGTACGAAGAAAATAGTGAAATGTTCTTGGTCCTAGAAAAAAGTTCTCAAAATAGAGAAATTGGCAAAACAGAGGTTCGTTATATATAGGTTTGACTGTAATTGCTTTTGAATGAATAACATCATAAAGAAAGGAATTTTTTTAAAAAAACAAATACATATTTATAAATTGAGCAAAAGTATTTTAACTGTCTAGAAGTGACCACTTTCTCTTACCTGCATAGACAACTGTTCAGGTTCCAGCTTGCACCAAGAACGCGCGACCGATCAGAACGAACAATTGTGACTGACAGTAACATAAATACGAACCTCGTGTACGGTTGCTAAGCGACGGTCGAAGAATAGGGGAAGCAGGTAGCACACATTTTGGGGCTGTCGATATTTTCGATTTGAGCTGTTTCAAAACAATGCGTTAAAGACCGTGTCAAATTATTCGTGTGTTCCATTTTTTTCACAGGGAATCAGAGTTGATGATGGGTTTCATAGGTTCTCGAGGGCTGAAAATGTAAACAATTTTCAAATAGATATAATTCTTTGAAATTTAAGCTAAATAACTTAAATATTTTACACATTATAAAGGAATGAGGCTTCAGAAAAGTGTAACATGTTTCAATATTTTCATAATTTTAAAAATTATAAGCATATCGTCTGCCTAATTATCAAAATGCGTAAATCCACAAAGGAAACTAATTTGATATACGAGTGCTACGCGCCAAACGATGCAAATGACGATACACATGACCACACAAAACAAATATCTAGGTAACTATATTGTAATGTTATCGCCCATTTTGGTGAACATTAACTACAAATTGGCGCGTAGCGCTCCGATATCAAATTGGCACCCCAAATGGAGTTACGCATTCTGACAATTAGACCCCTACGATATCGCAATAAGAAACATTTCTGTAAGAAATATTAATTAAGTTTTACGTTGCGCGTGATATTTTCTAAAATAGTAGCTCTAATTACTAGCAATAAGTTGATTTATAAAGAGTTTAATGTATCCTTATTACATTGTAGCTACTTTTATATAAATAGAACAATAGATTATATTTTTAAAAATAAAAGAGTTGCATTTTTAAATTTTTTAAAAAAAAATTTCAATATTTTTTAAATATTTTGAAATACAAAAGAAATATAACACTAAAATTAAGTAGGGTTTCAAATACTATAATACATTTTATAATTCTATCAAGTTTTGTACATCAAAGACTAATATTTGAGAAAATAGCTTGCGCAACGTAAAAAAACTGCTTAATATTTATTACATTAATGTTTCTTATTTTCATATGCTTATATTTTTTTAAATTATGATTATATTAAACCTTTTGTACTTTTTTGAAACCTTATTTCTTTATAAATAATGTGTAAAAGATTCGAATTATTTAATTTTAATTTCAAAGAATTATATCTATTTGAAAATTGTTTATATTTTCAGCCCTTTAGAAAAAATTGACACTCCTGAGACTTCTTAAAAATCACTTTAAATAATGCAGAAATAAATGCATTAAAATAATTATTAAATTACATAGGTTCAAATAGGGAAAAAATAGTCTAATTAAATTTAACTGAAAATTTGTGAAATTTGTCAAGATTTTAAAAAAGCTGGACAAATCACATAAATAAAACAAGTAATATAAAAAAAAATTATGTCACTTCCTACTTTGAATGGATGAATAGAAAGTATTTTAATAACGATTGAAAATTCGAATAAGATATATATATATATATATATATATATAGGAGGGAGAGAGTGAACTAATAGTAGGAATTTAAAAAAGAGCATGATTTATTGTACTTATACAATTTAAAATAATTTGTACAAATTTGTTGTACTTACACAAACCCCGGTGTGCAGTGTTGTAACAATGCACACCCGGTTTGGCTAGTTAGGCGGAAAAACTGGTTTTCGGCGACAGCTTTTGTCTGCTTTAACAGTTACATTGTTACAACAATAGAGACGAATCTAAGTTGGCGTCGAAATCCAGTAATTAATTTAATTCAATTTAGTTAATTGATTAATATTTGAAAATAACTGTATTAACATCAAGTGCCATCCACTACAAGTTTAAAAAAATTTATTTGAGCTTGATTGAATGAACAGAAAGTATTTTATTAACGATTGAAAATTTGAATAAGATAAGTATAAAAATAAACATATAGAGAGAGTGAGCTAATAGTAGGAAGCGAAATACGTCATTTTTCCTATATCCATGACTTTAATTAGTATTCTTAATTAAAAAATTCCAAAAAATTATAATGAAATCACTTTATTTAAGTGATTTACTACGTTCGGAACCGGGATTTTCAAAGAGCGTATAAATAGATATTTTCTTTGAGTGTCAGTTGAATTACAATATACATATAAAATTATATTAAAAATATTATATAGCAATTAAAACTCTCTGTCGAGGAAAATAGTTTCTGACATTGGATTTAATTGTAAAATAAACTTCTGAATTATATATATACACTCTGTCGCAAAAAAATATATGCACCCAGAAGAAATCAAGCTACAATCACGAAACTCGGCAAGAATGTAGTCTGGTAAGAGATATGCAAATGATTAAAATTTCGAAGCCAATGAGACAAGGCTAAGTGTGCTATGCGCATATTAGTTGCGCAACTGGGAGAGTTTAAAAGCATGAGTACGAGCGCCGTACGGCTATCCAAACGAATCTGATGACTTTGATAGACGATATTGAGACTTAGGATGCCTCTAAGACGTAACCGGCGGCAGTACGAGCAGCTGACGGACTTTGATAGGGGCCGTATAATAGGCCTCAGAGAAGCAGGTTGGTCGAATAGACGTATCGGCCGCCACCTCGGTCGGAGCGATATGGTAGTTGCTCGGTGTTGTCAACAGTGGATCACAGAAGGTAGAGTGTACCGTCGCGGAGGGTCAGGACGTCCCAGGAACACAAATGATCGCGAGGATCGTGCAATCAGAAGAGTGGCCACTTCGGCACCAACAACGTCGCTAGCATCGATTCAACGCCACTTACCTCCTTCCAGACATCCAGTGCCATCAAGAGAAACCATAAGGAGACGACTGACCGAAGTTGGCTTGAGGAGCCGACGTCCGCTAAGACGCTTACCACTGACCCCACATCATAGGCAGTGTCGACTGGATTTTTGCCGACCTCGGGCAACTTGGAGTGTGACAGACTGGAGACGTGTCATCTTCAGTGATGAATCCCGATTCAGTCTCAGTGCTGATGACCACCGCACACGTGTCTGGAGGCGCACCGGCCAGCGGTCCGATCCGGCATTTATTGTCGAGCGGCATACAGCAATTTCACAAGGTGTGACAGTGTGGGGAGCAATTTCTTGGGACACACGATCATCTTTAGTGGTCCTTCAAGGCACTTTGACAGCTCGCAGATACGTGGACGATATTTTAACGCCGATTGTGCTACCCATGCTATCAAGTCGCCCAGGTGCCATTTATCAACAGGATAAGGCTCGTCCACATACTGCGCGACTCTCCCAACAATGTCTTCAAGGATATGACGTCCTACCATGGCCTGCCAGGTCACCAGATCTTTCGCCAATAGAGCATGTCTGGGACGCGCTGGGCTACTTACTGATTTTTAACCTTTTGCAAGCTGTAACCGCTTAATAAAATGATATTTTGTTCTGAATTTTTAATCATTTGTTTATTTTCATATACACTACATGCATACCAAATTTCGTGAATGTAGCTCAATTTCTTCTGGGTGCATATATTTTTTGCGACAGAGTGTATATACGCCTTTTGCATTCTTATTCAAATTTATTCCAATTTTTCTAAGAAAATCACTTAACGTTTTAAATATTGCAGTTTATTATTTTTCCCGTAAAATTCTCACAAATCGAATTTTAAAATTTTAAAAAAAAGCATTAACTTTGTCTTTCAGTTAGTTCAATAATATTTACTTTAAAGCCTGGAAGATCCAAAGAAAACGAACGAAAACTATTTTTCCATACACAATTATAAGTTTTTTATCGATTTCTTATTTTGACTCGTTGAACCCTTAGGATTGCCTCGTGGAAGTTAAGGGTTCCTCGGAACACGGTTTGAAAGATACTGGTATAGAAGTACCAACATCTAAACGTTAAGCGAAAACGTGCAAGTGGAGAAAAAAATTCATCACAGTTCCGTCAATGTATTGAGAGATTATCTACACATATAAATAAAAATGAAGTGTCTGTTTGTAAGTTGAAATTAACAGCTTTTTACTAAATGTGCATTTAAAAGTGTATAAGGTACTTATATGAAAAAATCAATTTTTGAAATTTTTATCTGTCTCTCTGTTTGTTCCGGCTAATCTCTAAAACGGCTGGACCAATTTTAATGGAACTTTCACTGGCAGATAGTTAATGTTATGCAGATAGTTAATGCTATAAGGAGTAACTTAGGCTGCTTTTATTTTAGAAAAAAAATTAGGGTTCCGCGAAAATAAAATTAAAACCAATGGAATAGTGAGCAATATCCGATTCAAATAGGGATTATTTATTTCAATAGGGATTATTTTTATTCAATAGGGATTATTTTATTTCGCCAACCTTCTGTCTCAACGATTTCTAGCAATTATATCAAACTTTTTTGTTTGATTAGGTTGCTGCCACTCGCGACATTTCCCGTTCATGTCTTTTGATCCTAATGATTTTTACAGTCCTCACCCCATCGACAGTGTCAAAGATCATGCGTCCCTCTCACACTTTGCTCAACAAAAAACAAAGGAAAAAAAGAAATATCGATTCACAAAATAGAAGAATGACATTATACTTATAGCATAGGTATTTCTTTACGTGGAATACATAATTATTAAATTTTCGTAAACTCTGGGAATTGAATAAACACTTTTTTGTTAAATTCCACGTGGACGAAGTCGCGGTAACAGCTATTTAACATAAAATAAATACATCAGAAAGTAATATTAACGTATTACACATCCAGATACAAATTATTTACACTATTTTAAACGTTTATTATACAAAATTTGTAATAATGTGTTACTTTTGCTGAGCGGAAGGTGTTTTCAAAAAAAAAATGCACAAAAGTGTTACGGGGCGTTATAAATAAAAAAAAAATCTTTTTTATCAGCTATTATATCTACAGACTTAAAATTTAGCAAACATGGTTTTCTGTTCAGCTGAGATATGCAAAAAGCTTTTTTTTTTTAAATTTACAATTGACGTAAAATTAACTCATTAAAAACTTCTTTATCCTTCAGTCTGTATTGTTTAATTTTTCAATTTCACCCGTGCGAAGCATGGGTATACAAGCTAGTGAAAAATATAGAAGTCGATCAGTGGCGCACAGAGAAAATTTTCATGGGGGATGAGGGGGAGGGGTCCAGGGTCGAAAGTCCACCATTCTCGTATCATGTTCTTAGTGCTTGTTTATCCAATGGGCGCTTGGACCCAGAGGCCAGGGGCAGCTGGATTTTAATAGTTTTTCTGGTCATAAATTTCGATCTTCCAGCGCCAAGGGGACCTGTAGATCTTTTGCGCTCAGGACCCGAAATCAGCTTAAATAGGTACTGCATGCTCCAATACTTCGCCCAACATATTCTTTTGATTTTGTCGATTTTCGGGGACAAAAAACAGTTAAAAATTAATTATTGAATAAATAATTAGCATTAATTAATAAAATTAATTATTAATAACATTTAATTAAATTTTACGTATTATATACATAGGATTATAATCAATCGGGAAATATTCAAGGGCTCTGGGGGGGGGTCCCGGGTCTGGACTCCTCCCTCGTGTGCGCCACTGAAGCCGATTGTTCCTATAAAATGAAAAGTTTTTTATAAAATGGATCAGAAAATTAGAAAGTAATTGCGAAGAAACTTTCCACTTTCTCTTGATGTAACAATAGTCATTTATTTTATTAATTACGAAATAATTCCAGATAGTGAGATAGAACTCAAGAAACTAAAGGCATAGAGATTCATTCTTGCTCTTTCTTTATTATGCTACGTGACTTTGAAAATGTAACAAGAAGGAGCGGCCAGAAAGGGGAGAAACTCAACAAATAGTGTGAAACAGCAATAAATAATAAGTTATGTTTATTTTGAAATGAGACTCGTAACACAAAGTGAGAACAGTATCATTTTATTATATTGTAAGATCATCTTCGACGACAGTACATAATGCAACACTCAGTGGCATACGGAGAACTTTTGGGCCCCACTGCAAAGTTAGGTTTGGGGCCCCATGTTGAATTTTACAAAGGGTAGGCACTTGCGTCAGTCAGGCCTTGGACCCCTTTGGAACCCTGCCCCCGCGATGCGGGGTTTGTGGGGGTGCACGTTACGCCACTGGCAACACTTTTAGGTACAGAATCAATAAGAATACGGATGTCATCCTGAGGGATATTCCCCTATTTCTTGTCAACCATTTACCGCAGTTTGCCTTCTGAAGGTTGTGGAGACAGGACGTGCAAAATGGGTCTAACCACGTCCCTCACGTATTTGATTGGGGAAAAATCAGGAGAGGAGAATGGCTGAGAAAGCATCTGGCATAGCACGTTTGCTGAATCCTGCTTGAAGAGTGCATTAGGCACGCGCATACCCACAAAGGATGGGGAGTGACACTCACTTTGTGATTGTTGGTTCTTTGTTTTAACTGAAGTTCCATTATTTAACACGCATAAATAAAGTCAGGCTATCTTTAGTGGCTAAAGATTTATTGTTCCATATACAGCCACACACACACAACACGAAACAACATCAAAAAATAACTACGATACATTAAATTTAGTTAAGACCATTTTGTTTCAATATTCGCGAAAGAAACCGCCATTCGACTCCTCTCTCTATGTTGCACTCTTCTCTTCTGTCGATTTTGATGGCAGCGCCACCTATATAGTTTTTTAATGCCAGGCGAATCTTACCCCCCTTTCATTAGATCATCATATCAACACCATATGGCATCGCTATGTGATGGAGCTTCTCTTACATCCATCAATGTTCGAGAGTTAGAATGAAGATCAGCCATAATTAAAACAAATATACTTTATTAATCCTTTAGCAAGTCTCAACAACCTAACAAGTCTCAACAATTCAGGCTAGAAAATGCACCTATAATTAAGTATTAGAGTAAAAATGAGGTAGACAAGATATTTAATATTTAATTCTGAATTGAATCACTTACTTTTTGACCATTTTGGTAATATACGTTCTAAATAATAATAATTTCAATCTGAACCACTCAACCTGTAGTCGATATCACTCCAATTCAAATATCTTATTGGCCAAATCGTCAATCATCAATTTTAAATTTTAAGTTATTAATCAACAAGTCCTTTTCGATTAGCTTTTTACTACTTTACGTTAATCACTAACTTCTGTCATCTTCCTAACCTCTCTTTCTCGAACCTAAAAGTAATGCTTAAATATAAGCCTTCATTTACATAAACCGCCGCATCTTCTTCAGGAGAAAGTTTTTAATATAACAATATTTAAAGAAACAGATTTTCCCAAAGAGGATTAGTAGGAGGCTCGCGAATAGATCCGTTACAGTTAGATCACCATAGTGTCCCGGATATTAATCAAAGTTGACGTGCTACCTAAACGATAATGTCACATTGTCGAGTGGGGTGGTTTTACATAGTCCAAATAGGACCTGTCTCTTTACCAACGTCCCACTCGTACGCGGTGTCTGTCACTGGACAAACAGAAGCAAGACTAAGTTGAGAGCGAAATGGAAAATGCTGCTCATCTGTAGATCCCTTTTGTATTGGTTCTGTCCTGTAGCGCACACAGGAATTTTTAAAGGGGGAAGGGGGGTCCGGGGTCGAAAGTTCACCATTCTTGTATCATGCTCCTTTTGATTTTGTCGATATTCGGGAACAAAACACAGTAAAAAACTAATTAATGGATAAACAATTAGTATTAATTAATAAAGTTAATCATTAATAACAAATACTTAATTAAATTTTTCTTCTATAAACTTAGAACTATAATCAATCGGAAAAAAGTAAAGGGCTTTGGGGGGATCCGCCCCCTTGTATGCACCACTGGTTCTGTCCTAATTCTGAAAAAAGTGTTTCGTATTACAGTCATCGTATTAACGATTAACAGTGAATGAGTGAGTGAATATTAACGTCGCACTGATCAGCTACACGAGGGCTTTTGGCGACGGACCAAGTAATTTTGAACCATGGTCAAGTGACGTGGATGACATCTGAGCTGGCGCCCCCCTCTCCTAACTACCGCACCATACCAACGGGCGAACGTTTCAGCTCTCGACAGACTTAGCGTGCATCGCTGCCCTACACGGTGGGTCTTTAGTGGTACTGGACTTGAACTCGTGACAAAGCCAGCTATGATGCGATACCTATACCACTCGGCTGCCGTGGCCACATTAACGATTAACAGTAACGAATTATCAATTAACGAATTAACGAATTCATCGGGACCGAATATTTTGTTCGTTAAATAAAATAAAAAATTCGTTATAAATCGAATTTTATATATAAATCTTCGAATATAAAATTCGTTAAATTCGTCGTTTTTTGCACTTACCTTTTGGAAATTCTATAGCAAGCAACTACACAAAAAATATAAGTAGTCAGAAATTAGACGCTTTTTACTCAACAGCTAAAAACAACGAATTTTTAAGTTGCAGTTAATTGCAAATTTTGAAATACTGATAGATGTTTTACAATCTTTTTGATCCCTGACTCGAAAGAATTCTTTTTCGACTTTGTGCTGAGAAGAAAATACAGCGTCATTTACATTTGCTGCATGAGTTATGTTTTCACAGTTTCCAAAATAAAGCGTTAGAAAATGTAATAATTTTGATAGAAGATTCATTATCAATATCTGCATCAGAATCACTATTCATTGCCTCAAATAAATCAACAATTTCCTCACCTTCAGTTGCACAGGTAGGCAGTTTTTCATTAAATGTAATATAATCATTAAAATATTAAAATATCCTCTGCGTTGCGGAGTGGAATGAGATAAGAAAGGAATTCCCTGTCCTATTCAAATTCACGTGATAGGTTACACTCATGACTCATATGCATCTGTAAAATATAATAATAAACCGCACCCTTTCCCGTCGAAATTTGCTGCTTGCAAGAAAAGTCTTTTTCTATTCCGAACAAAAATTACATGTCATTTGGAAAAAAAATCTAATTTTTTGTAATACAAACAAATAAAAAAAATTTCGGCTGTTGAAATAGTTCCTTAATTCGGGGTTTATTATTCGTTAAACAAGGGTTTTAACCTTCGAGAAAAGAGAAAAATTCGTTAAACCACGAAATTTGTTGCATTTGCAATTTAATTTATCCAGATCACGAAGTATATTTGCAAAAAAAAATAATAAAAAGTGCCTATTATATACTGTTACACGTAGGTGGTTGCTCTACAGTTAATCACACTAAAATAGAATTAAAAGTTATAAAAGACATATTTAACATTTCATCATAACTCATTATGTACAAATAAGATTTTTTGAAGTTTGTTTCAATTCTCTTATTTCCACATTCAATTACGAAATAATAGCAGATGACATGAAGTATAGCCTCGGTATAAAAAATCACCTATGAATAATATGTTAATTATTCACCAACCGCTATTTTTTCGCTCGATGATTCAAATGTATAAATTTGAACTTTTTGTATCACCCTACTAAATATCAATTCACCTTATTTTATTTTATTTTATTTAGAGGTTGATTTTCATTAAAAAAAACTTTTATACAGAGCTTTTTGAAGCCTTTTAGACTATGCTTTTCTATATTACAGCACTTTCAGAATTATAATGGTTTCCCCATCTTTACTTTGTTTCACTTTGGAGATTCACTGGTCATCAAAATTATAGGATAACCGAAATAATATGCAACTGATACTCAATGAAAAATTATTAACATAAATTTGTACAAAAGCATTAGCTAACATATATTACAATGCTTGACAGTTGATTATTAACAAAATATGGAAATTAAAATGAAATTTAAGAAACTGGGGAAATGATGAAAAAATTAAGTACCTCCTTGTGGATTCCCCCTTTAATATGGTGTATGACAAAGGTGTCAAACTCAAAGGTTAACTTAGGCAAAAAAAAAAAATAAATAAAATAACTTAAGATAGGCCGCAAAATAAATCAATATTCATTAAAAAAAAGTTTATTTCGAATAATACATTATATAACAAACATATATAAAAGAACAAGAAAAATTTAATGTTTATTGTCCTGACACTACACATCTTTTCTCTGCTACTATCTTTCCTATTTCGGGGGAAATTTTGATATTTTCTTATAAATTATTGTGTGTCGATATACTGGCATGGCCGTAAAATTGTTCGTTCAGAGCCGCGAGTTTGACGCCCCTGATGTATGATCACCTCAGACTAATGTGCACATTTTATTTAATAGATTTTACCAAAAGGATGGGGAAATCATGTAAAATTGTGCGCCTCTTTTGTAAAAGTTCGCTTTTCAACTCCTGGGGAATCCGGGAAAGAATTTGGTTCATGCTCAATCAGGTTCAAGTCGGGTGAATAAGATGGCCAATTCTTTCGAGTTATATCTTCTATTTTCAAGTATTTTAACTCCTCATATGCTTGACATAACAGAGTATTGCCATCCATTAACAAAAACTCTGAGCCAACGGCACTCCTAAACTTAGAGTTCCAATACATTGATCGCATATCTCCGAGTGGTTACAGAACCTTCTTGAAAGATATGCAGCTGAGTTAAACCCTTTATCATGATTCCTCCCAAGCCATCAAACCTCGGTCGCGGAAGCGGACTATTTCAAGCAGTGGCGCACCCAAGGGGGGGGCTCCGGACCCCCCCAAAGCCCTTGATTTTTTTTCCCGATTGATTATAATTCTAAGTATATAGTACGAAAAATTTAATTAAATATTTGTTATTAATGATTAGTTTTATTAATTAATGCTAATCATTTATTCAATAATTAGTTTTTTATTGTGTTTTGTTCCCCCAAATCGACAAAATTAAAGGGAGCATGATACAAGAATGGTGAACTTTCGACCCTGGACTCCCCGCCCCCCTGAAAAATTCCTGTGTGCGCTACTGATTTCAAGTACTACATGAGACCAGTTACATGTTCCTTCCTCTCTCCAGATCAAAATACGGCTAGAATCAGTGTTTAGAGGAAAGTGTTCTGAGTATTGTTTTTCTCAGGAAACAATACTCAGACTCAGTCCTCTTGGCTCTGAACATGACCATGGAACCAGAATAAACAGCTCCCTCTGGCAGTTGGAGTGAATGAAGCCCAAACCATAGGTTCAATCAAACTTCATAGGCATACAATCAAACTTCGTCGAACCTTAGTAGAACCGTAGAAAGGCTAATTCGTGTGAGTGTGAGTTCCTATTGCTGCCTGAAAGTCTAAAACCAAATCTCTTGCAATCGCTTCATGGTTCCTTCGAGCTGACAACTACAGAAACCGGTCTTAGAAGGAATTTGTTGCTCTTGGTCACCCTTGCCCATGCTTTCTGCCAATTGTGATCCAGTTCTTAAAAAGTAGCTGATGATATAACACTTTGAGGGATATTCAAATCTTGGGCGACCTCTATTAGCGTTTGACTTCCCTCGATTCAATCAATTCTGTATACCATTTTAACCTCACTTTAATGAAGCCCATGAGCCATAACTAAGGAATACTGATCACTCTCAGAAACCACACTGATTCACTTTAAACACAACACTACAAACCAGAATTCCAATATAAGTTGATTGCACACCACATCGTCTATCACCAAGTTTATATATTTCCTATACTTTACTATATGCGGTAGAAGTGTAATTTTGTGTTCAATACTATTCAATTAACATGAATAATTACCACATTGAACATTGATTGAAACATTAACTTAGTGGTCATATTTCTTCTCCTTATCCCTTAATTTTGAAGACCAGCGTACAATTATTTTCCATTGGTATATTTTAAAAGTCACAAGAAGTAAGAAAGCTCTTAAACAATATTGTGTTGTTTGCAAGCGTAATTTTTATACGACTTGTAAAGTTAGGATTTGGTAAACTTTTTAGATTCATTTTCTTATGCGTTAGTGTCTTGAAATTTTCTAAAATTATATGTTTCTAGTGTCAATAAATTATATTCAGAATTTGATAGTCAATTTAACAATCAATTAAGTTTCAATACTTTTTTAAGTGGAGGACTTCCTGAAATGAGTTTAGTATAACAAATTCTTATTATTAATCCAGTATCACCCCTCCCGCATTAAACGAAATCTCGCGTAATCCAGACAGCCATTTTTTTTAATTCATAAGTTCAAATAAAAAGACGAATTTTGCCACAAACTAGATTCATATCTAGATGTTAAAAGATTTGAGAAATTTTCATAAATTGATTGTTTAAAGAATTAACGCTAAAAGAAGATAACAAATAATCAGTAGTTCCTTCAAACAAGTGAGCATGTCAAAAAATATTAGGACAATGAGCCCCGACTGTCATATTCTTAAGAAGAAAAAAGTTCTGACTTGAACATATCTTATAAATAAAGCATTAATTTGAATTCTGTTTTGTAGAATTATATATCATTTCGCTTAGTCCTATTTATAAATGCATATTGTTGTTCTTACTGTACAGAATATATACAGTCGAACTTTCATATTATGAGCCTGTATATTGCGAATTTTTCTATATTGTGAACTTTTTCCTAGAACCAAGTACATTTCACGATTTTCTTCGTAAAATAACCTCCCAATAGTGAAATGCATTTTCTATATAATGAACTTTTTCCTTTGTGAATCAATTTTTTTTCTCCCTATTTTAAAAGTGTTTCCAGACAAATCAAGTTGTTCTTTCTTTTAACACATTTTATGGCGGTCATAAATCTTGAACTGGTTTTATTAGGTTCCTAACTCACCGAGAACAATAGAATTCGGGGTGTTTCATCCAAGAAGTCTAACCTTTAATCGACATTATCCAGTTCACTGGAAACATCTTCTATATCCCCTTTCACCCCCAGTGTAATTGTCTCGTGTCCAGATGTCCTTCAACTAGTCATTGTAGTATTGATCAGTCTTACTGTTAACTTCGTTTTTTGTAGCTCGAAAATGTCAAAACGTAAGTACTTGAGCATCAAAGAAAAAAATGTAATTCTTCAGGAAGTAAACAAAGGCGTCAAGAAAAAGGATAGCAATTTCCTTGTAGTTTTTCTTTCTTTCTTTTCTTTTCGTTTTTGATAGGTAAGATAAGGTAAGATAGATGGCAATTTTGACCCACTTATGTGAAGAATCTGGTCCGACATTGAGTGCGGCTTGTGAATTTATCTGAATCAATCGTCTTTAATCGGTCTCATTTTTCGATCTTGGGAGCATTTAAAGTGGGGAGTATAACTTTTAATATTATTCCGTTCCTCATATTTAAAATTTATAAACGTACTTGTTATTTTAAATAAGATATTAGCAATATAAGTGAGTTAAGCATAATGTTACATATACGATACATGTAGAAACGGCCATAACACTGCAGCAATAAAGAAAAGATGAAAAAAGATGCCGTGTGTGGCATCTGCTCCCTATACTTGGGGGAAGACTCCACATGGTTCAGAAATAAAGAAAATCAAGTTAATTTTTTTTCATTTTATAAAACAGTATATTATAGTAAAAAATATAACTATAATTAATAATTATGCTGTGAGGATGGTACAGGGGATCACCATAGGACGAGGATTAGCAATGTACAATATTTACCCAGTATTTACATTCACTTGATCACTCGTTTTACAAGCCACTGAAAACATTTTGGTGACAAGCCCTGAGCTATTTGATACACAAGTCAAGTCCTAAAGTGTTAAGACTTCAATTTGGATCTTTTCTGAATGCAACTTGGAGCAAGGAAGCCACAGTAGGAAATGGTACTTCTAGGTTTTCAGCTACTGAGATTTACCCCTATAACCCACGAGCAATCTAATGGCAAGCAAGCATGCATTTGCTATTTCTGATGGTTCCAACAATGATACAGCTGTAGCTTTCACAAGTGGAGCATGGGACATGCCAACACCAGCAGTTGCTTCCACCAGCACAGAAAAAGGGATTTCCTGTCTAGAAGTAATTAGCCCTATTCCTCTAGTCAGAAAAGATGAACCATGCGAGTGCAAAAAACAAACATCAGAAGTCTTAACTGAATCACAGAGAAGAGCAACTATGCGGGAAAGAGACCCGAGGAAAGCTAGAAAAGGTGGGTAAGGGCAAAACAAATAACAAGAAACTTTAGAAAAAAAACAGAAGAAAAAGAGACGTGTTAGCTCGTCATTCTTAAGTGAAGAAATTTCCCTAGATACCAGTGGTGACAGTTTCGATGAGGATAATAATAACGACTTTTGTGCTGTATGTTAAGAGTACTTTTGTGCTAAAAAATGTCCCAAGTGTAACTGGATTCATTGCATCGAATGCAACAAATGGTTGCAAGAAGATTGTAATGATAATCATTTGCACTGTGTGAAATGCTGTGTAGTCTCTCATTCGAACCTGTACTGTTATTATTTTTAGTAAACTAATCATGAAAGAAATTTTTTTTCTATAGTTATTGTTACTTCACATTTAATTTGGTAATTTTTGTCTTATTTTTTTTTTTATTTACTGTGGTGTTCTTGCATCTTACTCCATGACTGTGGTGGCATCTTCCCCGTATATATTAGGGAACATACCACAATTAAATGAATTTCTTCAACATTAAATTTCTTATTTATTTTTATACTAACAAGAGAATTAACTTGTATACATAACCAATTAAATATTGAAAAATAAAGTATATTTTTCCATGGTCTTGTTATTTCAATTTTCAGTGTACTAAGCGAAAAATCCTCAACGGTGGCAACTTTCCCCCGAATTACCTTATATGAAATAAATATTACTACGTAGATCCGGGGCAAGGATTTTATGCAAAACAATCACAAAGAAAAAAAAACAGTTCTTTAAGAGCGATTATAATTTATTGACGAAAATCCAATCCTTTAAATACAGGATTCAGCAGCAATATTCTCAGAGTAAATCTCCGAAGGTCTTCACACCTTCAACAGCAATCAAACACAATTGTCCGTGTTTAAAATACACGTATGTAAAAGATTATTCACAAGCACAGCCGAGCTAATTGCTAGTCAAAACAAAGCTTACTACTCGCTGGTTTAATCAAGACTCACTCTAGTATCAGCGAGCATCTCTATTTATAGGCGCGGCAGAAACTTCCAAAAATATAACTACTCGTGTCATAGAGCGTGACGTTAGTGGCGAGATCCACTACTTTCCACAAATTTCTAAAAGAATCCAGAGGGTTCCGAACTCGCCAACATGGTCGCAAATGACACCAAAATGGTCGCCAACTTGGTTGCCAAAAATGATGCCAACTTGACTCTACCGCCAAGATTTCGCCAAGTTCTCATTGGATCGCCATTATAACGTAAGGGGCGGCACTGCTTGTGAATAGTACAATTTTAACATAAAATAAATATAACATAGAATTATGTAAATGCATTAAACATCCAAATACAAACTATTTACACTATTTACACAAAATTCGTTACAATGTATATTAATTTACAAAAAGGTGTGAAAATTACTTTTTTAATATATAGTGTTCATGAATTTAAAGTTTGTTTTACGTTGTTTATAAAGAAAATTGAAAGATGAACTTCTATACTGGGACGTCTTAAGACATAGGCAGGGGGCCAAGGTCTCGCTTTTGGTGGGGGCCTCGTCTCGTTCTCGACTCTGTCTTAATAAGATCATGAGCCGGATGATATTAATGGTCAAATATTATTCCCGTACATATTCTCGGAAAAACAAGAAATTTCAAACAGCATGTCAACTGACAAAAGAAGGAAGACGGTATTATTATGTGATGACCGTTGTCCATGTCTAGTGTTGTAATACCATAAACAATCCTTCAAACTCATTTAGTCAAAATGCTGCCATCGGTTGAGCCGGTTTGTGCCTAGGTTTTTAAAATTGTGAGTCGTGTACATTTATTTGTTTCAAATTACCGATTTTTTTTTTAAATTGAAAACAGATAAAATATAATTCTCGTGCACCACAAGTATCACACGGGGCTTACAGAAGTAAAACAAACAGAATAAGATAAATAAAACAAGTAATATAAAAAGAATATTTTTAAGTCAATTCCTACTTAGATCAAAGAAAATTTTACGTTGATTTGTCGAATCGGCCGCCTATCGCGCCAAGTGTTTTCTCGCCAAATCGATAAATGCGCCAAATCTGATAACCCTTTTGAATTTGTTTTCCAGTGAAGGAAAAGTAATTTTTGGCGAAATTTTGCGCGCAGAGAGAGTACATTTCTTCTATTTTAACAGTTTTCCACCATATTGCGGCAATTTGGCGCATGCGTATTTCGTTTTTTTTTTTTAAATTTTAACAGTTTAATTCTCCAACGGTGATTTCTCGCGCATGGGCAGAAAGCTTTTAACACTTTAAAAATTAACGATTCTTAATTTCTGCACATGCGCAGCTTTTTTATAACGGCCTTTAATTGAGGAAAAAACGGCAATTTCTTCGCTTGCTCCGGAAATTCCTTTACACGAGCTGTTTTTATGGATTCATTGTGGAATCATTTTCACAAGTAATATTATCACAGATTGCCACGATGTCCAGCGATGCTATTAGAGAGAATCTGAATGAATGCATGAAAAAGTACGATTAATATTCTGAAAGGTTTTTTTGCTCTGTAACCTGTGCTTGTAAAGAAAGCTGTTTTAGAATGATGCATGAAAAAAGGTTTGATTGGATCATCGTATGTATGTCCGAAATGTGAAAAAAATATGGAATTGAGAGAAAAAACGGGTACGAAAGTGAATGATGGTTTTTAAATGCTACTGCACAAATCAGTCGAGTGAAAAAGGATAAACATCATGTGTTTAGGAGTATAAGGAAGGGTCTTGGTTTGAACTGAGTAATATGGATATGTGCACCGTTTTATTAGTGATGCAAAAATAAAAATGTTTTTGGAGGTGCTCTCAGAAATATGCTGTCACAGACTGGTATAATTTCAGTAGGGAACTCATCGTTATCATAAATGTCGGAAAAAGCAGCATTTTTTAAAGGTAAGTGAAATTATTTCCTTTTTTAAATGCATAATTTTTGCAGCGATTTTCAGTTTCAAAACTTTAAAAAGGCTATTTTTAAATTATTTTCCTTCCGCCTTCTTGAATTTCACGCTCCGGCATTGCGGGTTGTGGTAGGGTTGCTACTCCAAAACACAACACGCAAAAACTCACCAAATTGGCGATTTTTCAAAATTTGGCGCAGAAGTGGCCAATTCGACAATTTCACCAAATTTTATTTTTGCTGCTTTTTATTAAATAATTACAATTAATGTAAATATGTATATACATAGGACAGAATCACAACATTAAGTGGTAATTAATTTTTATTAACTATCATTGAAGTATCGTATTGTCATCCAAAACAGTCATGTATATAAAATTTCAGTTCCCCCTGCTGGTATCTCTACCTTGTCGTGGTGGGTGGGCTTGTGTGCTCCAGCAACCCAGAGAGTTATGTTGGCGGTATCTTAGCTACTGGTAGGGTCTCCCAAGCCGAACAGGTATTCGTTAGGTAGGAGTCAGACTAAGAGAGATACCTAGGAGAAGGAAAACTCTGATTCAAACCTGCGCCCAGCGTCTGTTCTCCATGTCAGAAGCGGCTTGGTTTTCTGTGGAGCCAAGACTGACTTCTACCTACAAGGAGTTTCAGATCAACAGAAGCTGCATATTACCTCTTCATGATCACACTGACCCAGAATCTTGATGCTGTATCACCCGTGGCGCAGAAGGGCGCTCTTGTGGTTTAGGAAGAGAGCCGCAAGTAATTAGTACTTTACAGTCTCCACACTCTTTACAAACATTGAAAATTCTGCAGTGTAACATCAACGTCCTAACTACACCAGCCACCAAAATCAAACTCAACCAACTGCTTGAGATTGCTCTGAAAACAGGCGTACAATTTATTCTACTACAGGAGACTAAGTTAAAGAAGTGCACTGCACTAAAAATAAACGGATTTAACATTTATAGAATTGACCATGCCTCCAAAGGTGGAGGAGGTTTCACCTTTTTGATTAGAAACCTCAATTATTAAAGCATTGCCTTTCCAACAGATAAGAACTCTGACCAAGAAATTATTGGTATTAAAATACAATGGAGAGGTAAATCGCTAAACATCACTAACGTTTATCCTCCTCCCAATCATAAGTAACTTCCTGCAGATCTTTCTGGTTTCCTGGACAAAAATACCATCATCTCGGGGGATCTATACGCCAAACATCCCACTTGGGGTTGTTCATGCACTAATGCCGGAGGAGAGGAATTACTTCAGTTGATGGATGACACAGAATCCATGCTACTAAATGATAACACTCTCACTTTCACCTCCTATAGCTATAATGCCTCTGAGGCCTTGGATATAGCTATCACTAGCTCATAAATCTTTTCCCAATGCTACTGGAGAGTCAGGGACACAACTGGAAGTGATCATTTCCCAATTCTTATTGAATTTAACCCTCTAACCGGATAGCACGGAAAATTCCGTCAGTGTAAAGATGCTTCGAAAATGCACTGCACGGATTTTTCTGCCTTCAAGTAACGTTTTCAAAAGCGGATTAGCCGCACTTTTCTGAAATCCTTTCCCCCTTTTAAAGGTTTAACATCTTGAAAGATAATTGGGGACGGTGGAAGCAACACAGCAGGACACTGATAGGAAGTTTTATGGCTCGGAGGAAACCCCGTGTTTTGACCCTGGGGCAATCGTAAAAAATCGAGGGGAAATTTCTTTAGACCCCAGGAAGTGTTTATTTGTTACATCGTATTTTAAAAGTTTTGAAAAGTCCCAACGCATAAGTAAAATATGTTACAATTCCCTTTTGGATTCATATTAATTTGAAACTGTAACAAGTTGGGGCGTGTCAGTGCAATCTGCTATTTTATATAGTTAGACAAATTATCTTTTTTTAAATATATTCTTTCGCTTCATTTTTCTTATTTTAATCAAAGCTTTCAGTTTTTGAAACATGATTATTTTATTATAAGATACCGAAAAAATTAATAAAACACCAAACTCTTTAAAATTTGAAACCTTTTCAATTTTCCAACCACTAAAAATGAATAAATTTAAACTTCATCAAATCATTTGAAACATTTTCTTACACTTTGATAAAAATAATAACGAAAAAAATACTAATTAAGATTTATTAGTTTTTTTTTTTTTAGATTTCAAAGCCCAAGTGTTTAGGAAAGTTTAAGTACAGTGCCTAGTTATATATTGTTAAAATACACCGAATTATATTTGAATTTTAAGTGCTTGAACTTCAGTTTACATCAAAGACAACATGAATGAAGATTTTCACACATTTTTTTTATAACTTGAATGTTTGAATAAATGGTAATCAAAAATATACGGAAACATTTACAGTAGACATTTATGCATATAAATAAACATAAAAATCAATTTTAAATTCAAGCTATTCAAAAACATTCGAATTATTCTTCAAAATATCTATTTATGCAAAATACCTCAACATTTATCTTTTTTAAAGGCTAACTGAATAAGTAATTAAAAAATCTGGATATTTTTTGAAAACTTGACCGTATAAAGCTAGAAATTTTATGTTAGAAATTCCATTTGAAATTTCGAAAAAAAAATGTATTGTGCAGTTAAAAATTATTTACCATAAGTTCTAGCAACTCTTTGAGTATAATATAAATTTCAAATTTTATTATATAGCTTCTTTGGTATTTTTTAATATATTTCGAAGATTTCATACAATTCAGTTGAAAACTGCATGCTAAGAGCAAAAAATATACTAAAAAAATCGACGAATAAACAATAAAGTTTTACATAGAAGCAAAACTGAGAAGCTAAAGCGTAGGAATGAAACATTTTGAGTATATCTGAAGTAGTTTTCGAAATATTTATTTTAAAGTTCAGAAAATTTGTGTGCGTTATGTTATACTTAATATTAATTAAATGGTTAAAATAATATATGTTAATATTAGTCATTTAATCGTTTGATGACACATTCATATACTAATAAAAATTATCATGGTCATTGATGCGAATGTCAAGAATTTTATGTAATTTTATAAATTCAGACATTAAGATATTGATGTAGAAAATATAAAACGACCATCTAAAATACATGAAAAATGCAGTCTGCTATAAAATGATCTTGACAAACAAAATCCGGCATTTTCACTTACTATGGCAGAGCCGGCTTAGTCAGGGGCGATCTGGAAAAACAGAGAGAGAACCGCGGTTTTGATGGATGCCGCTCTAGCTTTTAAAGTTCCCAGGAAAAATTATATATATATAAATTACAAATGCAAAAATAAATCTTGTAATTTTCCATACATTTTTATAACAACGAATTGTGGAATTGGCTTCCAATACATTGTTGTGTTTGACAATATGTAAGGTAACCAACCCTACTTTAGATAGATTTGTACTACTTTTTCGTAACCGTATTCCTTTTAAAATTAATTCGTGCAGCCGAAATACACCTTTTGCACCCTTAAAAATTTATGTAAACTATAACGGTTAATTTTAATTTATGCAACTTGTGAAATGTTCATAATTAACCATTTCCGTATAAATAGTTTACATGAAAAAAAAAGTTTGGACTCCCTCATTCATTAGGGATTTATATATGATTCTAACATTAAATTTTATTTTTCACCTAATAGGATCAAGTGGTAGTGTATAGTGCTTCCCCACCACAGGTCTGGGGTTCTATTAACGGGCTGCGCAAGGTCGACTCTGCCTTTCATCCCCGCTACATTGGGTCGATAAATGAGTACCAAGCTTGCTTCGGGTCTTAAACACTGAAGGTCTCTCTTCAGACAGACCACCAAATCGGGACATCTGTTCATGCACCTCAGCGTCCAATGGTCTCGTGTATTATGATGGGCACAGTAGTTCCTGGCCCTCATGGATTGTTGTGCCACTGAGTTTGAGTCTTAAGTTTGAGGATTACCTCACTTTAGGGATACCCCTTAGATAAACATGTATTTCCACTCATTTGCAATTAAACATTTTTCTTTCAATTACGTTTACTTCAGAAGGAAGTTTGATTTTTCAAATGTATTTGCTTAATAACATGTATATTTGTGTATTATATTAAAAATTTGATCAATCCAAAATTACATATTTTTAGCTCCTCTAAAAGCTTTTAGGATTTTACAACTGATCTTACAATCCATATACGTTTTATAGTAGTATATTTAAAAATGATAAAGACATTTTTACAACTGTGTGAGCTTTTATGCCTCGTTTATAAATATAAAAAATTGCATTCAGCTACAGTTTTTAAAATGTACTGAAATAAGTGGAGGAATAGGATACTTACATATTATGAATATTTTTGACTGCAGTAAGATATATTTATATTTCAGTTTCTTTACAATTTGAATAGAAGTTGTAAGCCATTTTGCGAATAGTTTGATATTGAGTATAAACCCATAGGCTGTTTAATATTGTAAAGTGTTTTACTTTGATACCAGCACACATTAAAATAAGGCTCATTTGTAGTTATATGATCAGCTTCAGTGATATTTAAATTTTCAAAAATAGTCTACACGCGTACGAAAACATTCTTTCACAACCGCACACCACATCTCTCATACTATATCTTCCCTACAGCAGGAAATATTTGTGTATACTGAAAAATTTAATACAGGATACATTTCCAAGTGTTAAATTTGTTTTTAAAATTTGGTATGAATACATTGTGGAACTGTCGGTTAACTTCACTGAACAAAATTGTTTTAAGTGTACTGTTTTGAAAGATAAAATTAATTAGGGAGAATTTTTCTCACAATAGAATTTGTAATGACTGAATTGTGTGAAAATTTAGTTATCGATGTGTGACATTTTTCCTTGTAATAAAAGAAACAGAAAGATAAGAAATTTAACTTGAGTAGAAAATGGTTAGAAGTACTATCATGCGCATTTGAAGAAGTATATCCCCCATTAAAATTAAAAATTATTCACTGAATGTGTGTTATGTCCATCACAAATGCCGATGTAGAAAAGATATTTTTATTTAATACAAGGAGTTCGAAAAGGAGAGCACTAGGAATGAAAATTTAGATTTTTTCCGAAAAATATTCAGTTAACATAAAAATATCATTTATATGATTTAAATTTAAATAAATTAAAAGTATATTGAAATCATTTTTTATGTTATTCTAAATTAAAAATATAATTGAATAGAGAAAGATCTGTTTTATTTCATAAATATGCACCATTTATTGTCTTAATGTTTAAAAAAAAAGATAGGGCCTTTACACTTTTTACCTCATAACTTTTTTTAAAAACAGGAAAGTGAGAACGTTTTCTTACTCTCATATTCAAAAATGAATACAGGATGCTTTTTTCTGGTTCAAATCGCAATACCAAAATATTTTTTTTTAATTTTTAAAAAATGACAGAAAAATAAATTTTGTTTGAAGAAAATATAACTATTTTTCAACTTTTAACACGCCATTTATTTCATGTTTTTTTTACCCTGCATTTTGTTTTAATTTACTGTGACTGAATCTATGGGGAAAACGACAGAGTAGAACTACGGTTTTCATACAAGATTGCCCAAGGCAACTTAACAGCTAGCTGTAAACGATTGATCTCTTGGTTCTTACTTGACAAAGGAACCGAACTAGGTCATAAAATTGTCCCCGTTCGACCTCCCAAGTTCTAAAAGGGGGAAAGAATTGAAGTCTGTTGCATTTTTGAAGGGAATAGCAAAATAAGAGTAAAACGCTTTCGGAATAACTTTTCAGGAGGAAGGTATCCACTTAGAGGGTTAAGAAAAGGCAGAAAGTGCGTGAGACACAGGAAATGTTTTGGAATTTTAAAAAGGCTAAGTGGGACTCTTATAGAGATTCCGTGGATATTAAGTTGAGCTCGACACCTTTTGCAAATGATCTAGAGGAAAATTGGAAGAATTTCAGGACCATTATTTTGGATAATGCAAAGGCTTTCATTCCTAGAAGAAACATTAGACGCCATGTACCATTCTTCACCCATCATGCTTCAAGCTTAAAACCACTTCATGATAAAAGGAATGAACTGCACAAATCTTTGGGAGATGGCAGTCTCAACCTTAGAGCAGAAATAAAAATACATGTAGATATAAAGTTGGTTTATACACAATTGAAGAGATCTAGATTGAAAGAAATGTGCGAGAGTCTGGATTGCAGGGCAGCCAACGCAAAATTATGGCGAATTATCAAGGACATAAACAGAGAGCAAGAGCAAAGTGAGGAGAGGAACTCAGTAACGGATATTAACGGCCAGATATTTCCTGATGATAAAGCAGCAGCAAATGCACCTGCAGTCTACTACCAAGAATCAAGCAAGTTGGGTTTCACAATAGACAACATACCTATATTGAGGAAAGCTAAAAACATCATTCACGGCTGCCGAAGCACTGATGTAGGCGACCAGGAACTGTCCAGGGCCTTTACATCAACGGAACTTCTACTTGCAATGGTAATGTTATGCCTGACTAAATCTCCATTACCAGATGGCATTTTCGGCCAAATGCTTGAAAACCTTGGCCAACTAGGTAAACAGCGCCTTGTTGATTTGATCAGTTTGTCTTGGAAGACTGTGCGTCACCCAGCTGACTGGAAAAGAACAACTCTAAGCCCTATTAAGAAAGCAGGAAAAAAGACCTGGGCACCTAAGAATTTCAGACCCATTGCATTGACTAGTATTGCATGTAAAATCATGGAAAAAATTATTCTGATTAGAATCCAGTACTTTTTGAATAGTAAGAACTTATTGCCATGTGAACAGTTCGGCTACAGAAGGGGCCATAGTACGATTGACCAAATTCTATTTTTCTGCCAGAGCGTCAGAGATGCACAAAACCTTAAGCTTACTCACCACACAACTGCTGTTCTCTTAGATCTCACAAAAGCATTTGTAGCCCATGAGGGTCAAAGCCTACTGAGCCTATCTCAGTATATATGCCTTAGGCACTGAGGTGCATGAGCAGATGTTCCGGTCAAGTGGTCAGTTTGACGTGAAACCACCAGTGTTTAGTTACAAAGCAAGATTGTTATTCATTTATCGACCCTCTGAAAGGAGGAAGGGCTGAGTTGACATTGTCCAACCTGGGGTTTTGAATCCCGTACCTGTGACGTGAAAACACGATGTACTACCACTCAGCCGCTGGGCTTCCATTTAACAAATAAGAGCATCAAACATTTTAGAGCTAACTAATTCCCATTCGAAGAAATTTATATAAACCACAGGATTAAATCCAATCTATCCTTTGGTTAAATACTGTTTCTATACTATCCCTTTTAGAAATAATTGGCCCAACTATTGATAGTAAATAATCAAAAAGTTACGGAGATATTAGAAAAGAATAGCTTTCTGTATATGGCAAATGCACCTCTTCTGTTAGCATTACTAGCATAGATAGCTCTGAGGGGGGAGTGCATCAAAATTCCTTCGGTGTCCATTTTTAGAAATGGAAGCCCTGTTAGTGGTACTGTAATCACACGGCTGATACGGTGGTACCCACGCCCCTGGTTAGCATAGATATAACAGGCGTAGCACGTTCTGAGTGGACTCCGTATCAAAACTCTTCGGGGCCCTTTTTTAGAAGAGAAAGCTCTGTTAGTGATACTGTAAATACACGTGCTGGGGCCCCGTATCATTGATATGGTGGTAGCTACACCCCTGATAGATATTCTTAATTACCTTTTTTGAAAAATTCATCGAATCTATCCTCATGTCTTGTCCTCCCTTTTCAATACTAACAAAATTGCAAAAAATATTCCTTTTTCTTGCAATCCATACTTATGCTTTACTCAAAATGAGCCAAGTGCGAATTTCAAGAATGATCTTCCACGCCATCTAATGAGCAGAAATCCACCTCGTGTACAAAAAGGCTTTTGTGTGAATCGAACAAAGAAAAAATATCTACTTTCTACTCAGCACTCGTTGAGTGACCTCCTTAGTGTGAATGAGCCTGTAAAACTACAAACTAAACAATCTAACCAAATATATTGCACCAATGGCGACTCTAAAAATTCCAAGTCTTTTACAAAAGCATTTTCATCCGTGATTGGTTAAGCATTTGACTAAACTACTTGCACACCGCTGCCTCAAGTTAAATCATTCTTAAGTTGAAATACACTGCTGGCCACTGTAAATGCAACACCAAGAAAGACAAGAGATAGCACAACAAAATTTATTTTGTAGATAACATGTTGACCATGTATCAAATGATTAAATTTATGGACTTCTGTGAAGTGGGGTTCCTGCCAGAATCAGTAGCCAGAGGAACAGCCATTGTAGGAGATCACCGCTGCCACACGCCTCGGCATTGATTCAAAGAGACTTTGGATGTGTTCTTGGGGTACAGCAGACCAAGCAGCTTCCACACGTTGCCAAAGTTGATCTGGTGTGGCAGCTGGGGGTGTAATCTGGGTCAATCGTTCAGCAACCATGGACCGCATGTTTTCTATCGGCGAAAGATCCAGAGAGGAAGCTGGCCAAGGAAGCAATTCAATCTGGTGATTGACGAAGAACCTTTGAGCAATGCGTGCCATGTGTGGTCATGCATTATCCTATTGAAATATGGCTGTGGCTAAGCCCTGAAGGTAAGAAAGAACAACTGTCTCCAACACCTCGAAGATGTAGCGCTGGCTGTTTAAAGTACCGGCAATGCGTACTAGAGGAGTGCGAGAGTGATATCCAATACCGCCCCATACCATAATACCCGGTGCATAACGCAGCTGTTCAGCATCCTCTCTCCACGGTGTCTCCAGACTCGAATCCGACCATCGTCGTGTTGCAGACAGATGCGTGACTCGTCAGTGAAGACAACTTCATTCCATTCTGCCACCCACATCCTTCTTTCATTGCACCATTGGCGGCGAAGACGTCTGTGGTTCTGCGTCAAGGGTAGACCAAGCAATGGACGTCTTGCGGACAGACCACTCTGCTGTAAACGGCGTCGAATGGTACGCGCAGACACTGAATGCTGCGTTACAGACTCAATGTGCTGTGTTACGGTTCGTGATGTGACTGAGCGATCCGTCACTGCCATGCGCACAATTTTCTTGTCTTCACGTGAAGTGGTGCACTGAGGGGGATGCGATCGACCACGTCGGTCCTTCGTACCCTCCTGCATCCAACGGCCACATATCCGCATTACAGTTGTTTGGTTTCGACCAACACGACTACCGATTTCCCTGAAAGATAATCCACTATCTCGGTAGGCCACTATCCTTCCTCTTTCGAACTCGGATACTTGATCAAAAGTTGATCGCTGTTTTTTACGAGACTGTCAGGGTTACACAGTAATGTTATTAAATTACTCGTTTTTGTGATCACGAGATAATATTTTGAACGAGCTACTTTTGTATTTTGTCTTTGGCAACGAGCCAAAAAGATGGTTGATGGAATTCGCTTGAAATAAAATGTTAAATTTGTGCTGTTCTTATGAAATTTTCGTTTTTGAGTATAAACTGGGTTCACGATTGACATTTGTGCGGGGAAACCCCTATGAATTTCGAATTGTTTCCAAGATTAAGGATTTAGAACTGTTTTGAAACTTTGCGACATCGAAACTGTGCTGAAGTGTGGGAATTTCAATTATATCCAACATTTAGTAGTAAGTGAACAATTTTGAATCTGTAGTAAATTGTTAATAAGTTGCACAGTTGAGGAAGTTTATTTTAAAAGTGGGTGAGAAATGGCGTTTTTAGGAAGAGCTTTGACGGTAGATTTGAAGTGTTTGGCGGAAGAATTAGGAGAAATTGTAACGGAAGAAATGAAAGTTCCTGCTTTAAAAAAGTTGATAGTAGCAAGTAAGGAGTATGAAGAGGTGTTCGCGAAAGAGTTATTACATAGAATAGTAAGCGAAAGAGAAAATGAAATTAAACGCCAAGAGAGAGATGAATTAAAGCGCCTAGAGAGAAGATGAAATAAAGCGCCAAGAAAGAGAAGATGAAATTAAGCGCCAATAGAGAGAAGATGAATTAGAGAAATTGAAGATAGAAGCCTCGATGATGAGAGAGAGGAATTCTCAGAATGAAGGAATACAAGAACACGTACCAGTTGGATTGCAAAAATTAATGCGTACTTTTGACCCCAAAGAAGGCGATATAAGTTTTTACCTAATACTGTTTGAAAGACAAGCACGAAGAGTCCATATTAAGGAAGAAGATTGGGTAACGAATCTTGTTGGACTATTGCCGTTAGAAATGGCGAATTTGATCGCCAGGGAACCAGAAGAAAAGGCAAATGATTATGAACATATAAAAGGTATGTTATTTAAAAGATTTAAATTGAGCCCAGAAGCATTTAAAGTAAAATTTAAGAGGCATTGTAAATGGGCCGAGAACACTTGGCGAAATTTTGGATTTGAGTTGAAGAACTATTTTAATGAGTGGATTTCGGGACTAAAAATCTACGATTTTGACAGGCTGAAACAACTTGTCATTGTAGAGCAGATGAAGGAACAGGTTTCCAGGGATATACAGCAACATTTTATTGATGACTGGAGTAGAATTGTTACAGTTGACGATCTTACTGAGAAGTCAGATGATTACGAAAACGCAAGGCAATATAACCAGGCCAATAAAGCTACTTTGTCTCAACCGTATAGAAATTTCTATCGTGAAAAACCTAGCATGTGCAATTGAAGATGTCATACATTTGGTGAAGGATAAAGACAAGAATTAAACAACCACAGTGGATATGATAAGCGAAATTCTTTCCAAAAATCAGTTACATGTTTCAATTGTGGACGAGTAGGACATTTTGCGAGATTTTGCAGGGATAAGAAAGACGGGAGAGGAAAGACCGAGGGTAAAGTTGCTGAGGTAAAGGTATCTGAGGTGCAAGTGGCAGAAGTCAAAGTAGTTGAGGATGAAAGCAAAGTAGTCACAGCGAGATTAAACGGCGAAGTTGTAAGAGAAAATAACAAATGCAGCGCAGTTCAACTAAAAATGTCTGATCTTAAAATAGTAAAAATTTCGTATGGTGGAACAGAATATGAAGCTGTAGTGGATTCAGGTGCACAAATTAGTGTGTTTAAAAGCAGTGTAGTGGGAAAGGAAGTAGAATACAAAGGACATATAATGTTGCAACCTGCATTTGGTGATTGTTTAAAGGCTGAACTAAAAGAAGTGGATATTGGTTTGGTAACGAATAAGTATATTACGCCGGTAATTAAAACGGTGGTAGCAACTGTGGATGGGCTGAATACTGACATATTATTGGATACTGAAACTTATGAAGCATTATTAGAACAAGAAAGAATATACAGTCCCAGATTTACAGCCGCTATGAACTTAAGATCAGATTCCTCCAAAAATCGTTAGATGAGAGTGTAAATACTGAAGAGGAAAAACAAGAGCCAACAATAACAGAATATGATGAGGAGAATGGAAATAACACAAAAAAATTCAAGAAACAGCAACAGATTTGTGATACTCTTCAGGAAGCATGGAATTTTGCTAGGCGAAACAAAGGAGGATATGTGATAGAAAATGATATCCTGTACCATGAAAAGCTATTGGGCAGAAATAGGATAAAACAGTTAGTGATTCCTGAAATGAGGAAGAGGAAAATACTAGAATTTGCGCGTGAATCAGTGTTCGGAGCACATCTAGGAGCTCATAAAACAATTCAGAAAATCAAATTTTCGTTTTATTGGCTAGGAATGGTAAAGGAGATTAAAGCATATTGTAGTTCCTGTCATGGTTGTCAGCTTAGAAAAGTAATTTGTTCAGTTGACAAAATTCCGATAACACCTGTGTCTCGTCCTGAATTGCCATTCCAAGTAGTAAACGTTGATTTAATTGGTCCTGTAGATCCAGTATCATCACAAGGACATAAATACATACTTTGTTTGATGGACCAGCATTCTAGGTGGCCGGAAGCAATCCCACTCAAGTCACTAACGGCTAAGAGTACGTGTGAAGCACCGCTCGAAATATTCAGTAGAACAGGAATTCCAGAAGTGATCGTAATGGACAATGCAACAAATTTTACGACCAGTTTAACGCAAGAGTTTTTGAAGATTTTAGGAACTTGTCCGCGTTTTTCAACACCATACCATCCAGAAGGAAATGGGTTAATTGAGAGATGGAACCAAACTCTCAAGAACATGTTGCACCACATTATCAGAGAGGAAGGAAGAAGTTGGCATAGGCATATACCGGTTTTGCTATGGGCTTATCGTGAAGTTCCTAACGCAACTACCGGTACACCACCTTTTCTACTAATATATGGAAGAGATCCGAAAAGACCGTTGTCTATACTGAAGTCAATTTGGACTGGGAACACGTTGTTGACTCTGAATATGAAGGGATCAGTAGAGAGTTATTTGAAAAAGCTAAAAGAAAAGTTAGAAGTAGCAACCCACAAAGCAAAGTTAACAAGTGACGTGCTACAAGGTAGCTACGCTAAATATTACAACAGGCAAAAGAAACATCGAGAATTTGCACCAGGAGATCAAGTGCTTGTTTTGATACCTGATTCGACGAATAAGCTATATGCTAGACGGACAGATCCAGTTAAAGTTGTTAAAAGAGTAAAACTAAATTCATATATTTGCAGATGGCTGGAGGTAATTTGAGATTGCTGCATGTTAACAAGATCAGAGAATACAGAGCGAGAGTTCAAACGGTTGGAGTTGTTTATGATATTGATGATGAATTCGGTGAGATATATGAAACGCCAACAGTTCCGGCAGCTGAGAAGAATGACGAAGCACTGGACAGAGTGACGTTGGATTACCTATCTAAGAAGCAACAAACTCAACTAAAGGATCTTTTACATCGACACAGGACGTTGTTTTCTAGAAAAATAAAAAGAGCTTAAGTTGGTGAACATGTGATAAAACTAAAGACTGAGGAGGAGACGATGAAACCCAAAACTTATAAGATACCAGAAAACTTAGAGAAAAGTAGACGTGCAGATAGATGAATTGTTAGAGTTAGGGCTGATTGAACCTGTTGTAAGTGAAATAGCACACCCCGTGGTATGTGTTCATAAGAAGGACGGAACAATTCGGTTATGCATAGATTTCAGAAGCTTGAATGCCCTTACCGTACAGGACGCATATCCAATGCAGAATACGTTGGAGTTGAATTTCTTAGTAGGGAAGAAAAAAATTCATTACTGTACTAGATATGTTGAAAGGATATTTGTCTATACCAATGGAAGACAGCAGCAAACATCTAACAGCCTTCTGAACTCATCGAGGTCAGTACCAATGGAATGTGTTACCATTTGGGTTAAGAAACGCTGCTGCAACCTACCAGAGAGCCATGTCTAAAGTGGTTCAAACTATATCTGATTTTTCATGTGCGTATATCGACAATTTAGCAATATTCTCTGATACGTGGGAAGAACATTTAAATCATCTAGAAGAAGTTTTCAAAAAATTGGAGTATTTTAATTTCTCAGTGAATTTAGGAAAGTGTGAATTTGCAAGACAAAAAGTTAAATACTTAGGACATGTCATTGGTTCAGGTAGGCATTCCCCTGACAAAGAAAGAATAAAAGCGATTCAGAATTTACAGGCACCAACGACCAAGAAACAACTGAGAAGTGCTTTGGGATTGTGGAATTTTTATAGACAGTATATTCCGAACTTTGCAAAAATTGTTCTACCATTGACGGAGCTCACTAAAAAGAAAGTCCCTAATGAGATTCCATGGAGCAAGGAGGCTGAAAATGCTTTCCAGGAGTTGAAGACAGCACTATGTAGAATTACAGAGTTGCAGGTCGCAGACATAGAGAAACCGTACTACTTGCATACGGATGCTTATCAGACGGCGGTCGGATGCTGTCTAGGTCAATTGGATGGAGAAGACAACATTCATCCCATAGCTTTTGGGAGCCAGAAACTAAACCCAAGCCAACAAAAGTGGTCAACAACTGAAAGGGAAGCGTATGCTATTATTTGGGCTCTAGAAAGATTTGAAACTTTACTGTGTGGAGCAAAGATTTTCTTACCGATCATAATCCTCTAGTATTCCTCACTAGTGCTGCACCCCAATGTCCGAGATTGCAGAGGTGGGCGTTGGCCATTCAGCGCCATGACATTGAAACAAGCCACGTGAAAGGATCTAAACTAGTTAATGCAGATGCGCTATCCAGACTGTAAATGTAAACTGTAATTAAATAAGAACTTTAAGAAGGATTTAAGATTAATTTAGGTTTTAAACATTTTCTTAGCTTTATTGTTAGATGATTAAGTTAAGAAGAATATTTGTGTAAAATTTAATGTTGAGTATTTTTATGTAAATGTATAATATTAAGATAGTGACTAAACAGTGTTTAATTTTGGGTGTAACGTGTGACCCTTAGATTGTTTTAGCCGTATTTGATCTTTGGATCTAATATGACTCTCAGGGGGAAGGTGTCAGGGTTACATAGTAAGGTTATTATATTACTCGTTTTTGCGATCACGAGATAATATTTTGAACGAGCTACTTTTGTATTTTGTCTTTGGCAACGAGCCAAAAAGATGGTTGATGGAATTCGCTTGAAATAAAAAGTTAAATTTGTGCTGTTCTTATGAAATTTTCGTTTTTGAGTATAAACTGGATTCACGACTGACAGAGACATAACTGATTGCTTTTTGAAAAAAAAACCAGAAGAAAAACACAGTTGCCGAACTTGAAATCGTCGAAATCTCCAAGCCTTAAATAGTGCTTTGAGGTGTCGCCACAGGCACGCGTGATGTGTGTCTGCGCTGAAATTCTGATCATTTGCATATCTCACCTCCGTTAATGCATGTTGTAAATTTCATATTATTTGCATGCTTCCTTCAGGGGGTTGCATTTACGGTGGCCAACAGTGTAGTCGCAAACGTCACTTCTTTGATTGCTCTCGCTAAAGTCTCTGTTTGGCTAGATTTTGACCGTTCTCTGCTGACTGCCTTATGTGAATGAGGCTTAAAAGTCCTTTGCCTCTTTTATCTTCTTCATCAATGTGGAGAACATTTTTATTGGTGATAGTGAAAATATCTTTTAGGTTTTAAACATATTTCTTGAATAATCAAGATGTTACCATTTGAAAAATAGGTACCAACTTAGTGCTAATTGCTTACGTGAATTTTGAAAGAAATGTGAATGTAAACGGTGAAAACTGTATAAAGAAATTCAGATTTTTCCCACGCATTTTTTGTTAACCTTTTTTCCAAGACAAACGGTGGAAAAAGAAGAAAAAGATACATTTCCTTTAAATTTTTTTAACATGTTCATTGACTTGATTAAGAAACATTCATTCTCGGCAGTCTTGATCGGCCAATCACAGCTCCACCCACCTACGGATTTGATTTTGGGTTATTTCAAGTATTTTTCCAGTTTTGTCTGGCATGTCTTTCTTTTCTTAAAACTTTTATTTGTCTCACCAAATTTTAATGTTAATTATTATTATTCCCGAATAAGTTTATTTGTCATTCGTCATGCTTTTCAACTGACAGTTGATAAAAGCATTGAAGAGTTCAGTGCTCTGAAAAATTTCGTGTGTTGATTCCTGAGAGCATTTGTCCTGCTGCTATAATTCTGACGGTAAATTAAATTTACTTGTAGACCTCTTTCTTTGCAAATTTTTTTCTTTAATTGATGCAAGCTATAACACAGAACAACTAAACTCGCCTCTACCATTATTCTATGAAGTAAACATTTACAGGGGATCATAGCCTTTTTGTTGCTCCATATCCCACAAAACCTGAACTGAACTGAACTAAACATTTACATTACATAACTGTATTAACTGTTGATACATGTACTTTTTCAAAGTGATTGTTTTTTGTTTGGGCAACTTTGTGTGATTTATCTAGTGATAATATTATCAATAGTTCTCACAAAATGTCAAAGCAAGAATACGTGTTGAAATTACCTCCTCATATTGATTCCTTACCTCTTGATTGGATTATTATAGACTCTTTTAATGATGATTTTTATCTGTCTGTGAAACATATAAAAGAGCAAGATTCAATTGGAGTATCATTAGAAGGACCTGAAATCAGTCGCTCGGGCATTCTGACATGGTTATGTGTGTCAACCTCATCATGCACCTTTTTATTTGATATACTGACTCTTGGAGATGAAGCGTTTCAAAGAGGTATAAAATCAGTTCTAGAACATTCTGGAATACAAAAAATATTTCATGACTGTCGTATGGTTTCTGATTGTTTGTATCACCAGTACGGTATTCTACTGGACAATGTATTTGATACTCAAGCAGCTGATAATCTTGTTATGTTACAGCAGAATGACAACCATGAGTTTATTCAGGAAGTTAACTCTTTGAATAAATGTTTAAGTTATTATTTAAAGGTTCCTAGTGAATATTTGTATGAATCTCTGTTTTTTGATCGCAACAAGCAAAGTATTCATTACTATGAAAACCGTCCACTGTGTCATGAATTACAGGATTTGATGATAAAAAATGTTATGTATCTTCGACTATTACAAAGAGAAGTTGAATGTGATCTTTTCAATCCTCTGAGGAGAATGACTGATCAGTTTTTAAATGCTATTCTTAGTAAGGATGACCGTGAACTTTTGATGTGTCCACCTAATTTAGACGAGCTTCCTCCTGAAGTATTGGTGGATGGACTCGAAGTGGTCCATTTTCAAGAACCAAATGAGACGTCCATTGTATCTTGGAATCTGTAGTGTAGTCAATTGAAGAATCTCTTTTATAATTCTGTTGAATATCATTACGAATTGCAGTTTGATCTAAAAATGACTAACTTTACTTTTAATAGTAGTGTCACTTCTCAGAAACAGCATACAAATATATTTTGGAAAAACTCATCAGATAAAGAGAATAAACAAATTTATTATGTTCTCTTACAAAATATTTATATATTTTAGCAAGTAGAAGATTATATATATATATATATATATTCTGGACATAAAATGTCTTGCAACTCCAAGCAATTTGGGATCAAAGAAGAAAACATGTTAAATGCTTGTGTAATCAATCCATCCAATAGTTTTCTTGATGAGCAACAAGTATTTATAATGTATTGTGTAAAAATTCTGTGGTAAATGTTCTTAAGAACTATTGTAATGAAAATATCCAAGTGTACGGAATGTTTCAGATAGCATGTCAAAATTTGTTTTTATGTGTTTCTTTTATAGGCTTGATGTATGTTTAAGTGGTTATGATGATAATTAGAACTATTTGTTCATTGTTATTCTGATTCACTTTAAAATTAATGCTGTATTAATGATAACACTATTTGCATAGTTCTATAAAAATTTGTCTTTTTATAACTACTTTTCTTGTTTAATATTTATGTAAGAAGTAAGCTTATTTTTTAAAAATACTACATGTTTCATTTTCGTCTTGGGCAATGTAAGTTTCTTTAATAAAAATAGGCAATTTTTCAAAATCCTTTAATTGAACTTGTTCTCTTATATTATATAAGTCATGCATGAGTCTTGTATTGGTGAAATTTTTAGTCATACAAAAGTTTTATGCTATAAAAAAATACTCCACAATATATTTTGTTCAAAATGTACATTTTCTTAATTTATATAGTTTTTTCTTCAGTTCTTATTAAATTATTAATTTTTTAAGTAACTCAAAGCTATCTATATTTAAATGTTACATATTATTTGTAACTAGTACATAAAATTATATTTTGATAGATAAAAGGCCTAAAATATTATTCTGCAATTCCCAGTGTCTTGGTGGTTTGTTACCTTCTTATAAAACAGTACCAAGATCTATTTAAATCACATCATTAATTGATGAATGTTTTTTAAAAAATTAGATAAATATTTAAGTCTGCTTCAGTATAAAGTTTTTCACTTGTGCCAGATTTGACATGTCTGTGTTTTACATTATACTTTTATGAGATATGTTAAATTATAAATTTAAATATATATATTAATCTGCAATTTATTTTTTGTAGAACCTGAACCTTTCTATGATTTATACATGTTATCATTTACTATAAATGAGCATACTTCAGATTTGTCTGTGTTGTTTCTTTCTGTATTCTTAAAATTCTTTTCTTGGTGTCTTGTAGTGAAAGTCAATATATTTTTATTTTGATTATGTCAAAGATTGAAAATCTTAATTTAAAATAGCTAAATGTAGCACTTTTGTCGAGGCAAATAGTCTTCTAGTCATATTCTCTTTTTATGTATATTACTAAAGATTTCCTTGATAATTTTGTTAGAAAATTGAATTTAAAAAAAAAATTATCTTAGATTTTCTGTTAAAATGTTTTTGGTGTTGATTTTTATTTGAATTATGATCATCCAAATAGTGATTAATCAGATGTTTGACTGTGAATTGAAATAACCACAGATTAGAAGTTGTTCCCTAGTCTTCATGTAATTACTTCAGACATTGTATATATTGTGTTCATTCTTGTAATTGTTTTCAGTGTTAATTTATATATACATATTGTTTTCTCACAGTTGCTTGCTTATCTCATTTATCTAATAATATTGCTAAATGAATGCAATTGATATCCAAAAAAAGTAAAAAATCTTTTTTTTAAAGTATAAAGGAGAATTGTTCTTCAAAGGATATGATAAAAAAAATTACATTGTACATGTCTAAAACTTCCATTTATTAACAAATTGCTTTTAAATTAACATGCGAGAGTTTCTGTTCAACAGAACAGTTGCTTTAAAGATTACAAATGACTAACAAATTAGATTGTGTATGATTTACAAAAATACAATATTTTATATATTATATTGATAAATACATGCCAAATTTTTCATGGAAAAATATGCATATTTTGGGTTTTTTTATAAAGAATCTGTTAATTTGGATTATTTTTCTTTTATTTAAAAATTATTGGATAAAGGTAAAATCCACTGCAAGCAATCAATATTGGTCTGAAATGCTCTGAAAGATTTATTTTGCTATGTCAGAGGTTCCCAATCTTACTGTACCCATAGATTCTCTTTTTATATCAAAAACTTGGCATAATGACTCCTCAAGTGAAATAACTTTCAATGCATAATAAAAAAAATTACTAATTTAACATTGTCCTGAATATGGTAAATGATATTGATAAACATTATATAATGAAACTATTTTATAAAAATAAACTAACAAAAATATAACTTTGGTTAGTAAATGTATGTACCAGATATTAATTGTATTAAAAAATACATGATGTACTTAATCTTTTTAACAAAACATAGAATAATTCTTTTAGTTCAGAACTAAGAAAAATTTGTTGAATTACTCCTTTTGCTGGGCATCCCCTGATTTCCACGGGCAATGTAGATGCAGCAAAATTTTCACAACCTGCGATTTCTGCAGGTATGCATTTTTTCGATTTTTTACTGTGCAAACCATGCTGTTTATGTTTTTGTCTTCTAATCTATATTTTAAAACAAAAAGTTACAAAAAATTTGTGTATATTTTAACATTAAAATGTAAATTGGAAATATGTAATAAAAAAATACATATTTTTTTAACCTACTTTGATAAAATAACTATGCACACACACACACAGTGAGAGGGTTAACTATGCACATCTCTCAACTCTTTTATATTGCAAGTTATTTTTACTGTCAAAATTTGATTTATTTATACAAGTTATTGCAAGTAGTAGACAGATTTTTCTTACCTTTTAAACCTCAGACTTCCACCTTGCAACCCTCGCCATTACTTGTATTTTATGTACTTATCTATATTTTTCTATAAAATTAGTTTAACAGTATAAAAATCATGATTAATTTATTTTAATTTTCATAATATATAAACTAGTTACAAATATTTTACTCTATATCAAATTCTTTGTTAACCCCTTACTGTTGTCCCCACACCCTCAAATTAATTTTAATCTGCCACAAATCATCCTCGACAGTTACAAGAGTCTATAGGAACCACTTTTAAAACCTATGTACTACATCTAAATTTATTAGAATTTCTGATTCCGTTGAAAACTCGTTTATTCAGGCTGATGAATGTTTAGTGCTTGCATTGATATGAGTTGTCAGCTTGAATATCAAACTTATCTATTGGACATTATACAGAAGCACAAGGCATATTTACTTTAGCATGAATCAGAAACAGAGAGTAAAATAATTTATATCAAACAAATGTAAATTAGCTTCTGATTTATTATTTTAAAAAGTGTTTTTTGAAATAAATCTGCAATGTGCTTAACCAAAAAGACTAATAATATTTTATTGAGAAATCATTTAATATTGATGGAACTCTTTTAGTCCACAATTCCAAAAAATTTTTGGTGAAATAAATATTTTTTTTTCACCTTTTGGTACTCATGGGTTCAAATATCAAAATGTGAAGACTTGGCAATTCGAGTGATTTTATCTGCATCAGCTCCATTAAAGGAAAGGTACAGCCCTTGAAATAAAGTTTCTTACTCTACCGTCCAGGTTACAACAAATGATCTGTGTGTCTGGTAAAAAAATATTATTCAAATAATTTTCGTGTTTGTTATTGAAGATTCCCTATCCAAATACTACCTAGAACCAGAGACATAGCTACTGACGTATCAATGATATGGGGCCCCAACATGTGTAACAACATACAGTCCAACTAACAGAGTTCTCATATCTAAAAAAGGGTTCCCGAAGGAATTTTGATATAGGGCCCACTCAGAACTAGCTACGCCAGTACCTAAAACTCAATATTTAAATTCTTTATTTGGCTCAAGCTGGTCTTGACATCTAATAAGAGTGATCTTATTTTACATGATAGAATGGAAAGTGATGATTGGAGAATTAATATACTAATTAAGTGAGAAAATCAATTGTGAAGCAACAAACTGATCACACTATTTTTAGAATAGGAGAGGAACATATTCTTAGAGACAAATAGTTCTTAGAAAATGTCCTTGTATACCATAAAATGGAAACTTATATTTTCATACTGCATTTTTTAATTTTTAGGTATATTAGCCACATAAAGTGCCCCCCTTTTTTTTTTTTTAGGAAAGAGCCTGCAATGTACATGTGTAATGCTCTTATGTTTATAAGTCATTTATTTAAGGTATTATCCCAGGATTTTTAAAAAATAGTATACGTACAAGACTAAAACCTTTTAAGTTCATTAGGTATATCAATTTCTTTTAAATAAACAGTATTCCCATCCGTGTAGAAGTCATAACTGTTTTTATTTTAGAAGCTATCATTTTTGTATCTGGCGTGGAACATGCAACCGTAAATTTCAATCCTATTGTGTTGAAAGAGCATTTTTTACGTTTTCTCCTCATAAATTACTTTTTCATGAGATTGTTTATTAAAATAGGAGATGCAGGATTAAGATAACTTATTTTGATGAACAGTTAATATAGAGGGACTAATGTAACACAGCATTTGTTTTCAAAATATTTTCGGTTTATTTAAAAAAAGATCTGGTAAATTGAATTTTAAGATAAAATTTATTACTTATAATTTCCTCGTTTGAAAATGAAATTTTAGTACCAGTTGCTTAATTAAAATTTCATATAACTAGTATTTTTTAAAAGTTCAGAATTACAAGGAAAATAAAATACATGCACATATTTCAAAAAACTTATAACATCAGTTTTATTCTTGTTACATTTGTAGACATATATAACCTAAGTAAGGTAAAAATTATTCATTTTTGGAAATGTTGAACTTTAATTGCAAGGATATTTCGAAACTATAATTGGTACAAAAAGCAAGTAATATTTAATTTTAATCTAATACATTATTTTCAATAAAAATATTATTGGTTACATTTAAAATAAAATTTTTGATTAGAATAAATAAACAAAAGAAAGATATATATGTTGCTATGGGGTGTACTGATATAAAAACATAGTAAAATTTTTAATGATTTTTGGTATTCACAGGACATTCTCACACACAGAAATACTAACCTAACTATTGTAACATTGTTCCTGCATCCTATCAGAAACAATTAAACATGATTATCCCTTGCACTTTTAAAATTCTGTAGCACTATTATTCTCAAAAACAAATGGGTCTCATAAAAAATAAGAAACATGAATGGGTAAAAAAATTAAAACTATACAACAAGTGAAATTTTAATTATGTCACCAAAAAAGTATATTAATAAATTTTTAAACAAATTATTGTGAAAAAAAATGTTTCAAAAAACCTATAAACCTAATTTTTTTTTCTGATTTCATATACTTTATTTTAGAAATAATAATTACACTCAATTTAAATATATATATTTTTTATTTATGATTACCAGTTTTTTGACAATAGTTGAAAAGTCACATATAAATATTTTTGAAGACAGAAAATATGGAACTTGGAAAAATAACCCACAACAGAACAGAGCATTTGAAATTTTAAATGAAAGTTTTTAAGTTTCAAATGCTAGAATGTGCTGAAACTTAAATTTTAAGATATTTAAGGATTTTATATTTTTAAAGGTAACTCAAGATGAATAGAACTTTTATATTTTCCAAAAAAGAAAAAAAAAAAAGGGTTTCTTAGAAAAATTCCACATTTTTAAATTCATTAGAAATGGCATAAAGTAGACGTGGAGAACTTGCAACCTTCACGAAAGCTAGCACTTCTATTAATTAATATTTGACTATATAGATTACACCCATTTGCTAATCAATAGAATGAAACATGGAATGACATTAATGTATGTATTTTTCAATGAGACTACTTGCGGGAATTGTCAATAGTACATTTCAAATGTTAGAATGCCAGTTAGTTCAACACTATAACAGACATGTTATCTAATCTCTATACAAAAACTATTTTCTTACTGTTATTGTTTCTTACTATATGAATGTTCTTTGTTTGAAGGAGTTAGCGCCAATGGCCGGCTATATCAGAAAAATTTTACCCTGCTGCAATAAAGTTTGAATTATTTAAAGATGATTAGTATATTCGTCCCATGCAGGCTTGGAGCCTGTGTCATATATGTATGCTTACATAAATAAAAATACCAACAGTGAAATATAAAAAATTACAGCAGTGTCTATACATTTAATAATTTTATAAGGAAAATTATTAATATTACAAGTTTTAGCCCTTGTGTGAATAAAAAAATATTTTATATAGTAACTTTTTATATGTCAATTAATAAATAAGAATCTAATTAAAAATTTTTTTGAATATGTTTATATAATGCATCAAATTTTTAAAACTATAATAATTTCACAAAAGTCGCATTCATTGGTACATCAATCTATGCAGCCTCCTTTATTGCTACCTAATTTCCATGTGGCCTCTAATGGTAAAAAGGTTCATCTGACACAAAGCTTTCTGTAACTTCTGTGCACTATTTTCTGTTGATCTAAAGAGTACTCAAAATTTACACAACTACTCTTTAGGTCTAATATGTACAAAATGTGAAAAACTCAATTTCAATATAATTGTTTTTTTTTTAACAATTCTCAAACTCAGCAAATATAAACGTATGACATATAGTCAAAACAGGAATTGATTGAATATTTATTAATTATGATATGTAAAAATATCATCAAAAACAAATTGGCTAGTAGACTGGTAGCATAATTTAATAGCTTTTGTCATACTTTTTTTACCTGAATACTTGATATGATTTTTTGGTATTTTTCCATTTTGCTGGAGCAGGGAATAAAGTCGTCAAAAATGATACAACTAAGGAGGATATCCGACGGCCAGAACCTGTGACCTTTGGTTCCGTAAGCACATAACATACCAATAGACCAAAGTGATCACTTCAGTCTGGAAGCTGTTACTAGCTTATAAAGGAACCACTGCACACTCCCCCACCAGTGAGTTGGTGGATAGGCGAACGAACAATATATCTGTTATGGCGAGCATGTGAGTTGTTGCTGTTTGTTGGAGGAGTTGCATCAAGTGAGTCTGATGAGTTTTGGATTGCTCTTTCTGCTGGTAGATAGCACCATTACAGTTCAGAAGGTTACGCTTTTCTAAGTTCAGCCAGGGTCATTAATGAAGGAAATGATTTTATTTACATATATATTAAAGGTTAAATTAATCTCGGTAAACAGATATAATGCAAACATAGACAGTGGACATCAATTGCTGACTACTGGCGAAGAAAAATGTAAACAGAACACAATAAATTTTACATTAAAAGTTGAGTAGTTTTTGTCCTTTCTCCATAGTGCGAATATTGTTTGTAAAATGTCGCCACACAACCAATTTTGGTAAAATTCTAGGAGAGCCCACACCCTTGGTGACAAACAGAAAAAAGCACCAAGCCAGAACAAGATGGCGCCAAGGGAATATAGCGGGATAAAGTGGATGCGTAATGAAAATATATGTAAACAATACAGAAATTAAACATTTAAGATAAAAAATACAAAAACAGCACTTACCTTCTTACTGCTGATCTTTTCCGAGTGGAGAGTACAGCGTAACAACAGATTTTAAAAAAGCCTTAAAGGTCTCATCGCTAAGCGAATGATCGTGTGAGCGCCGCCATATTTATTCTACGAGGTAATGGTCGAACATACATTCGGCGTGGCTGGTACGATTTCGAAGAAAACGTTTTATTGCCGATCATTACATTTAGGACATTCATAACTCGAAGCAATCAATCCTTCCTTCATACACCATTCAATCAATTCTTTCTTACCTTTCGCATTCAACAAAGTGAAAAATTCTAAAGTATATTCCCTCACACACGCAGCCAGCCTGGAGCCCAACAACAAAATGAAATTCGAAATGCGCGGCCACAAAATACGAAAATGCTAGAAATAGTTAGGGTTGCCATACGTAGTGTTTAAAAGTAGGATTACCAAGATGGTGCAATTATCATCAACCAAAGTAATTCGCGCCAAGGGTGTGGGCTCTCCTAGAAGTGAACCCCAATTTCAAATGGTAAGTCGATAACCATTTACTATCACATTTACAAAATAAGTTATAGCCCATTTGAAAAATTTTAAGTGCTATTCAAATATTTATGCCTTTAAAGTAAAAACTTCTAAGAACAAACATTTACTTTGCGTGTTGTCACCAATAGTCTGCTTGGCAAGATTTGTCACAGCGAAATGGAAAAGCACAGAATTTTTTAACAGTTTAATTCATATATATATTTTATTTTAACAGAATATCGTCATTTAGTTCAGATTCAAAAATCCCTTTCCTAGAAAGTATATTTTACTGTGAAATTATTTCACTAATTTACAGAGCATGAAATATATTGGCCTTATTTTAAAAATAAAATATTAAAGCCTTTGAAATAATGCAATAGTTGTTCAAGAATAGCAAATTTCTAAATTTACATAATCATCACTAAGCAAAGTATTTAAACATTAAGTGTATCAACAATTTCATATCAGTGTATTACCAATAATGAGTAAATGCCTATTTGCATGTATTATTTTGCCAAGTACCTCCCCCCCATACAATTATGCTCTATAATTTCACAAGAAAGATGCTTGCTCTTTAAAGTTTATCACTAATTTATTAATGCAGAAATTGTTCTCTTTAAATTAAACAGTTCTAATATAAGAAATAAAACATTCAGTATTTAAATTCCACAATGTGTAAAAAACATATCTAATTAAATTTTTGAAAAAAAACTATCAATAGATAGTTTCATGAATTATTCTCAAAAGCAGGAAAACCAAATATTGCAGAAACTTCACTTTATTAAAGTAAAGCTAGGATTGAAAACAAATTCTGATGGTCAGATTTTTAAAGCAAACAGAAGTTATGACATCTGAATTAACCCTTTAACTACCAATTAAAAGTTACGTTAATGGCTTCCCAGTGCTTCACATAGGAAGTATGCTGTGTATTGGGAGGAAAAGAAAAGGCATAAATAAGCAAATTTTTCTTTGAAATAAGTAAATCTTTCACAAAAACACTGCCAAGGTCATTTTATTGCTTTCCAAAACCTTTATGATCGTTTTACTGACAGCAGCACAAAAAAAGGATTGTATTTCCGAAAGACATATACACATGCTTGGGGCCATTAATGCACCAGTTAAGCACGCCATACACATACATGTCAGCAGCAAATACAAGATTAATGATACTGTCCTTCAAATATTGGATGCCAGCCTACCTCAGCTGGGCATAGTTGGTTATAAGTACTACTTTATTACTAAGGAAGAAAACTATGTACAGAATGATTACATTTTAGGTACCAAATATACATCCCTAACAAGACTGGACGCAATATCATGTATACTGTAAAATGGAATCAAAATGCTTGATATATTCGTTTACTTTTTTTTTTAGCAGTTAGTTGAAAAAAAAAAGAGAGAAACCATTGGCACCAATTATTCGTAAAACATTAGTTTAGTTCACATCTTAGGCACAAGACAAAAGTAAGGTCAGACTGCACCAACAGTATTTTCTACATTGGACTTCCATCTAATTATAAAAACAATAACTTGCAACATTAATGATAAAACAAGGTGGGAAACTAGGATCCTCCTCTCATTCTGGAACAACCAAAGAAAAACATGATATAATTATAAGTATTATACCACCCACCAATTTCATCAAAAAATCAAAAGATGCTGCCAAAAACCACAATTCGTAGTGGTTTTTGGCAGCAATTTGTAGTTAATGGTGGAAAAAATTAAGAAAATAACACTGATAGTATTTGGCATCTTTTATACTGACATATTTTGGTTTGGCAAAATTGATAGATTCTACAATTTGAAAGGATCAAACTATCGAAATTTAGTAAAACACAAATGAAAATAATACAGCTATTTATTAATCATTGTCAAATATTGTTAATGTAAGGGTGTCCTAAATGCTAATAAAGTTTTTTTTACATATAAAATAACCTTAATGATATTAACCTTTAGGTTTAAATAATAGAACTTGTTTTATTTTTTCTTGTTGTATATTAACATACTTAATTCAGTCACTTGAATCTTAACAGGCTGGAGACAGAATAGACCCAATGCTGTATTGTTTTCTTCATTAGATCTCATTTCAGACATTTTTCAATTATTTGTATACACAAGAGTGGATCTTACATACACCAAGAGATTTTCAGCATTAAGATTATGCCTTGGCACTTTTATCAACTTAATTAAAAAGTAAACACCTCTCACAATAGCTATGCATATGCCACTGTTTTAAATAATTATAGATCTATTATACTTTATTTCACACAAATAAATTAATAAAGATTAAAAAAATTTAGATATTTGAAATCATACACATTGTTTTTATAATCCTTTTAATAACATTTCATAACCATAGCAGGGAACATAACACTAGATAATAAGCCACTTAGAACAGTACTTGGTGCCGGAAATGTGGTTGCAATTTGTTTTTCTTCAGACCTAATTTTAGATTATAATGTTGTTTTATTCTCTGAACGTATGATATGTCACGTGCAACTTTAACAGCCATTGGTCCACTTGTGCCAGTATATCCAAGTGCTTTGTATTGTTGCAATACTTTTTTAACTTTTTGTTTACTATCAGAAGATACGGGTTTCAAATTCTGCTTGTAATACACTGCTAGAGAACGATGGCCTATAGTTGCTCCAGACGGTAATACTAACTCAAAATCTGGATTTTCCAATATATCTTCAATTCCACTCATGTCTCTGGATTCTCCTCCTTCAATTGTAGAATAATCATAACAATCAGCATAATCAAGAACAACATCACCTTCATATAGCATTTTGAAATGGCCTTTATCAAACATATGACGTCTGACAGATTTCACAGACCTAAAACTTCTGCCTTTACCATTACACCACAAGCAAATATGTCCAAGATATATTTTGGCTGCTAAACTAGCAATTAAAGCATCAAGGTCTGAAACATACTCAATATCAGGAATAAAAAATGAGTGTTCTTTTGTCATGTGTGAAACATTACTTTCAGTACTTTCACTTGAATGATCACAAAATAAACAATCATTTGTATCAATTGTTATTCTTTTCATTTCATTATCACCATCATCCACGCTTTCCAATTCACAATCATCATCTTCTACATCTGACCATTCATCCTCATCATCAATAGACGAAGCAATATTAGAGGCCTTTTCGGCAGGAACATGGTCAATTTTTTTACTGTTATCTGGTTTACTCATTGGATCAAGATGCTTGTCTGGTTTATTCAACTGCTCTAGATGCTTTTTGGATTGAAAGTGATTAGCCAGAGCATTTTCAGAAGAAAACTGCTTGTTACATTTTTCACAGCGTAAAGGGACCTTTTTTTTTCTTTTCAGCGTCTTCCTTGAAAGCCGCAATTTTCGTTTCAAATTCTTCTTTCGTTAATGACGGTAATTCTGCTATTTTCCTTTTACAGTTATAGCGATGCCATTCAGATTTGTAGTGCTCTTGATGAAGTGCAGGAACTGAAAAAAGCAATTTGCATGTTAAGCAAGTCAACGACATCTTAAAGTATTACCAAAGTTCTCAAAACACTAATTACGATTACAAACACTTAGTACAACAAAACGTGGACAACTCCGAGTTACGTAATGTGACGTGAACGAATCAAAAAACCCGGAGCCAATGCAAATAAACGAATCCGAACCAAAATATAGAGTAATTTTGTTAAGCAGCTAAACTTTCCCATATTTAAAATATTGCTTTCTGCCCCCTTATAGTAAGTTGTATATCATATAAAAAAACACAATTCGATTTAATTTAAGGTTTCCTGATTCATTTTAAAATTAGCTTTTGGTTGTTGTTTTTTTCAAGAAACTTCAATTTTTCAAAGAACTTAACCCATGATTTTTTTTTGCCATTTTTTCACATATAACTAATTTTACTGTTTTTCTCCTTCACGAATTTATCATAAAATCAGGATACTTCCAAACGTACATAATATATATTTGATCATAATTAAAATGCATTCTCTCTTGCATATAATGCACAAACTTAAATCTAATTTGCTTACAGTAACCTTCCCGTATTCCTTCCAAACCCTTTTATTTTTCTCATAATCTCTCTTAATTGTAAATTTAAAAAAATATATGCCAGTGGACACGGTCAGGTCTCATTTTTTCTCCTTTCTTTTCATTGTTTTCCGTAAGTTCTGGAGTTTAGATCATGAGCTTGTGACGGGTCTTATGCGACTCTCACGAACTAGTCCTCTTGGGGAATCTTTGGGCTAGCATTCGCGTTTATTTCACAGCCATCCCTCTCAAGAAGAAGCCCTGATATGCAAATTAGTTAGAGTATATAAAGTTAGAGTTTGTTAATTGCAGGTCAGAAGGAGCGGAACATCTGGATGCCGCGTTACTAAGGTGAGATTGCGGATTTACGCAGCTTCACTTAGGACGGAGTTTGGCTACTAGACTAAATCAGTGGATCAGGAATTAATAGGTTAGGATTGATTAAAGTCAGACTGATCTGATTACTTGCGCTTATTCACTTAGGATTGTTGCTTTCTTTATATCACTCTTAAGGCTTACTTTGTTTTTGACTAGTGCAATTGAATAATAAATTAGATTTATCATGGAGAGTTCTGGTCACACACACACATGCTTCGTTCCCTCCCACATCTTTAGGTTGACAAGATAATGAGGAAACTACTTCAGAGGGAAGTCGCTTACAGGCTCTTTAAATTCAGTTGACCTCATTCCCTAATGTTTTATCTATCCTGTGTTTTCGTGAATTACTTATTCAGTGTAAGAACAAATTTATTGCTGAATACTCTAGATAAATGAATTTAAATTATCTCTATCTTTTTTCTCATCGGCAACCGATGTGCAGAGGTGGATTAAATGAGTGGCGGACTTGGCGGCCGCCAGGGGCCCCAAGCATGATGGATTCCATTTATAAATTCAACGTGCAACAAAAAGATCTTGAGCCAATATCGCAACCCCAATGATTTCCTCGTATATGAGTCGTGTAGTAGCCCTAGCCATCTTTCTCCCTTATATCTGTACTGTTGCAATTTGTTCAAATTTTTTACAAGCTTTTTTTTTTTTGCCCAAATTTTATTTCCAACAAATGAATGCTATTCAAATCAAACAAGTTCGTTTTCAGTTCACATTCTTTCTTAATTACTTTCGAAAGCAATTTACACTGATAGAAAAAAAAATCCCAACGCCAGGAAAAAATACTGTCGGCTAATAAAACTTCCGCAATCGGCTATCTATACAAAGGTATAGATAACATATTTAATTGATTGAAGTTTCAAGATCACGGGTTATTATAAACGTGAGTAGAACGGTTTCAAATCTGAAATGTCGTTGCATTAAAAACCGATGTAACCACTACAATTTTAAATGCAAGTATACACACGTGCATGCCACCTGTCATACTGGTATTGGATAGCAGTTTGTGGGATGGAATTGCATTCCTGTTGCTCTTGGCCGGTCTATATAAGTTGTTTAATTTTGGTTGGGGATGAAGCTGACATTGCCGTCCTATGATCTCACATTTTTACTCGATTGGAGAAAGATCTAGTGAGGCATCTATAGAATGTCAACATGTTACCAGGCCAACGTAACATGTTGACATTCTATAGATACTATTGGATTATAATAGGAATGAGGGAGCGCGTTATTTTGTCCGAAAACACCCCTTGAATGACGGTTATAAGTCTCAGTGCAACAGTTTGAATCACAAGACTGACGTATTAGTTTGCAGTCAGGGTATGGGAATTAACCTCGAGAGTGCTCCCTCAATCAAAGAAAATTGCTCACGTGAGACCATAACTTCGGGTGCAGGGCGAGTGTATCTAGACGACAGAAAGATTGTTTTCAGGCGCTGACATGGCCTTCTAATCAATATACAGGCTTTACTGCAGTGGGTAACGTGCGCTCCTCAACCCTCGCATCGCGGGGCGGGGCCAGGATTCTAGGGCTCCATAGCCTGACTGACATCGAGTATGGCTTTGGTCCCAAGCCTGACTTTGCAGGGAACCCCTAATATTCCCCGTTTGATCTCTTTGATCCGCTTTGATTGGAGAACACAACACACGCCTCACCAATCCACTCTCCGATGATATCACAGATGTCAAAGATTTAGAGCTAATGGTTTGAACGCTATAGGAAGTCTGGCTGGGAGCTATTTCTTAAGAGATTGATTTCTAATATTTCACTGTGTTGCTCTGGTGTTGGGAAAAAACTAATTTCTGTTGTAGATGCACTACTTTCCCCAGCTATGTGGTAAATACTGTGATCTTCTCTGTCAGTGGTGACCCGTGCGTGATTGAGCCATAGTTTTCTTGAGGTAGTTCCTTACCTCGACCACTGCTACAAAAAATCATGCACAGCGGATAGCTTCCTTATAAGTCTTTCTGTAATATCGGGGAAAGAAAATCAAACTTTTTTTAGCTCTATCATATAATCTCGCGTTCAAACTCGGAGAGCTGTTGACAATGGCTTCTTCGTCTTAAAGTCATTTTGAACTAACATCAACTCACTACGTCAAATCTCAACGATAAATAACACTCACGAACTTTATAGCGCGTATTTAAGGCTGTTTTCGGTCAATGTTAAAGGATAGGGATGAAACGGCAAAGACATTTGTGGGCAGGAAAAAGCTCCAATGATAATAAAATTTTTTACGGATATAAAGAAAATAATTGTTTAAAGGATAGTGTTTTTTGAATTTTGATTTTTTGGAAAATTACACAGTTTTCAGCATTTTTGCAAAATGAAATTTGACTTTTCTATGTTAAAGTATAGGAGGTGGAAACGCAAAAGACATTTTAACAGAAAAAAACATTTTTTTTAGAGTAGAATTAAATAGTATATAAGAAAGCAAGCTTCCCTCTTTGGACTAGTGTAGCCAGAATTAAGTTTTATGTTTTTCTTAATTAACTTTTTTAAATTTTAAGTTCATTCTGAATTATTTTTGGCGTAGTTAGGACTATCTCAAACAGATGGCACCACCATCGTTTGAAAAGCGAATTTATTCTTGGCTACGAATACTTATTTTTGGCGATATCTTTCTGAAATATAGTCGCCAGCTGAAATTATGGTAACTTGCAAATTGTTACAAATAGTGGACAATGGAAAAGATTTATGATGTACAGAGATTTAACATCTCAAATCTGACGAACTTTCCGATTTAGGAAAGTTTTAAATATTTTCTGCATGTGTGCTTTAAAAAAAAAATCGTTTATAATTATACAGCTTAGATTTTTTTTTTGTCTGTTATTGAAGGAATGTCTGTAAGAATATTTAAATTCTGCGAAATGACTTAACGAAGAATGAAAGTATACTTACTTTATACTTGATGATCGAAAGTTGTGAATTAACTCTAAAGAACACAAATTACTACTCCTTGCTCACAAATTAAAATTTTAATCTAATTATTGTAATGCAATTATTATTATTATATTATTATTTTCTTTTTAACTAACAAAAATTTTTTCCCATCGATTTTATATTTGACGTAAAACTTTACCATAAACCATTGGAACAATTATTAACACAAAATATTGTTTTCTAATTTAATTAACAGAAACTTATTTTTTTCAATTAATTATGTTCAGATTCTAAGCCGCACCCAAATTCTCAGCACATTTTTGTGAAAAAAAATAGTGTAAAATATATTATCGATATATGATATATTTACGGAATGAAAAGTGGCTGCGATACCCTAGTGGTCAAGGTAACGTACTCGTGGCTGGCGTGTCATGAGTTCGAGCCTAGTACCGCTGAAGTTCTGTCGTGTATGGGAGCGATGAACGTTAAATCTGAGAGCTAAAACGTCCTCTCATTGGTGTGGTAGTTAGGAGATGGGAGGTGCAAGCTCAGGTGTCGTCCTCGTCACTTGACTATGGTTCAAAGTTACGAGGTCCGTCACCAAAAGCCCTCGTGTAGCTGATCAATATGACATTTATATTCAATCACTAACTAAAAGAAATTAAAAAAAATAATAAAGGCGAATTAATAAAAAGTGAATAATTAATTTACTTTACCAGCATTAAAAACTTTTTTCAGTCTTCGAATCTAAGCTGCACCAGAATTTTTGTAGCCTAAGTATCGGGAAAAAAAGTGCGGCTTAGATTCGAATAAATTCGAAGAAAAATTCAGTGTAATGAATGTTCGCTACATGTCTAAAGCATGTGCCAGTACAGATATACGATAATTTAATGGAAAACCATCTTTCAAAATTAAAAGTACAAAATATCTATGATTTAGAGAGCGAAACTAGGGGCAAGCATCTTCTGAACGATGGAGATATGAGAGATCGTTGAGACTCTCATCTTTTTTCAAAGAAATTGCTTGCAGGAAAAAATCTACTCCGTGTTTTCGAAGCTTGTGATGCGCATTGTGTATGGTAGAGACTTATGCAATACAGCAATGAAATATGGATTGGCAAACGAAGAGATCGCTCGGAAGCAGTATGAGAGGGAATATTCAACTGAAGTAAAAATATGTGGCTTATTTGTGGACAAAGATAAACCCTTTTTGTGTGCTTCACCCGATGGATTGGTTGGTGATGATGGACTCATAGAAATTAAATGCCCTTATTCTGCGAGATTTGAATCAAATCTGCTGGAATTTTTAATTACAAAAAAAATAAAAATAGTCTAGGTTTCAAATTTTCCAATGAAAGGGGAATCTATTTACCATTAAATCATAAATTTTACTTTCAAATACAAGGTCAGTTATTTATTACACAACGGAAATGGTGTGATCTGTATTTATGGTGCAAAAAGGATTCGTTAACTCTGCGTATAGAGGCAAACGAAGAGTTTTGAAAGGAATTATTCCAAAACTATAGAAAAGTTTTATTTTAAATGTGTTCTTCCTGAAATTCTTGATGGAAGAGCACCACGAAAAATATGCCTTTGAGGGAGCCGTTATATATAGAGGAATCTAGTAGAAGCAAAAAACAGAAAATGATTGATATAGATTAGGAAATGAAACCTACATTATCGAATGATTATTTGATTAACGTCAAGCTTTGAAGCTTCACTGGGACTATCACCGACCTCGTCATTTCGATCAAGTGACGAGGACGAAATCAGAGCTGGAACCGCAATCTCCCAAAATTTCCACCATTAGCAACATATAGTATCATCTACTTCAAACATCTGCTTTGAGGTTCAGCCTTCTACATAGCGGACGGCCAGTGGTATAGGTATCGGACCGTGGCTTGCCTTGCCACGAGTTCGAGCCCAATATCATTAAAGACCCGCCGTGTAGGGCAGCGATGCACGTTAAATCTGTCGAGAGCTGAAACGTCCTCCGTTGGTGTGGTGTGGGAGTTAGGAGAGGGGGTGCCAGCTCAGGTGTCGTCCACGTCACTTGACCATGGTTCAAAATTACGTGGTCCGTCGCCAAAAGCCCTCGTGTAGCTGAACAGTGCGACGTTAATATTCAATCATTCAATCAATCAATTCTACATAGCGGATCTTCAGCAGGGACACCAGAATTCAAACCGACGATGCAACACCACGTCGATCACGAGTCCGTAACCATGAACTCTTGCCTACTGTGACTTCCTATATCTTCTCGAACAGGATACCGTAAAAACTGTCCGTGATATATATTTTTATAATTAAGTATATTTTTTTACTTAGCCATTTATTTGGATTCCTACATAGAATGAAACTATTATTTTGTTACCAAATATGCCCAAAAATTAAACAATAATGCAATTTTCTTTGATTTAAATATAATGTTAACTTCCAAATTGAAAAATTGTTATTGACATATATTCATTAAATAAACATAAATTTCTTAGAAAAAATAAAAGCAATGTTTATATATTATATGCTTGATTAATTGTGCTTGATAATTAATTGCCAGCCTATTTTCTCTCCCTTATAATGATATTTTAATCGTTCTCTAAAGTTACAAAAGTAATTTTAATTTCAAAATATCTCTTTCTTTCTTCCTTTTTTTTTGCTGAACATAAAATAATTTTGTAATGCTTATTTTCATTTACGTACCATTTCTTATAAAAAATATTTTTAAATTTAAAAAATATTTTACAAACATACGTAAAATAATGGTCAAAACCATAATTAACCAGTTTTTTAATGAAATAGCTGCATACTATCTTAGAAAAATATCAAAATTGATAACCTTTAACCTTTTAACATTTAAAACTACTTTTTAAAGAAAACTCTATTCAAAATTGTTTCCCTTAAACCTTTAATAATGTAATACAGGTGTAAGTGTATACCTAATTGGAAATTTCTGAAACATTTTTTTTTTTGTACATAAGAACTTTATTTTGTAATACTTTTAGAAACATTTATTATTCCATTATAAAAGAATATTAAATCGTTTTTCTTTATATGTAGTGCCTACTAGATTGTGAATATTCCATTGTTTACTGTACCGGGACCAACAAAACAAATTTATTCACGTTAATACATTGTTTTTGCACAACTAAATCGTTTTGTAATGGAAAATGAACTTTTTTTTTTATTTGTGGATAAAACACCTATAATCAAGGAGAGCGAACAACTTATTGACATTTTAAAAGACATTTGACGGTAAAATCTATATTAAAACAAGAACAGCTCTAAAATTTAGATTGCAAAATACATAGGATTTTTCCATAGTTAGAAACGAATAAAGCATTCATAACAAATTATCAGAATCCATGAGTCGAAAAAGTAAGAAAGCCATTTTAGATCTCTCTCATGGTCAAGATTCAACACTATTTTACTCCCCCCCAGCCCCCCAAAAGAACAAGTATTTCGTTTCACAGTCATAAAGACTGTGGCCCTCTTCCCCTGCAGAGAAAGGGAGGATTCTATTGAAGGAAGTGCGCTACAGAGAGAATTTTTTTTTTTTCCTTCCCTTTTTCGAAATCAACCAAAAGCGGAGAGCAGAGTGCACGCGATCTTCTCTTTTCAAACAATCAAATCTCACCAGCAATGACATCCAATAATTCACAAAATAGCTATAAATTTATGTTTCGAGATATCTTTCCGATTTTTTCGAAATTTCGCAATTGTCCATAATTCTGGAGATCTTCGTATAATAAGGACCATCATAAATTTATCATCTTCCATCCTCTCAAAAAATTGACACATTTGTTGAGTAATTCAGGGTACCACTGAGAATTGTACCTCTCGTGAAATAGGTTGCCAACCCTGTTCTATTGTATAAAAGTAAAATTGTATCATACTGTTTGTTCATTAAAACGTGAAAGAATTTAATTTTTGAATTAATTTTTCATTGCTTTAAATCCACCTATTCTTCCTTTAAAAATCATTTGTTCAGGAAAAATTAAACAGTTTCGTTCTGTAGATCATCTATCTAGAGAATTGATCGACCAACTGTGTTCCACGAGTCCCAATAAAAAAATGGGAAAGAAAAATTACAAATATGCATGCAAAATGGATTTATGTTCTCATGAAATTCGTTTAGCCACAATTATCTAAAAGATCATAGACTAAAATTAAAAATTTTATTTATACATAATTTGAAAATTTTTTAAACTTTTATTGTAATATAATAAATGAATTTTAAAACTTTATTTTATGCAGTAGATTGTGAATATACTATTGTTTGCTATCCCGAGTGGGTGAGGTCGATAGCTCTGATTTTAACCACAAATGGTGTGGTTATTCTAGAAATGTCTATAATGGATTATGAGCAGACTTTGAGTTATGTATAACTTGACTGCTCAAGCAAAAGGCGTGGACTGTATACTTTAAAAATTGTTTGTTTATTGAGGACGGTAGGTACGTCCGCTCCGAGGATGCATTACAAGCATACTGACGAAATGTAAACAAGGAGGACTACTAGCGCCCTCTGCACATGCGGGTCGTAACAGAGTCCCCGCCATTGAAATGAAATTTCAATACAAATACATAATGCAATTGACGATACGTACATACAAAATACACAATATTTACAAAGCAAAAAGGCATGCACAATATTAAATGCAAATACACAATATTTACAGTACTTAAATGAAAAATACACAATATTTTTTATGATACTTAAATACGATTGAAGTTAATTTATACACATACAATAATTACTAATAACAAAATTCATACAGGTAATATACAAAGATTTCTGATTGTCCTTTTTTAATATATTTCCGTTTGGCATACGCAGGTTCACAACTCGCACCTTACCATCGGTGCCAGGAAAAATTTCAGTTATTCTTCCGGTACTCCATTTCGTACTAGGAAGATTTTCGTCTTTGATTAAAACTTAAGGTTCCTACAGAAACATTATTTTTGTTAAATTTCCACTTGTGACGTTCTTGTAAATTATTCAAATAATCGCGTTTCCAAAGCCTATATATATGTTGGGTAATTTTTTTTACTCTTTCCCATCTCGACAACTGATTCTCGTTTATATTAGTTATTTGCGGTTCAACTATGGATGTTAGGGGTCTACCTACTAAGAAGTGTCCAGGGGTCAGTGTTTCGAAATCATCGAAATTTGACGTCAAAGGAGTGAGTGGTCGGGAATTTAGCACAGCCTCAATTTCACAAAGTATTGTGATGAACTCTTCGAGAGTTAAATGTGCGTTCCCACGACTCTTTTAAGTGGAATTTAAATGCCTTTACTCCTGCTTCCCATAGCCTCCATGGTTTGGGGACCTGGGTGGGATAAAGTTCCACTCTATCGATTCATTTGTCAAAACTCTGCTAATGTGTGATCAGGTAATTTAATCATTTTGAACAATTTTTTAATTTCGGCATTTGCGCCAACAAATGTTTTAGCGTTGTCGGTGGTGATTTTTGCACACTTTCCTCTCCTACCAAAAAAACGTTTTAAAGTTGCAATGAATGCTTGGGATGTGAGATCTGTCACAAAATCTAAATGAATTGCTTTTGTACATAAACATACATAGACTACTACATAAATTTTATTTAATGCCCCTTTTCTTTGATTTTTAAACTTAACGAAGAATGGGCCTGCAAAATCAACGCCCGTGACATTAAAGGGATAATTCGGTGTTACACGATCTCTCGGTAGGTTAGCCATAATTTGATTCATAGTGATGGGCTTGTTCTTAAAGCAATTCACACATTCATGAATAATTCTACGACAGTTATTTCTGCCATTGAGTGGCCAGAATTTTTGACGAACAAGATATAAAAGTGAGTGGGGTCCTGCATGCAAATATTTTTATGATAATGGCTCAATATAATATCAGTTAAAACGTTTCTACTAGGTAAAATCATGGGAAATTTAGCTTTCTCATTTAAATTTGAATTGGCAAGTCTGCCTCCTACTCTAATGATGTTGCTCTCATCAAGAAAAACATTAAGTGGAGTTAATTTGCTTTTCATAGGAATAGGCTCACCTGCCAACAATTTGCGCATTTCTTCATAGAACTCCCTTTCATGCAATGAGTGGATCAGCCAGTTCTCAGCATGACTTACCTCCTGTGAAGTAAGGGGTCCCTTTATCTTTGTAATTCTGGTTCTGCAGTTGTGTATGAATCTGTAAAGAAAACTTACAACACGAATTAATTTTACATAGTTGTTTGAAATATCAATAATGTTTTCAAGGAAATTGTTTTTAGTCACTGTCAATGTCAAGGAAATGTCCTCTTTTGGATTTGAGTTCTTTCTCATTTCCGTTAAATACACTCTTTCTGGGATCGCTTCATCTAGTCCTTTGGTCTGGAAGTCAATTTGACGTAGAAACGAGGATCCATTCCACCACTTGGAGTTGGTTGTAAGAGCGTCTACGCTGATTCCTCTCGTAAGTAGATCTGCTGGGTTGTCCTTGCCGGAACAGTGGAACCACGAGTTAGGATCGGTGAGGGATTGGATTTCGCGAACCCTGTTCGCAACAAAGGGTTTCCATCTATGGCTTGGACCTTTGATCCAATGTAAGGTGACCTGAGAGTCCGTCCAGAAAAAGGCTCTGGTTGAACACTTCTGATCTAGGATTTTCTTGACTTCCTTCGCTAAGCGTGCAGCAAGCAGAGCGCCCATCAGTTCCAATCTAGGCAGGGATAACCTTTTCAGAGGTGCAACACGGCTCTTGGATGTTACAAGATCAACGCTGACTCTGTCCTTGTGCTTGACTCTCAAGAAGGCGGCTGCTCCATATGCTTTTGACTGGCATCAGAAAAGGTATGGATTTGGACTTCACTTGAATCTCCACTGGAATCGAGGATCTTTCGCGGAATCTTCAACTCTGATAAAAATGGAAGTTCTAACCACCATTGTGACCAAACTGCATGAATATCTGGCGGTAGCTCGTCATCCCAGGATAACTTCCGTAGCCAAAGTTCTTGCAATAGGCATTTGAGCCTAATCGTGTAGGGTGACAAGAACCCAACTGGATCGTATATTTTCCCAGCTGATTGAAGCACAATTCTTTTTGTGATGGGTTTTGACGTGTCCAATTGCAGAAGTCCTTTAACATCAATTGTAAAATAGTCGTGGACAACATCCCATGGTATCCCTAAAACCTTTGACGAAGGGATTTTGGAACTGTCGTCCGGGTGACGAGGATGTGTCTCAAGGTCTTCCCAAGTTCTCATCAATGTTTGATCATTTGAATTCCATTTGCGTAATTTCATGCTGGCATTCTTCATGATTGTTTCAGCATCCTTTGATACTTTTAAGGCTTGGGAGATGTCATCAGCACCACTGATTACGTCATCAACATAGAGACAAGTGTCAAGCATTTCAGTTGCTGCTGGATATTGCTCACGGTAATTCTCGATGTGATGCTTAATTGTTGCGGAGAGCAAGAAGGGGCTTACGTTGACTCCAAACATCACACGCTTAAATCTATACACTTGAAACTTGTAGGGATCTGTTTGATTTGATCTAATGTCTGGAAACAAAAATCTAACTGCATCTCTGTCCTCGTCACGTAATGAGATTTGCAAGAATGCACGTTCTATATCTGCGGTGATAGCAATCGTGTTCAAGCGAAAAGAAATTATTAGGTGGAATATGTTTGGGTTTAAATTCTCACCTGACCATATACAGTCATTAAGAGATGGTTGTCCATCTTCATGGGAACTTGCATCGAAAACAATGCGCATTTTTTGTAGTTAGGCTTTCTTGGCGAAAGACCGCTTGGTGCGGTAAATAGAATACTGCTCTATCAGTTGGTTTTTCAGTTTCTAGAACCCTTTCAATTATTCCTTGAGATTCATATTCTTTCAAAATTTCGGAATATTGTATGTACAGAGTTGGATCACGAATGAATCTTCTTGTTAAGGATTTTACACGTTTTTCTGCTACGGAAAAATTGTCATTTAACTCTTGTGTATGGCTCTTCCAAGGAAACCCAACTTCATAACGACCACTATTGAAACGTACTGAAGATTTAAAATGTTGCATGGCTTGGTCGTCTGGGTCACAACTAGACTCTGCTTTAATTCCTATTGCTTCTAAATTCCAAAATTTTGTTAAATTTCTATCAACCTGATCTTGGATGAAATTGCAAAAATAATAGTTCAAAGGTTCGTTTTGAATGGAACCTGTTACAATGTAACCAAATACGGAGTCCTGCAATATTATTGAATTGTCATGTAATTTTATTTGTTTACTTTTTAATAATTCATAAAATATTTCACCTCCCAGGAGAATATCAATTCGTTTGGGAATATTAAATTCCGCATCTGCATATCTTATATTTTGAGGCAATTTTATTTTTGTTAAATCCAATGGCTGTGTAGGAACGCAACCAGTAATTTTAGGGACTATGAGAAAGTTAAGTTTTCTTTTAAATGAACTTCCGTTCGAAATTTCAGCGGAAATTCCTTTCCCTCACTGAAATGCAAGCTCCATTCAAGCCTACAATAGTTGAATTCATAGAGTATTTTTCCAACCCGAGGAAATTTGACGCTTCCAAGCTACAAAGGCATTTCTGGCTCCCTGAATCGAGGATCGCGTTCATTATAAGCCAACCCCCTGTCGCACTCTGAACTTTGACCTTCGCGGTCGAAAGCAAATGGATTTCTCCCCACTCTCATTGTAAAGACACATCGCGGTTTGAGGATTTATTACATAGGCTGGACTCGGGTCATAAATGACACCTGATGAACTCTGTGGAGAGGGTAGGTTTCTGTTTATCTGTCGGGGAACACTTGTTTTGCAAAGAAGAGAATTGTGGTTCGCATTACAAACCCTGCATTTCCTGTTCAGTTTCAAACAGTTCTTAATAAGGTGATGGCCTAGACAATTAAAGCATAGGTTTAAGGATCTCACTTTGTTGCTTCTTTCTTCAACAGACATCTCGTGAAACATTTTACACTTAAAATTGGGTGTGTCTCTGAAGGACATAACGGACAGGTTTTTCCATTGCTTTTCACGACAAATGATCTGAATTTTGGAGAATATTCGTTCTTGTTTTTCAACGAAGAATTTCTTTGTACGTTTTCTAAGGCTTGGCTCCTTTTTATTAAAAAGTCTAAAAAATTATTCCACTTAGGCAAATCATTAGAATGTAATTCCATTTCATATTGTTTACGCGATTCATCATCTAGACGTTGAGTTATAACAAAAATTAACATTGATTCACACAAAGCGTTAGGTTCTAATTCTAGTTGTTTTAAGGCTCTAAGATGACTCTGAATTGAATCTATTAAACTTCTGAGATGAAAAGCAGATTCAAATTTTATTTTGTTAGGATTTAAAAGTTCAGCAATATGACTATTTACAATTAATCTTTTATTTTCGTATCTACTTTCTAAAGCTTCAAATAAAGATGAGTAAGAATCGTTTACTGTTTGCAATTGTTTTGCATGGCCTTTCAGGGCAGATTGTAAATAATATAGTTTTTGCGAGTCGGATAAACAAGTGTTATCATGAATTAATGATACAAATTGGGATTTAAATTGCAACCAATCAATATATTGTCCCGAAAACTCCGGTAAATTAATGGATGGCAGTTTCACATTGTAATTAGCAAAATCATTTTTCACAGATAATTCAGAGGTATCCACATTAGAAGATTCAAGTAAGGTATTGAGACTCACCTCTAAATTATCTGCGTCCACTTCCATCGTGTCCAAACTGGCCTCGAAATCCATGACTCTTCATCCGAAAGCACCCCGTAGCTTTCGGTCCGAAGTTTGTCTATTTTTGCTTTCACTTCAGAAAGCGATGCGAGTTTAGCTCTCTTTTCAACTTGATTCAATGGTGACTCCACATTTTCCAAGGAGTTTCTAATGCGTGTGATCTGACCGAGCAGATGTGCTTTCCTTCTGTTAAACACGGTGAGTTCTGATAGTTCCTTTGGAGCCATTTTGAATTTTGGCTCGGGCTCGACACCGACCACAAAACTGGGTGAGGTCGATAGCTCTGATTTTAACCACAAATGGTGTGGTTATTCTAGAAATGTCTATAATGGATTATGAGCAGACTTTGAGTTATGTATAACTTGACTGCTCAAGCAAAAGGCGTGGACTGTATACTTTAAAAATTGTTTGTTTATTGAGGACGGTAGGTACGTCCGCTCCGAGGATGCATTACAAGCATACTGACGAAATGTAAACAAGGAGGACTACTAGCGCCCTCTGCACATGCGGGTCGTAACACCGAGTTCCACGAAGTAATTTTATACTAGTTAGTACAATGTTTTGAAACCTTTTACATTTGTGGGGGGAAAAACACCTATAATGAAGAAGATAAAAAAAAAATTATCGACATATGAACAGATTCGATGCTAAAATTTAAATTTAAGCTAGAAGACCTATATCTTAGGTTACCAATTCATGCTATATACGCAGAATTTCTCACACAGCTATGAACATTTTCATGCCATTCACAAAAATGTATTTAGAAAGTGAAAAATATTTTTAACGCGATTGGCAACAAAAACAAAATACAAAAACGAATTGAATACGGAATATGAAATGCTACTGCAGATAATTTCAAAAAGCTTATACGTCGATAGTTTGTGTAAAAAATTGTGAACACATCTCAGTTACTAAGTATAATGCATGCGTAGGTGACATTTGGATCACAAATTTATATTATCAATGAGTAAATAACATTAAAATTACATCATAAAAGTTTTTAATAAAAAATAAAATATTTTTTAAAATTGTCTTTACATATTATATCAAAAATATGTTTATCTATATACTTTAAATATTATTTTAAGATATATTCCCTTCAGCGAAGAAGGGGTTTCCTCGAAAACATGTTACAGTTCTAAGGGGTCCAAGAGTTGAAAAGTTTGATGATTGACCAATGTCCAGACATGAGAAGTCTTTCATGGTCAAAATTCACTCTGCTGCTTTAACCCCCTCGCCCGAAAAAGAAAAAAAAAAAAGAGCTAACATTTATTTTACTAGTTTGACGACCATCACCCTCCCTTAGCCCCCGCGTGTTCCCTTTCGCTGAAGGGGAGAATTTCATTGAAAAGGTTACCCGAGAGAGAAATTTATTGCCCATCTTGGGAATCTTAACACAAATATTTGTGCCAAAAATTTCGCAATAGCCAACGCCATCTAGATGTCATGTAAGGTGTTAAACTAATGGCCCGCCATCACCTTAAAGTATACTTGATTCATATCCTTTATGTCACTCAACTATAGCCACTCTTAGACACCTAGCGAGAAATTTGAATCAAAGTTATTATTCTGATGTACAAGCACGCCTACCAAATTTCGCTGACATAGCACAAATTTTTCTTTGTGAAGGAATTTATTTATTTCAGTGTATTTTACTAATGAAATTAAATGAAGTTACATGATAAAAGACATTTCTAGTTCAAAGCAAACTATTTCAAATTAATTGAATTTAGGCCTTAATATCAAGATAATTAATAAAAGCGGTCCTGGCTGAAATCCATGATAAGAATGAGGGGAAAAAAGACCACAATACTGGAGGCTACTTCTCTTTAGAAACAGATGGAAATATATGAAACTACCCTAATGACCATGATTGGGAATATCATACTTTAGAGAATAAATGATAATAGCAAATCATTATAATAAGTTGAGTGTCAATAAATAAAAGAATATAGTTTACTAAAATCTCTAGAAAATTATGTTCAAAATTTCAGATATGAATTTGGAAAAATCGACAAGGAGCAACTGATTTAGCATGGCTCTCATTGGTAGAGGAAGCTGGACAAGCTCGCACGCAGTAAAAGGGGAAAAAATATTTGTGGGAAAATTTGGTCGGAGATACGAATTTTTGAAAGAAGGGAAAATTTCATAGTTAATTCGTTTTATATCATTTGCGATAGGGCAAGAGCAGAACTATCCCGAAGAGCTGAGATTTATAAACTGTTATAGAACACTTTATTGTATTTTTGACGAGAGATTACAACATGAAATTACAAAGAAAACTACACAAAAATTAAAGGAAACTTACAAAGACGTTATTGAATCTAATAATTTTGACGAAATGAATTGGAGCAAGGAAATAAAAGAAAACAAATATAAAATGAAACCCCCCACTAGAAATTTATCGAGTTGCAAGAGAAATCCTAATGTACAAATATTTTGAAATTTTTTTTAACAATACCGTTATTGAATGCATCAGCTGAAATATCTTTTTCAATTCCTATTATTAGCTCACACTCTCTATTTATTTATTTATCTTCGTGGAATTTTCAATAATTAATAAAATACATTTTAAAGCGCTCAATTGAGCTGAAATTTTATATACATGATTATTTTGGATGATAACACAGTAATTTTGTTATAATTAATAAAAATTACTCATTAAAACTAATTATTTATAAGTAGTAGTTATAGAGTTCCTTTATAAGAAAATAAAACATTATTGATATAATCGCTGAATTGTAAGGAGAGTAAAGCCAAGTGCGCGACTATGTTTACAAAAATGTAAAATGATTTTTTTTAAAATGATTGCTCAAATTGTAATTAGTTTTAAGCGAACTGTAATTGTAAGCCTCACAGAATTAGCATTTAGAATTGTTGTTGAATAATGAACTATATAATATAAAATTCCGATGAAGAATAATTGTATTACTTTTAATATTTAAAGCGAAAAGACTTCCACATTGTTTAACCCTGGAGCAGACGCGCACCCGATAGTAATGGTCGAGTGGGGATATTGAGACAACCCAATCCTTTTTTTTATAATTATTTTTATAGTACACAATAAAAATCATAATTCCAGTGAATAATTTAATTAAGAGAAAATATACTTACCTACCTTCAAGGACTTTTTAACTTTTCTTTGATAATTTTAAGAAAAAATCCAAGAACACTGAACTAAAATGTTTCAAATGTACGTGACCTTAAAGAAAGACACAAATCACAGACAATTTTCGCTAACATTATACGAATATTATTTGCAGGCAAAACTGTCATATTTTGTTCAAGTTATTTTAATTTTACTGTCCTTTGATGTTCGACAAATAGCATGTTGAACTTTTGCTTGCTTGTGTGTTTTTGACAAAGCAAAGTGTGTCTTCTGATACTTATGGCTTCATATTTTAGTTGATGGAGTTCTTTTGGTAGCCTTTGAAAATGTTTCTTTCGTTTCATGTTCATCTCTTTTTCAAATTTACTTTAATATTCATTATTTCAGCAGGTTCATCCCTTTTTTTTATCAGTTTTAACTACTTTCAATAGAGTTAAAAGATGCCAATTTCTTTTATATATATATATATATATATATATATATATATATATATATATATATATATATATATATATTCTGATCATTTACCAAACATTTACCTGCTCATCATGCTCATTTACCAAATCACAATAAGTTGGAATCAAAATCACTAAGTTATTCAGGGGGCAATGTAGCATGAACACAGAAAATATTTTGGAAAAAAAGTGATCGCACCGGGAACTCAGTCAAAACATGTACCTTAAGATTGTAAAAAAACGTTTGTCACTCCCAAAAAAGAGGGGGATATGTGACAAATATATTTTAGTTCACGTTAAGACTGTCAAACAGGAGGATAGTGTCAGGGCCATTGGTAACATTTAAACTGTTTTGCCAGAATTACCGATTTCGGGCACACTGTGTTCGGCGTGACCACTCCCGGATTAAAAGTGTATTTATTACAATATGGATGTTCTAAAAAAATTGTGTAAAACATTTTTCATTATGCTTTATATGTTTGGGAATACTTACAAAAGTAAATCTTGGACTAGTAATCCTTCAAAGTCCTCTCTGTGCTTTTTCAAAAATCATAAAAATATTTTACAAGGAAAAAAGCGCAGCAGAAATAGTTTATTTACAACTTCCCTAAATTAAAAAAACAATTACATAAGAGCAGGGACGTAACTAACCGTACAAGTAAGTTCGAAGATCAAACCGTAGCAAATACATTCTGCTGCCTACAGCTGATGTACAATATTTCAATAATATAACAGTGATGAATTTTTATCTTCCTAAAATTATTTTGATTATGGGTCTGGGTTTTGTTTTTTTCTCTGAAAGAGTAGTATTTTTGGTTTGAAAAGAAAACGTAATAAAAAATCTCTCATCATGGGATTACAGCAAATCAAATAAAATGTTTTTTATTTGGTTATCGTATCAAACATAGCTATAAAATGAGGTTTTGAAGTAGAAGCTTGTATTTTTGATGACGTAACATCGCAGATGATATATATAAATTATATCAGTGTAAATGCGTATTTTTTTATTATGTCAGAAAGTATTTTGTTTTACTTCATTCCAGTAAATAAATATTTTTTAATCTTTTATTTTCGATATGTTCGCGCCCCCTCCAGGGGGCGCGCTCCACAGTTTGAGAAACACTGCCTTACAGACTCAAGGCTGAGGAGGAGACCAGACTCAAGGCTAGGGAGAAGGCCAGACTTAAGGCTAGGAAGCAGGCCAGACTCAAGGCTATGGAGTAGGCCAGACCCATGGTTTAGGAGGAAGCCAAAGCAGTGAAGGAAAGGTGGAATATTGAAGGAGAAAGAAGAATGAACAAAGGAATAATTTTGGAAGAAGAAATAAGATTGAAGAGGGAAAGATGGCTTGTGGAAGAGCAGATGCGACATTTTCAAGAGAAACATAAAATGAGAATGAAAGAACAGAAGTGTTTATCAGAAGAAAGATGTAAAAGAATGAACGAGTAAAATCAAATGTTAAATGAAGAGCAGTAAAAATTGTCAGATGAAGACACGGTACCTCAAGCAATCGAGAAGGTTCTTGTGCTTAAAATTGAACGAGCCGAAATACTTAGTGGGGATCCAGATGCTGCAGCGCAACCTGTCACTGTGGAGGAAGAAAAGGGTTTATCTAACATACCGCTAATTTCTGCCGAGAATGAGACGTATGAAGAAAAAGAAGAAACACCAGTAGATGTGATGAAAGATAAAGCTAAATGCGATGTTGATCTTGTAATCCTTAGTAAGCAGCGAGTGGATTTAGATGATGATGAAATTGGAGAAGAAAAGTCAAAATTGCCTAAGAGAAAACTCAAAAAATTAAGCATAATGACAGGTGCCAAATTACAACAAAAAATGAATTTAAAAGTTCAAGCAACATTGTACTTGTACCCCAGCACTGGAGCTTTAAACGTATATATTCCCAGGATAAAGGAGGAATAGAAAAACTTGCTTGAAGACTGCCAGATTTTATCTAACGAATTGGTGTTATTAAGATACGATGATCATCGCGAGAAAGAGAGAATCTAAAGACAACGAAAGTGAAGGGTAGGAAACGAGTTCGACTTAAATTGAAAGCACACGACATCTCCCAGTACGGCAGTGTAAAAGGTTAGGGGTGAAACCCAACCCTTAGACTATGGGATCTTTGACCAGAGTGGATGGAGAATACTTTCGGGAACTGGACACTCGAAAATGGACATTGCTTCTTTCCCCAAGTGGACATTTTAAAATTGGACTTTGTATGGAGGTAAAATCATCCCTGTGTTTAGGTTGGACAGTGATGGAGTATAATGTATCCTTCTTCTTCTTCTTTTTTTCTTTTTTTTTTTGTTAATGTCGCATGTGCATATACATGTTTAAAAGTGAAATTTTCATAGTTGCTAAGATACCATCTATTATTAATTGATCTATGAATTAGCTGTTTACATGTATACTCTTAGAATTAATTCGAGAATATTATTTGAGAAACTTGATATTCACAGTGAGATAATTTTAGTTTGTTTATTTACTATCTGGATATAGAGAGTGAGAAAAGGTTAAGAGAATGTTGTTTGTACCATGGATTTTATTTTTTTTTAAACTATGAGTACTTAGGTTTGGTGAATTTTCATATGTGTGTATTTCTTTGTATGTAAACTGCATTTTCTTTAGTGTTTAACATATTTTTGGATAGTTCTTGGTAATACTTTTTATATGAATGTACTGATTTTGTGTGTATGTGTGTGTGTACTTATGGGTTTTAGTACACACAACAGTATTATTTACACAACAGTACAATTACTTTTATCAGTAATTGTACTGTTGTGTAAATGTAGTTGGGTAATTAAGAAGGGGTCCACAACAGCAGTCAGGTTTTGCTTTCAGATTTATGCTTAAATTGCAATTAATCATAATCTTGGCGGTGACGTGTAATGTCTGAGACTGCTGTTGGCGAGAGAGTATGGAATGTTGGCGCGGCTTCGGTAGAGTTAATGTATTTAGGAAGAGGGGTTTTTTAACCCAGGGAGAACGTTGTTTCATCGCAAGCAAGGCGGTCGATCATAATTTGATCGTAGTATTTAATCAAGAGATACATATATGTAATCAAGAAATTATGCTAATCAAGATTTAATTATGTGTGTATTGATGGATGTGAGAAGTTATTAAGAAAGAAATAAAGATCTTGACACTCTTTAAGTAAAAAAATAGGGGGAAAATTGAAACCAAAATTTGAAGGTCAATATGAGGTTTTAAAAGTCGAGAATAATAATGTAGTTATTTGGAAATTGGATGAACAGACAACGATAAACGTAGATCAGGTACGGATTGATCACCCAAGAGAAAGAGATGAGGGTGTTATTGAGTCAGAAGGATCAGATAATAATAGACCTAGGGTAGCGCAGTCAGAAGGATTAGATAACAATTGGTCTAGGACAACATAGTTAGAAACTGAGGGCTGTATAAGTTTAGCCAGGGAGAGGAACGAGAATGTGGAGCAATGGCGAGATAAACGAAGGAGTGATGATTAGTTCATGAAACAGTGGCAGTCCAGGAAGATAAGAAGGCCACTGGAGAGAATTAACTGGAAGAAAAGAAGCCCTTCTCCATCATTGATGGACGATCATCCCATCAAGAAAAGGCCACCGAGGAACCACAAGTGGAATAAGAGGAGAGTCCCTCTCTCCTTAATTCCTTCTGGGCTAACAACAAGGAAGAGAACCAGGAGGGAAGATGCTAACGAAAGACATGTCCTGTCCAGAGAACTACTGTCCGCCAAGAAGAGCAACAGAAATCAACGAAAGACAATTGCAGTCCAGAATGTCCTAGCCACGTTCGTCACGAGGAGCCGTAGCAGCCGAGAAAAGATCAGTCGGTCCAGACGAATTCAGCCGGGAAAATCAAGTCCTTATGAACTACGCAACCGACGCCAGTTCAATGGAAGGCAAGAGCAGCCCAGAAAGATCAGTCCCTGTTCATCACGAAGAGCTGTAGCAACCGAGGAAAGACCAGTACGGTCCAGACGAATCCAACCTGGGAGACCTAGTCCTTATGAACTGCGCAACCAACGCCAGTTCAATGGAAGGCAAGAGCAATCAAGAAAGACCAATCCCTGTTCATCACGAAGAGCCGTAGCAACCGAGGAAAGACCAGTAGGGTCCAGATGAGTCCAGAGGGGTCAAGTCCTTATGACCTGCGTAGCCGACATCAGTTCAGTGGAAGGCAGGAGCAATCCAGGAAGTACAGAGACCAGCCCTACAAGCGACGCAGCAAGGGAACAACTCGTCAAGGAATCCATACTGAGCAGAGAAGTCAAGGTATCCAGGATCAATTGGAAAATCACCCAAGTTAGAGATCTGAAAACCTGGAAGTTCAGTGAGGGAACCCATCAGAAAGATTCAAAAGAATCATAGCCCGGTTGTATATTGTTCCTTTTATTTTCTGACTGACAAGCAGTCAGGTTATTTTTTCAAAAGTGCAAGTTTCATTTTCTTAAAGTGTTTGATTATACAAGAGCTGCCACTGAGTTGTATGCATTTTTCCTACTATTTGAAAAATGTACCTTCGTATATGAAATTTTACTCCTAAAAGTGGAAAACATTTGTTTATTTACATTTGTTTGCTACCTGTTAAGACTTGGCTATTATGCGAGAATTTCTTGTATTGTTTCTTTATAATATTGTATGTTTGAAAGCTGTATATATTTATGTATGTATTCATGTACTGATGTATGTTGGTATACAGTGGCGCACACAGGAATTTTTCAAGGGGGGGGGCGGGGTTGGAAGTTCACCATTCTTGTATCATGCTCCTTTTGATTTTGTCGATTTTCGGGAACAAAACACAGTAAAAAACTAATTATTGAATAAATAATTAGCATTAATTTATGAAATAAATCATTAATAACAAATACTTAATTAAATTTTACGTACTATGTACTTGGAATTATAATCAATTGGAAAAAAAATCAAGGGCTTTGGGGGTTCGACCCCAGGAACCCCCTTGTGTGCGCCAATGTTGTTATATAATATCTGGTTTGGGGACGTGGCGTAAATAGGAAATACTAATCATAACACTAACAGCGTAGCACGAATGGAAAGGGAGTTTTGTAAAATAACCGGATGATGTATTTATTTATGTGAATGTATATATAATTAAAATAATTGGTGCTAGACATATAAGTCTGAAAGTTGAATGTTGTCAGTGTATATAGTATATAGTGTTGATTGATATTTTTTTAGCCGATATTGATCCAATTTTCATTTCAGGGTAGCTGACCCTGAATCTTGAGCAGGATGTCTTGAAAAATTGTTGTAAGAAGAAATGTTCAAGAAGAAATGATAAGAAGAAATGTTCTTAAAGAAATAAGAAGAAATGTTCTTTGTACAAATTCAAGTAAGTTGTAGTAGTTAAGTGACGTGCACGGCCAGGGTTTTTCCTTGGTTCTCGCCCGAATGTGATGCATGGTAGGGATTTTATGTACAAGAAATGTTCTAAATTAAAGTTAATATAAATTTAGAATAGTTGTTTTTTGCGTGTTCTCCAGTATCTGAATTCTAAGCAAGAAGTGGAGTTAAAACTCAAATTCAAGCCGGCGATTTTTATTTAGGTGTTAAATTTTTTTAGCCCAGTGGCTGAGTGGTTAGTGCATAGCGCTTCTACACCACAGGTCTGAGGTTCAAACCCCGGGCTGGGCAAGATTAACTCAGCCTTTCGTTTCTTCAATGGGTCGATAAAATGAGTACTAAGCTTGCTTGGGAACATAACATTGGGGGGTTTTGCGTCAGACTGACCGCCTGACCGGAACATCTGCTCATGCACCTCAGGGCCCAAGGTCGCGTATACAGAGTTGGGCACAGTAGGCCTTGTTCCTCATGGGATGTCGCGCCACTGAGTTAAGTTAAGTTAAAAAATTTTAATGTGATTTCTATCGGGTCGTTAAGACCCTCAAATAAATCTCGTTTTTTTCACTGAGGGATTGTGATGGATCTATTCGCGTACCTTCTTCTAATCCTATCGGAAATCTTACGGCTACCAATTTGCATTTAGTCACAACCAACAGTTTTGAAGATGAAACCGTGATATTCAAATTAAGTCTGCTATATATAGTCAAGGTTTTCTAGCCAGCAAGAAGAGAAGGAGAGAGAACGTTGTGAGATAAAATTGATATCTACTGATCACGTATTATAATATTTTATAGAGTATTTCAAACAATTAATAGAGGAAAGATTTAAAGTGACTATTGATCACTATAGTTGAATTAGTATAAAATTAAGTAAGATAGTAGATTTGATCCTGTAATAAGGGGATCGATATTGATAGTCTCCTTATAGTTCGTGTATCCAGCTATTAATCCACATTTTGTTCATATTGAGAACATGTCTTCTAGTTGAATTTAATTGAATCAGTGTTGCTATTTTGTGAGATCAATAAACAGATTGTTTTTGATTATGGTTAGTGTTTAGTCCCTTCCTCCCACATCTTTAGGTGGGCAAGAGAGAGGATCTCTTCCCTCGCAAAATAAATAACGAGGTACGCGAAGTATGAGAAGACTTTAAATATCGACACACTTATTTCAGGATCGAATCTACTTTCTTAATTATCTAAGCACTGTTTAAACTCTAGTGACCAATCTTCATTTTAATTCTTTCAATTATGAAATATCTGATTACACTATAAATTTGAATAATACCTGATCAGTAGCAATCTATCTTATTTCTCTCGCTTTCTTCCTATCTAGCTTGAAAGCTTAGATCAGTGATTCTCAAAGTGGTCTATATGGACCCCCAGGGGTCTATGACGATCTACAAGGGGTCGAAGACAGAGAAAAAATAATTTGGGATCCATGAGATGTAAAGGGGGTCTATGATGGTGGCTCTCATTAAAACAAATCATGATTTTAATTTTAAAAGAAAATTTAATCACAAGTGGAAACCAGATTTTTATTTATTTATTTAATAGATTTATTTGCTAATTTTAATAAGGTTAATTTGCAGTTGCAAGGTGGCAGCATAAATTTTATTAAAACAAGGGCCATGTTCGCAATTATGGCATTAAAAAGACATACCTGTTATTTATCACGAATTATGGGCTATCGTGAGAAAATTTTTAATTACTTTTCCTAGTGAGAAGGAGTTTCAGTGTGGTTGCCAATCTCCAAAACAAAAACAGAAAAAAAAGAAGGGGGGGATAAGGTCTGGACAGTACGAATGGAGGAGATTTAGCGGTAAATCTGGCACGATTGATTTCAAATGTTGAAAACTTGTTATTGAAGCACAAGACTTATTCCATCCTTTAAAAGCATTTGTTTGTTGCTTAGTTATTTTATGTATTAATTAAATTTTAATTTAATTAATATGTTTTTCTTGAGTTTTAAACATCAAACTTCACTTCAGTTAAAAATTTAAATCGCTTAAAGTAAGTAGATCTATACCAGCTGTCAAAAAGACATTTAAATTCGTAAAATTGCAAAAATCCAATATTAGGTAAACAGGGGTCTACCACAAACCGAAAAACATGGCAAGAGGTCTATGAGACAAAAAAGTTTGGGAACCTCTGGCATAGACTACATATAACCGACCTAATTTAAATAAGTAGCGTAGTTCGCGCTTGTCTTGTATGACCATGTTTGTAGGTTTGACCCCGGCACAAGTAGGTGGATTTTCAAGTTTGCCAAAAATTGTCAGCATCCGTGTCATATGAAAATGTAGTATGTTAAAGATTCCTACATTGCCTGTGTTTCTTGTGTACTCCCGATAAAATTAAGGTATCCGACTAACCTAAAATGATGATTTTTTAAAAAAATTGACAATTTTTTTTGTTTGTGATTTTATTTTATAGGCTTTTTTTATTAGCTTTATAAAAATACCAAGTTTTTTTTTTATTTTTTATTTTCCAGAACAAAAACTACAAGTGTTTTGGTAAAAGCAGATAACATAACTTTACATAAGATGTCAAACATTGAAATGCGTTTTACTCGAAAAGTGTTTTTTTTTTCGAAAAGTTTAAACGGGAACAGTGATTGCTCAAAAAGTTTTGAAAATAGCTAGCTGAAATTTTTTGTGTATGTTCTGTATAACAGTAGAAAGATTTTAACCTTCAGATTTATCAATCACTGTTTAATTAAAAAATTTACAGTTCTTTATGTGAATATAATCACTGTTTTTTTAAGCAATTTCATGTAATAACTAAGATAAAGTGCTCTAGTTTTTGTAAAAATTAAAATATCTCTTATTCTGAAGGTCATTTCAAAAAGGAATAGCAAAGTAATACATCAAAATTGAAAAAGTGAGAATTTGTTCATTTACTATTTCTACAGAGCGGGCCCCGTTTATGTACTTTTTTGTCAATTTTTACCCATTTTTTCCCATTTTAATAGTAATATAATTTATTTTTCTCTTCTTAATTTTAACCTTTTTTTTCTTTTAAAATATACTAAATAAATCTAAAAACCACAAAAAAAAATCTCCGTATCGCCATTTTTTTTTAAAAAAAAAAGTTGTCGCAAGTAGTAGGATACTGATGCGACGCTGATGATAACTTATTTAATTACTTTCTTTTCTTAACCTAAAATACTAATTTCTTAACTTTCCAGGTTCTTAAGTTAACATCGCATCATAACTTAGTTTAAAATTAATTAAGTTCTATTGACAACTTACTGTACTCTAAATTAAGTGTCCGATAGAATAGAGATAATAATTAATTTTATTGAATAACATAATTTTTAAGTAACTGTAAATATACTGCATAACAAGATTGAAATTTAACTTAGCTTTGAGAGAGATAGGAGGTGGGATGGAGAAAGGGACATGGTCGCCGCCCGGAGTCCCGCGGAGTCTAGTTTCAAGGCCTGGATCTGATTAGTCTGTCTCTGTTCTTCCCTGTCCGAGTGTGTGCAAATCGGGGTGCATCCCCTTTTTGTTCTATGCCGCTTTACTGCCAAATTCTAGAGCGGACTATTTGCCTTGTCCACTTAATTACCTCTGATTGGTCCGGAACCCGTGCAGAGTTACCGCGCAAAGTTCGTTGACTTTGGGAGCGCGGGAAAATCGATGACACACCCCAATATTTATGGGTGTAATGCCCCTTCCAGGCGTGGGAATGTAGGCACCCTTTTCTGAGGAATTCCCCCTCAGTGGTGGGGAAAGAAAACACATTCCACCAAACTGAGTTCGCAATTTTGAAGTTCTGTTGAATATTCCTGAATGAATCCGCGCCTCCCATCAATACCTTAAATTCCTACTTTCGCATAGTCAGAGCTCAGGTCCTTCTCTTTGAGGAGGAAATAGGGCGTCAAAATTATATTGCGGCAATTGCTGTTCCGCCTATATAATGCCACTTTTTAAAAGGCTCCCGAGGAATGTACTAGGTCTACAAAGGTAAAAATACCTATCTGCAGCTTAATTTGAAGTAAAAAAAAATCAATAAAATGGGAAAATTTTGTTGTAGGGACGATTTTTTTTCTTCGCCAAATCCTCCTTTTATGGCTGATGTACATAAGAAAATAAAAGGAGCATTATTAACAATGAACTCAATTTTTAGCCCGTCAACAAATTCATTATCATTATTTCAAGAAATGTCTTCATCCAGTAGCGCACACAGAAATTTTTCAAGGGAGGGTCCGGGATCGAAAGTTCACCATTCTTGTATCCTGCTCCTTTTGATTTTGTCGATTTTCGGGTACAAAACACAGTAAAAAACTATTAAATAAATAATTAGCATTAATTAATAAAATCAATCATTAATAACAAATACTTAATTAAATTTTACGTACTATATACTTAGAATTATAATCAATCGGGAAAAAATCAAGGGCTTTGGGGGGGGTCCGGACCCCCCCTTGTGTGCACCACTGTCTTCATCTCTTAAGTCTACATTAATCCGATTATATAGACACAGATGCATTTCACATACCCAAACTCAAAACACAGTTATGCATACAGAAGGACCAGGTCAAGCGTCCCTCCTCGCAAATTAAAAATGTTTAATTATTTAAATCAGATTAATTCATTATCTCAAAAGTGCATTTGGTTTCTCGAATCACTTTCATTAGCATTCCATCGGTATTCTGCTTAACAACAGCCTTCTGTTCTTTTTTCCTTTTCCTTTATTTTGGTTTTGGTATTGATGGGAGGCCAGATTTTTTCCTGTTTTAGAAATCGCCCCTGAAATGGCTTGGATTTTTTATAGGAGTCCCCCCTTGACCGGTTGTGGGGAAATCCTTTTGGTGGGGTGTATCAAAAAAAAGTTCCCGCGTTAAAAGGTTCAGTAAACCCATAAATTTTGAGGTGGTGTAACACTGCGTCGGCCTCGGGACCAATCAGAGAAATTATACTGGACAAGGCAAATAGTCCAGCTCCAGGATTTTGGGGTGATGAGGTGCGGAATAAAAAGGGCACGCACCCGAATTTCGAGAGACAGCCTCTCCCAGAGTTTCAGAAGAACCTTCAAACAAAAGACGCCGAAATTCCACCCGGACCGGGTGTCAACCCTGTCCATTCCCCCTGCACCCCTCTCCCTCTCAAGATAATTTTAATTATTTTTGATCTTCTTGTTGTAGAAGTAAAAATCCTCTATACGTGTGCTTAAAATAAATTTATCTTAAACGTTAAAAGTTTGTTCTGCTAAATTATTGATTATTGTTTATTTTACTGTTAAATTATAGATTCTTGTTTATTTTAACTATGGTCATGATGCGATGTGAAATTAGGAAACTGGGTTCACAATTTAGAAATTAAAGAAGTCAAACTAGCGTCGCATCAGTATTTTACACACCCTTTGTGAACACCTGTAGTTGTTTTTCCTGCTTACTAGCTCTGGCCTTCTAAGCACAAATGTAAGCATAAATGTACAATTATTGAGTATATCTTTTCAAAATTTTAGTTTTTATTTCGTAATATTCGAAATATTATTAATTTTGTTCCTACGTCTAACACTTAACTATTACGAGAATTACATGAAATTTAGACTATATTTCATTTATATATATATATATTATAATCATGTCTATCTTCAGAAATTTTTGAATAATATTAAAGAAAACAGATTTTACAGAGTTACAAACGTTATGGAACTTCAAAAATTATAAAGAATGTTAAAACAAAAAGAAAGAAAAATGCTACTTCTCAGATTAAAAGTTTAAATATTTTTTGTATATATTTATACAATACACAGATAATAGGGGACATAGTAGATTTATACATAGAGATAACAATAGATATACACAGTAGAGAAATTTTATGAGGTGCATTATTTTCTTCAATGATCAAAATATTTAAAACATGACTATTTAAAATTAGTAAGTAGTTAATTTTTTACGAATATTTTTTAAAGTTATATCACACATACTTAAGTTATACATCAATATGATTTTTAAAAAAATTATTAATTTTTTAAATGAGTCCAGGAAACGTTTATATTAATCATTCACATATAATATTATATTTAAATTAATTACTTCAAAAGAATATATTTAGAAATAAAATAAAATTGGGAATAGTGTTCTTTCTTGTTGACATCGATCTCTGATTATGATACATTATTAACATATTGCGAAACTTCTCTGCGTGATTTTTTTTCCTCTATGTTATACCACCCCATACTCTTTTTGATTTATTTCACTCAATTTAATAGAACAACACTAGTAGCGCCATCTATTGATAATAGAAGAAACTTAACATTCCCTCATTAATGATAATCGCATGCAATGTAAAATGAATTTTATTAACAAATGTTATCACTTAAAACAGTAGTTCTCAAGCTTACTGCTCCCATGGACACTTTTTTCTACCAAAAATTTGGCCATGTACACCCGAGCGCAATAACTCTATTCTTTTTTAGGTATATTCGCCGTATAGCGCGCACCCTTTTTTTACGAAGTAACATGAAACACACAAGTATGCAATACTTTTATGTTTTGAAGCCATTTTTTCGAGCTATTATTCCAAGCTTTAGGAAAAAATAGAATAATTTTAGAACTACAACCATTAAAGCTCATTAAGTTTGTCATTTCTTTTGAATAAACAACATTTCGATATATACAGAAGTCTATTTTTTTATGCTGATCTTATTATTTTTATTTTTAAAACTATTCTTTTTATACCTGGCGTATAACTCGCATCCGGAAATTTCAGTAACATTTTTTGTGCTAAAAGTGCGCGTTATACGCCGGATTTACGGTAATTACTTTATTTGTAGAAATCGAAACTTTTACACTATTGCCATTCCAATAAATATATTTACAATAATTTCAGTTGGCGCATGACCAAACGATAGAAGATGCAGCCGCTATACTGATTTCTGTTCAAAGCTGATTGAAAATTTGTTGCATTCGCTTGACATCTTGGAATCATGCACAAAAAACAAAACTAAATTGTTGACTAAATGCATGAATATTATACACTGCCACATTTTGGACAAGTTATTCTATACAGCGAGTGAAACTTTGCATTATTTAAATCTGCATATACGGACGCTCCCACGATCAGCCTGTCATCCACCGTATGAGACTTGTCATTACTCTTGTACTTTATGTACCTACCTGCAATATTTTGCTCTAAATTAAAACGTAAAAACCATTACTATTTTAACTCTCCTACTAATATAAATGAATCACAAATATTTTACTATACATTTAACTTTATATGAAACCTTCCACGAACCGCCTAACGTTGTCCATACACCCCCGAATAATTTTAACTTGTCACAAAAACCACTTTGTGAAGCTTAAAATCACACCTTGGAATAGTGGTGAATTCAAAGGGATTGTGTAATCTCCAAAAGATTTAAAAAATTATATTTTTACCATTGTTTAAAGACAGAATCCTAGTGGTCGAGTGGTAGCGTATCGCGGTTCCATTCCACAGATCCGGGTTCTATTTCCGTGCTGGGCAAGGTCGACTCAACCTTACATCCCTATTGCAGTGGGTCGATAAATGAGTACTAAGCTTGCTTGGTGACTTAACACTGGGGTCTCGCTTCAGACTGATCACTTGATCGGGACATCTGCTCATGCACCTCAGCGGCCAATGGTCACGTATACTGGGATGGGCACAGTAGGCCCTGACCCTCATGGGATGTTGCGCCATTGAGTTTGAGTTTAAAGACAGAATTGCTTAGAATTATCAGTGGTGCGATTTACAAATAATGATTTAGAATCTAAAAAAGTATATTACAAATATTTTTCTCTTTTCACGAAAGTATTAAAAAATCTGCACAGTTTTTAAACGCTTTATTTCTCTGTTGAATCTTTGTAACCATACGGACAACCACTCGTGATATTTATGTAATCTTAATTAGATGTTGTAGACATTATAGATGATTCATTCCTTCTTAAGGACACACTTAGATGAAATATGAGGGTGATTGTGGCGATAGGTCTCTCAAATTAAAACCATGGTCAAATGACGAGGAGGGCAACTGAGATAGCACCAATATATTTCTGTACCACGTCAAGCAGATGTTATAATAACTATAAATATTTACATAACACTAAAGAAGAATTATATTATAAAAGATATAACTGAATTACACAAGTTTTAACCATACAAAATTAACATATTAAAAACGTGCACAAATAGCATGAATGTGTTTATAATAACTTAGACTAATTGTTAAAAGTTAAAATTAATTCCAACCTACAAACTGGATTTTTTTGTTAAAGATGTTAAAAGCCATTTATCATTAAACTTTCTTTATTTTCTATTTTCGTTAGTTTTATGCTATTGCTATTCAATTCAGCAGATTCATTTCATATTACAAGTATCAACAATGATAACAATCTAATGAATATTACATCGAATCATTTTCTCGTTTTTACCCGCAGTAATTCTTAAGTATTCACTGCAGAAATGTCAGTGTTTTTAAAGAAGGTTAAGGGATTTTTTTTATTTAGTAAATTAATATGCAAACCGAATAATTTGTAAATATTCATTAGAGACAGAGACAAATACTTTTATTCTCTTAATTATGAATGGAAGAAAAAATTAGTTCTATTTATTAAATTTGTTATATTAATTTTTTGCTGCATTTTTATGAAAATAAGTTTTATTTTATTTCTGATAATCTTTTTTGCATTACTTAACTCTTCAAGCAAAAAATTTTTTAATTGAAAATGGATCTACCTTAAAGTTCGGCGTATAAAGCGCGTCTATACATTCAAGCTGCAATATTTAATTTTTAGACATATTCGCCATATAACGTGCACTCTCTTTTTTGGAAGAAACCTGAAATATAAGTGTGCAATGCACTTGTGTTTTGAAGTCATTTTTCGAGATATTATTCCAAGCTTTAGGGGGAAAATAGTATGCTTCTAGAGATACAACCCTTTAGTTCATAAGGAATGTCATTTCTTAAATAAAAAGTATCTCCATATATGTAGGCATCTAATTTTTTAATGCTCATCTTTTTTTTATTCTTTAAAGCTCTATACCCGGCGTATAACGCGCACCTGTAAATTTCGATATTTTTTGTGTGTTAAAAGTGCACGTTATACGCCGGATTTAACGGTATACAAAAAGTGTTTGTAGTACATAAAAACTCTAATAGATGGCGACACCATAACATAAAATAGATTAGTAAGTATGATCATAAATCACATTAATGAAATTAGAGAAAATCTTTTTTTTTTCCATCTCTCTTTCCTCAAATGAAAGAAAGAAGATTTTTGCCTCTGTTTTTAATTTTTCTGGTAAAACTTGCTTTTTTCCCTGGCTTTCCGATTCTGAATATTTTTTCACGATAAATTATTTTAATTGCTCTAACAGGCGTGTGTGCATGACATTCTGATGCACTCTATTTTTTCAATGGTCATATAATAACATTTTTTCGATTATTTCAAAGTTTGTGACTTTCTTCTTATAAACATAGAATGTATCTATAATACAGACAAAAACTACCTGTTAAAAAAAAATGCATGATCAGCTATAGGGCCTGAAACTTAAGCAAAATGTGAAAATAAGGTTATAATATTAAAAAAAAAAAAAAAAAAAAAGAAAACTCGCTTTTGGAGATGAAAATTTACAGCACCTATCTCAAACAAGAATTGCCCCAATTTATCAAAAAATAAAGATGAAGTCGTTATCGTTCAAATAGTGAGCAAATAACACACAGAGATAGTCAACACACTGTGGTGTAACTATTCTAGGGATCCAAAACCTGATTTATGGTTTTCCAATCTTTTGTAAGATCGGACTTGGGCTAAGACCTGATTTTGCAGGGGAGCTCTAGCATTCTGCTTTACGCCACTGTCAACATAGGAAGGTCGATTTGCATCGTTTATAAAGAGGTATACACATCGGGGTTATGCAAAATTTAAATTTTAAAAAAATTGGTCAATACGGATAATCTCTAAATTTTAACAGATCTGTAGAATGTGAAGTATGAGTGTTCACCAGTAGTGCACACAGGTATTTTTCGGGGCGTCCGGGGTTAAAAGCTCACCAATCTTGTATCAGGTTCCTATTGATTTTGTCGATTTTCGGGAACAAAACACAGTAAAAAACTAATTATTGAATAAATAATTAGCATTAATTAATAAAATTAATCATTAATAACAAATAATTAAATTTTGTGTACTATATACTTAGAATTATAATCAAACGGAAAGAAATCAAGGGCTTTGTGGGGGGTGTCCGAAAACCCAGGACCCCCCTTGTGTGCGCCACTGATGTTCACCCCCCCTCAATAGACTATTAAATTTTTAATTTTTACTGTAAATATATTACCTCTAGGCATTTCCATCTGCGTATTTTTTAGAATGCCTCGTCCCCAATAAGAAAGGTATGTGTGCCAGTGGCGTACACAAGGGTGGGTTTGGGCATTCAAACCCCTTTAATAGATTTTTAATTTTTAGTATAAAAATTACATCTCGGTGCTTTGGTCTACGTTTTTTTTTTTTTTTTTTTTTGTGAATATGCTACCCTTTTCATGAAAGTAATCTGTGTACGCCACTGCAGAGTACACTACTGCTATGTTGTAAGTACTGTATTTGTCTTGGGAAAGACAGCTGTAATCCTTAAGGGGTGAACTTTGTCGGATGATTTTACCCGTGACTTCTTCAATCGCCTCTACCATTAAAACATGATGGATGGGCTGAAGTAGCTGCATCATTGAGATCGTTTTGCATTTTTGATAAGCCAAATCGGTTTGTTCCGTCCAAGTTATAAGCTTCTTGTTTTTTAGTGGCGCCTTTCAAAAACTGGAATAACGGAGATTGAGTAGATGCAGCTTGAAGGATCAATCTTCATTAAAAATCGAATGAAAAGATTTTTTTGTGTGTGTGTGATGAATCATGGCTGAAAATCTCCTCAACGCTAAAATGTTGAGTGGCTTGGGACGGTGGTCAGAAACCTTCCTGGAGAAAAAAAACAAATTGTAAGTGAAAAAAATGGTAACTAACGTGTCAAAGAGTCATTTATAAGCATCAGAGGTGTAACGGAAACATTTGGGCCCCCTAGAACTCTCCCCCCCAAGATGCGGGTGTTTACATTACGCCACTGATAGGGATACATGTGTGCAGGAGAGAGGGAGACCTCTGATACCGATCATCAAGAAGATCTATTCATAATATCCTTTATAATATTTAAATAAAGTTTTGCACACAATAACTTTTTCAGTTCCTTGAAAAACTGCGAACAATCGAGGATATTTTTCTTTCTGTAACCCAATGCAAGAGCAATCATGGTCAAAATATTGTAGTTGTTGTTACTAATGCCACCTGATCGGCGTATGCACAATCGAGACCCACGAAATTAATCAGGGCAAAGGCCTAGATTACGCCTGCCATTGGCCAAAGCTTTGAGCACCATGCAGGTGACAGAACATTTTGGCTCGTTTCCACCAAAATTTTGAGGGTGAACACCCCGTGGGTGGTCAGCGGCCTCGCACTTTCCTTCCCCCTCCACCAACTTTACCTTTCCGCTCGACGGTTATTTAGAGTAGTGCTCCGCGACAATTTTTATTGCCGCGGACCGGTCAACATTTGTTAATTTTTCCGCGTCCGCTTAGGGGGAGGATGTTGATTGTTTATATCTTAGGCTGTTTTGATTTAATAATTTTAATTTAATTGTATTTAATCGTGACTTTTTTTTTAATAAAACATGATTACACTAAAAAGGAATATAAAGTGATTTAACAAGGAATATTAAGTGATTTTCATAAAAAGTAGCCCAAACCTAAAAAAAAAAAAATACCACAGTAAATAAAAGAGAAATAATAAAATGTTTTTTGTGTGGACCGGTAGCATTTGATCCACGGACCGGGGGGTGCGGAACACTGATTTAGAGTACACAGGCGATTCCGAGGGTATTTCAAAGCCAAGTGAGCTTCCTTTCTGCAAAACATGGGAAACCACCTCACTTTCATCCCCCTAAATCTCGCCTGCGCCGCCGGTGTTTTCCGTATTTTGCTCATTTTCAGAAGGGAAATCTTTTCGTGTTAAGCGATTTTTCGTATCGTGTTGAGAGAAAAAAAATGCATGAAAATAAACAATAATTTGCCGGAACTGTTGTATTATTTCGTCTTAACCGATATTTCGTCTTGAGTGTTTTCGCGTTAAACGTATTTCACTGTATAGATAATTTACTATATAATTATGCAGAAAAAGAGAAAGGAAGACAGTTTCTTTTGTAGACATGATTATTTTTTCTAATTAAACATAAAGGCAGAAATGTGAAGAGCTGCAACCATCTAAGCAAAGAGCTGCTTGTGGCTATCCAGCCGCGGTTCGCCGACCCCTGATTTGGAGAAATCAAAGCCAAAACTATTAAAATTGGTTTGGTTTTAGAGTATCAAGGTACCAAATTGCATCTCGATCCTTTACTAGTAAACATTTTTATAAAGTTCATTAAAATAGTTAATTATTATCTGCTTACCGTAGAAATACTTTGACAGCATATTTGTTCTTTTTTTAGTTAAATACTTGAAATACTTTATCACTGAAAAATAAAACAGTCATCAAATATTTTTAGTTAAAGATTATGTTTTCTTAGCGAAGCTGAAGCATGAATTGTAAACAAACCTTCAGAACAATAGTTCGTGGATAAAGGAGTTAAATAACCAAGTTAAACAGCAAAAACATAAATAAATATATCATCAATAATACCCACAAGAAAAAAAAAACAATTGTAGAACAATCAGCAAAAAGTTCGGAATTCAGTTACGCATCATTGAAGCTGTACAACAACCTGAACTTTTCGTATTTGTTGATGGAATGTGAATCAAAAACAAAATTGAAGATTTTTGAAAATAATAATACTATTTGGTATGAGTTTTGAAACTAACGTTGATTAAAAGATTGAAAATATACCTAGAAATGCAGTAAGTACAATTTCAATTGTCATTCTCGTTTTTAGTGGATGAAATGGGCCGTTCCAATAACGGATTTTTTTTTCTATACAAAAAATGTATGGCATTTTCTTCTTTAAAAAATTAATAATTATTTTATTAATTGCTTTTTTTTTCTTTAAATAATTTAAATACTTGCAATTTAATATTACTTTCTTTGAATGTTTTCAAATTTGTTTTTAATTGATCACCACTTTAAAATAATGCTTAATTGTGGCTTCAACGTCACTTTTTTTCAACTCAAAAATTGCAACAGTTTTTAAATCATAATATCCAATGCCAAATACCATCACATATGATATTTCCACTCGAAGTAAGCATAAATATAATTAAAAATTCAAAACATTTAGACTACATAGTACCCTATAAATTTCATAATTACTGAAAAATATTTTTCTGCATTTTCTTGTGGCTCTCATATCATTGAGAAGCTTGCTACCAAATTTCAGATCTATTAAGAAATTAGTTTTTAAGATATATTTGAAGTTTTCTGAGCTATGGGTTTGGTTTCAGTATCATTTTAAAGCCTTCTTCTCTTAAATTGAATCAATTAAAAATATTTTTGAGCACAATTAATTCTTTTAGTGTTAAATGGTCATTAATTCCAATTTTCATTATTAAAATAATTTCTGTGTGATTATGTTTTGAGTTTTTTCGAATTCTCATAATTTATTAATTAAAATTGATTTCATGGCCTATTTTTGATTTAAAAAATAGTTCATATAACTTAGAAGCTTTATCATCAATTTCTCCTGTTGAGAAAAAGCCATGACCAAAACATTCTGAGGTTGCTGTGAGAAACAATATTTAGAAGAGATGGAATACTACTGAAAATGAGGCATCTAAAAATCAATCCTCAGATACTGCAATTAGACTTCCACACGCGCGAATACATGTATTATGAATTCAAGTATTGCAGATAAAACTAAATATATTTCCTTGATATATCAAATTACTTTATAATAAACATATTGTAGTACTATATTTTAGTATTTTAAAGCCATTAAAAACAAGAGCTAAAACTTCCTAAACTGCTCAATTTAAAACTGAAAAAAATTAAATTTTGTGAACAAACCTGGCTATTTTTAGCTTTAGTTATAGTATCATTATTATTTTGTACATAAATGTTTTGTGTTTCAAAACTTTTGTGAAAATTTTGGGTTAAGGTTAAGCTGAACAAATTGTCGTCGTAACAAATGCTATCAATATTATGCAAAAATATATTTTGAATTTAAAAAATTATTTTCTGTCATATTTAAATAAAATAGTGTTTTAATGTAGAATATGCATTAGAAAATAACATATTAAAAAGTTAGAACTTTACGGGCATTATAAGTTTTTGTTTTATGCCTTTACAAACTTTAAATGTGTTTTTCCCAGACTTTCAATTTTGAAGGTATAAGTGTTTTCTAATCCCTAAGGTTTTTTTTCTGTTCAGCACAGAGAGCCTTGGAATTTTTTGTATATACTTCCAAACGTATGTTATATAAAAGTTAGTATGGATTTAGGGCTGATATCTTTAATTATTTTTTTAAAAAATGCTAAAGTTAATATTTTAAAAAATTTCGTGTTTTTTCCTGGTTTTTCTGGAAAAAGAATTATTAAAAATCAACAAGGGGATATATTTTCAAATCCATGCTAATTTTTGTCTGCAATAATCTAAAAAACATAAATAACTTAAAATGACTAAAAAAATTTAAAATATATAAAACTGACATTTTACTTTTGAATATAAAACGTAAATTATTTTTACTGTTATATACTGTCTCCAAAAATTTTTTTTGAAAAAAGAAACTGTGTATTTTTAAATTATCAAGGTATGCGTAACTAACAGTTTCAACTATTAACTAGCAAAATATTTATTTTTTTATGAAAACTAAGGAGGGAGGGGGCTACCCCATTGTACAAATTAATTTCTGAAACTAATCATTTATCATTGTACAAATTCATTTCTGTTCATATTCATTTCTCAAATTGTAAAACTGTAATTTACATGTATTACGCAGATCTACTTTTTTTTCAATATATTGCAAGCAAAAAAAAATTAAATTTCAAGTCTTCGTCTCAACATTTTAATTTGTATTTCAATATAGGCCTCTTCATAAACAATGTTCTCAATAACATTTTCCTCTAAATTGCACTTCGGGCTTTAAGTTTTCAATTCTCCGGCTTTTTTGAGGTTTTACTAAATATTCAAGATGTAAGTAAATTTTCAGATACAATCGGTCCTCTATTTTACGAACCTCTATTTTGTGAATCTCTCTATTTTACGAACTTTTTCTGGAACTAAGTACATAAAGTACCGTAAAATCCTGCGTATAACGCGCACTTTAAACACAAAAAAAATATAATCGAAATTTACGGGGGCGTGTTATACGATGGGTATAAAAATGAGAGCTTTAAAAATAAAAAAGGATGAAAACATAGAAAAAAAAATTAGTCCTCTCTATATATCGAAATACTGTTTATTTAAAAGAAATGACATTCCTTATGAACTTAAAGGGTTATAGTTTTAGAAGTATACTATCTTGTTCTAAAGTTTCGAATAATATCTGTGATAAAAATTACTTCAAAATATGAGAGAAATGTGCGCATACAGTTTGAATTTCTTCGTAAAAGAGGGTGCGTGTTATACGGCGAATGACCCAAAAATTAAAAGTAACAGCTTGAAAATATAGGTGCGAGTTATACGTCGGATTTTACGGTATGTTGAAAATGAATCTCTATTTAACAAATTTTCTACATAAGGAGCTTTTTTTAGCATTTAGTGACTGCGTTAAATAGAAGTCCGACAGAAATCCCTTCTTTAAAAAATTCTGAATTTCGTACACTTTCTTCATTTGTTCTTTTTTTCCACAAAATTCGTTCTTGGCGCTCCTCTTCCGTTAAATTCAACTTTTTACGACCCATTTTTACTAATTATACTTTATGTATAAATGAATTTATTACACCAAAACGTAAAACTTCTTATATTGAGAGAGAGATTTAATTTCATTTAATCCATATCTAAATTTTTAGTGGGATAAGTACAAAAAAATCGAAAAAGTTCCTCAAAAAATACGATAATTTTGGAATAGCTTTTATATGTGACATGAGCTAATATGTGTGTGATTTTTTCCCTACTTCTTAGAAGTGAAAAGAAAATTCCTTTCAGTTTTTTTCCCCTGCTACATATCTTTCACGGCTTTTCCAGTCTTGGTTGTTTTCGGCAGCAAAATTTTACACGCTGTGTACTTAGAGATAAATCCCAGAATTAATAAAAAATTTTAAATATTAACTGTCTCCCATCAAAGCAATTATGGATAGGTATTGCTTAACTCAGTGTTTCTCAAACTGTGGGGCGCGCCCCCCTGGGGGGCGCGATAACCTTACGAGGGGGGCGCGAGCATATCGAAAATAAAAGATTTAAAAATAATTAATTTACTGGAATGAATTAAAACAAAATACTTTCAGACATAATAAAAAATGCACTTTTACTCTGATGTAAGTTATAGGCCAGGGATGGCGAACCAATGGCACGCGTGCCAATGATGGCACGCGACAGAATATTTTGGGCACGCCATCGATCAAAAACGATTTGCATTTTGGCTTAAAATAATTAAGTTTACTATTAAGTATTATGAACAAACGCGAGTGATCCGTCGCGATGCCGACAAGTGGGGAGCAGACTCGTTTGTTATGTCTTGCGTAAATACTTCGTATATTATAAATTGCTAATGATGCAAAGTTTATCTACGCATAGTGTGTGTACGTAACTATTTCTAAATATATTCAAGTTGTTTAAAAAACATATTCTAACGTTTACATTAATAGTTCAGCTTGTATATACATCTAATTTATTAATGTGATCTAATTCTTGTCTTGTAAGTCTAATTGGTAAAATAGCTCTCACTGCTTTATTTTTAAAAATTTTAATGATCTGAGACAAAAGCGAAAGATCAGACACTACAGAAATCTCCTGCAAGCACTCAATTTCTTAAAAAGAAATAAATCTGCCCATGAGCCCGCAGTCGTGCGCAGTCAGTAAAAAGGGGTGTTTTTGGCGGGGGAATCAAGCGAGAGCACATAGAATAGTTAATTTCATCGACACATCTGTACATTTAAAGTTTTGTGTTAAATTTACGATTTTTAACTGGTATTTAATATGGCTAGTTCAACAAAAAAAAAAGTGCAAGATAGTAAGTATAGCAGAGAATTTCAAACTTGGTGGGCTGATAAATATGGCATGATCAATAAAGGTGACAAAGCGGTGTGTGTTTATGTTCTGGAACAGTGGTATGCAGAACATATATCGTCTGTAAAACGGCATTTTGAAACAAATCACAAATCCTTTTGTGAAAAAAGCGAACCAGAGCAAAAGAATTAATTGCAAGTGCAATAAAAGACGAAATAAACGTATATATTTACGTATAGAACGTCTATATTTAAATATGTAAGCAAAAATTGTCACACAAGTGCGGCAAGTTACTCAGCTGCAAATGCCATTGCTCGGCATGGTAAACCTTTTAAGAGGAGAGTTTTGAAGGAAGCTTGGTTGGCATGTGCGCCCTCACTTTTTGATGATTTTGATAATAAAGATAAGATAATTCAGCGCATCAAAGATGTTCCTCTATCTAGAAACACAATGACAGATAGAATCTTGAAATTGGCAGAAAATGTTACAGATCAACAAAAAAATGACATTAACTCCGCTCCTTTTATATCGCTATGTCTTGACGAAAGTATTGACACTACTAAATCGGCACGTTTAGCTGTCTTTGCTCGATATTGTGTAGAAAACATCATTAAGGAAGAATTAATTGCGATAACATCGTTGTTAACAACTACAAAGGGCACAGATATTTGTACGGCTGTAAGAAATTCGCTTGCTGAGAAGGAAATTGATTTGAAAAAAATTGTTTAGTAACCACTGATGGTGCTCCAAATATGGTAGGCAAAAAATGGCTTAATTTCTTTATTTAAAACAGACGTAGGACACTCGATTCTTGAATACCACTGCATTATTCACCAACAAGCCTTATGTGCAAGAGTGGTTCAAGATTTCTTGATAATGTAATAACTTTATTCACAAAAATAGTCAACCTCATATCGTCACAGGCTTTAAATAAACGAAAGTTTGATGCTTTGTTGAATGAAGTCAATTCGGTGTATAATGGCTTAATAATGTATAACAATGTTTGCTGGTTGAGCCGCGGGAACGTACTTCAAAGATTTGTTGATTGCTTGGAAGAAATCAGACTGTTTCTACAAAATGAGAGCAAAATTGAACAATACCCACAGTTGATGGATATTATGTGGCTTTTATAATTGATGTTTTTTACAGACATATGTCAATATTTCAACAAATTGAACATAAAGCTTCAAGGCCCGCATAAAACAGTTATCGTCATGATGGATCCGCTTTTGAAGCTAAACTATATGTTTTCAGAAACGATATTATTACAAAAAACTACAGGTACTTACCAAACTTGAAAAAAAATATCACAGATTTAGATGCCTAAGAGAAACGAAACGAAGAAAAAGTTATTGATGACTTTATTTCCATAATGGATTCTTTAATCAAAGAATTTTCAGCGAGATTTTCTCAGTTCAAGGAATTATCGGAAACGTTCAAATTTATTATGTACCCTGATGTGATTTCGTTTGATAAACTGAACTTGTCTCAATTCGATTGGTTGAAATTGAAGAACTTGAAATGCAACTGATTGATTTCCAGTCTAGTTCAATATGGATTCAAAAGTTTATTGAAACAAGGAAAAAGTTGGAATTGATTGAAGCAGAAAGATTGACAAGCAATATAAGTAAAAATACCAGTAACGAAATTTTGGAAACATGGAATTCGATTCCAGACGCATTTAACTGTTTAAAAAGTTGGCGTATGCTATTTTAACCATATTTTCATCTACCTATGCCTGCGAGTCATTATTTTCAGAGATAAATAACATCAAAGACTCGCTTAGAAACCGTTTAACAGACGACTCTAATTCAGCATGCATTCTACTAAAGTAACATCTTATAATCCTGATATAAGTTATTTCTCATCTAATCTACAACAGCAGAAATCACACTAATGTTACTTTAATTAAAATTACAAGTATAACTAAAACATTTACTACTATACAGTGCAAAATGTATTTTTCGTATTAAATAAAGAATTTTTGATTTGTTCGTATTTAGTTTTATTAGTTGTTCAATAATCACAAGTCAAAATTATTTGATGGCACGCCTATAACTCATTAAACGTTTTTTAGAAAAAATGGCACGTTGACCCAAAAGGTTCGCCACCCCTGTTATAGGCGATATCAAGTCATCAAAAAAAAAAACTTCTTCAATACTTAATTAGCTATCCTTGATTCTATAACCAAATAAAAAATATTTTATTTAATTTGCTGTAATCCCATGATGAGAGAGTTTTTATTACGTTTTCTTTTTAAAAATAACATTCTACTCTTTCAGAGAAAAAACAGATCCCAGATCCAGAATCGAAAAATTCAGGAACATAAAAATTCATCACTGTCATTATTTTTGAAATACTGCACATTATAGCTGTAATTTGTTTGACCTTCTAAGTTATTAGTAGAGTTAGTTATAACCCATCTCTTATGTGTTTATTTCTCATTTAAGGAAGTTGTAAGTAATGTATTTCTCTATTGCGCTTTTTTCCACGTAAAACAGTTTTATGATATTTGGAAAACCACGGAAAGCACACACACACACACTCTTTGATGGATTACTATGCGAAGACTGAGACCAAGAGGAGTATTTTCAAACATAAAGCATAACAATTGTTTTTAGCAGTAACATACATATTATCATAATGAATACATTTTTACCCGGAAGTGGTCGCGCGGGACACACAGATCACGAAATTGTTGATTCTGGCAGAACTGTTTATTTGTCACCAAAGAAAAATTGGAGTCCTTGAAAGTAGGTAAGTAACTTTCTCTTAGTTAAATTATTCACTGGAATAACGATTTGTATCGTGTACAATAAAATAATTATAAAAAAAAGGATTGGGGTGACTCAATAACCCTGCTAGATCGTATCGAGTGCGCGCCTGCTCCCAGGTTAAAACATGTTGAAGTCTTTTTGCTTTAAAAATATTAAAAATAATACAATTATTCTTCATCGGAATTTTATATTGTTGTTCATTATTTAACATCAACTATAAATGCAAATTCTGTGAGGATTAAAATTAAAATTCGCTTAAAACTAATTATAATTTGAGCAAGCATTTAAAAAACATTTTACATTTTTTGTAAACATTGTCGCGCACTTGGCTTTAATGTTTGGCAAGAATGTTTTATTTTCTTTTAAACGAACTCATGCAAAGAGCGCGTACTTCGGCCGGTATACTTTTAATGTATCAGTGCTGCACAGAGTATTTTATAACTATTTAATTAATACTAAATTAAGAACAAGTTTAATAAGTATTAACGACTTCCATGGGCTTGTTCTACAAAGCAAAGTTTTTATAAGGAATGCTTATGATTAGAAATTGACCCTCTGAGTTATTTTTCTATATTTAGCAGATATCCATATTTTGTCTTCTAAGCAGTCACCGCATTTTGCAATATGTTCAATTTAAAAATTAGAGAAAGGAAAAATAACGTAATAATTGTCCTATTACTTAGTTAATTTATTTTTTTGCTTAAAAGTAGTATTCAAAATTTAATACTTATGTTATTAATGTGTATGGTTTATAATTAAGATCTCGTATTGTAGCTTTAGCGTCAAAGTGAATTATTATTGCATTTAGTGCATTATTAATGTATAAGGGGGGCGCGATAAAAATTGTGATTGAAAAGGGGGGCGCCAGTATTGAAAGTTTGAGAAGCACTGGCTTAACTTAAATAGATGATATTCGAAGAAACTGAGAGGTCCTTCAAGGGACTTAATTTTAATTAAATAATTTTTAAAATATGTTCGTGGATTTTATACTATCATACTCCAAGAGCGAAATAATTCTTTAAGAGTTATGAAATTTACTGTTGATAACAATCCGTTAAGTTAAGTTCAGGGAATAGCTGCAAAATTGGCAATATGAATCCCAAAAGGTCTTCACATTTTTCAAAGCGCCCAGACAACAATCAGCGTCTGAAATTACACGTACGTAAAGTTTATTTACAAGCAACTAATCTCTCGATCGTAGCAACCGAAGTCTTCAACTGCTCAAGTAATATTCATTCAGTTTCAGCATACGAATCCTGTTTATAGGCTGTACGGATCTTTCTCGAACGATCCACTTACGTCACAGATCATGATATTAATAGGTTTCTCTAGTGATTTCCAGAAACATCCATATGATAGCCAAGTTGACAAAAAGGGTTACCAACCCGCTAAAATGGTCACCAACTCGCTAAATTTGGTTGCCAAAAATGATGCCAAGATTTGACTGAAGCATCATTATAATGGTCAAAGTGTTACTTGCAAATATTACAATTTTTATCATAAAATAAATACAACAGAAAGTAATATTAATGTATTAAACATCCAGATACAAATTATTTATACTACTTTAAGCATTAATTGCACAACATTCGTAACAATATTAAATGATATGTTTTTATACACAACTACTGGTTCTCTCACGATTGTTTTTTAACTAACCTTTTAAGTTTCTTCAAGGCATTGTATATTTTAAAATTTTACGCTAATTTATTTTTCACTCGTGTTTTGTTTAATGAAAAACGTATTATTGGAAACCTAACAATCATGTAACACAACAATCTTCTAAAGTTATCCTGAATCTAGTAAAAATCAAGCAATAAAATTTAGTGTTGCCAATGTTGTGAACATAAACTTTTCTAAATTATCTGAAAAGCAACAATGGGCTAAACACTGTAACGTCAAAGTTACATGATAACCACAAACAAGTATTTCAGCCAATCAGTTCACGCGCTCCTTTTGCTTTTTGCTGATTCCTCTAAAAAGCATATATTTAAAAACAATAACAACACACAGAGATAAATAAAATGCACTTGATTCAAAACTTCACGTACAATAATTTTTTTTTTGATTTTGAAAAACTTTTTGATAAATCTTAAAATATTTGAACATTTTTATCCAATTATCTAATCTAAAAATTTGTTTAAATTTTCCAAGTAGAACCACAAGTATAAGTCTAACGACCGTTTTGAATTCAGTGGAAAACACGTGATTGTATTTATCACGTGACCCATAAATTTAGCCCATTGCTTTCCACTTTAATATTAATCATGTGACTTAAGACAAATTAGTTCACGGATGATAACTTTTTTTCATTTCCTACTGTTAGTTCACAATCTCCCTATATCTTGTTCAAATTTTCAATCGTTAAAAAAACATTTTAAAGTACTCAATTTAGCTGAAATTTTATATACACGATTACTTTGGATAGCAATACAGTAATTTACTTATAATTAACAAAAATTTATAGATAAAAACTAATTATTCAAAGAATTACAGATACAGCCACGTTGGCATATTTTTTGGCTACTTATGTCAAAACTTTAAAAGGTTTTTTCCTCACATTTTAAAGAGCTCATTTGAGCTGAAATTTTCTATAAACGATTGTTTTGTTGACAATACGATAATTTAATCATAATTAATGGAAATTAATTGACTGAAACTTATTATTTAAAGAATTACAGGTGCAGTCACGTTCGCTTCATTTTTAGCGACTCGGGTCAAAACTTTAAAATATTTTTTTCTCACATATTAAAGTATTCAGTTGAACTGAAATTTTATTTACACGATTGTTTTGGTTGACAATACCATACTTTAATGATAATTAATAAAAATCATTTGCCACTTAATATTGTGATTCTATCATTTGTTTCTACATAGTTGTATTAATTGTAATTATTTGATAAAAAGTAACTAAAATAAAATTTTTCTTTGTTGACCTAATTAGGAATTGAATTAAAATTTTTTTTTTATTTTACTTGTTAAAACTGAAAAGAGCAATTTATTATTTTTATAAGTCTAGTTGACATTCAATGTTTTAAAAACACATTCCAATTTTCCTTTATTACAGAAGTTTTCTTCTAATAATTTCTTCCTACAAGGAGTTTGAGATTCTGAAACCTGATGTAAAATTTGGTTTCTTTTATATCACAAAAAAAGTGTTCGATAACAATTTTACTCGTTCGAAAATATGTTTGCAGTCATAATAAACTCCTCTCCAACTAGCTAATGAGAAGCCTAATATCAAATTTAAAAAAAGTATTGTTATTGAAAATAACATAAATATGTGTTTTTATCTTTTTTTATTTGACGAAAGAAGGCGTGTATGAGTGTTTTAAAGCACAAAAATATTCGAATAATATGAAGAAAAACTCGCTGTTATAAAAAAATTATCTAAATTGAAGATTGCTGTCATGAAACAGCATTCCTTCATAGCTCTGTGACAAACAGATCATGCTTAACGATTTCAAAACAAAGGTGTGTGTGCTTTTTAAAAAAATAAGCCAATTATAATTCTACATATCTCATCTTATTTAATTAATACTATCCTTAATTTTCATCCATGAATCCCCCCCCTTTTCCCCCTTACCGATTATTGTTCTTGGCCTTCATTAAAGCTCTCAGTATATTTACTAAATCAAAACTATACGTTTTAAAAACCCATCGTGACTTGGATAAGTAGGTATTGTTCCTGAATTTTCGGGAAAGAGATAGGCTCTGAAGCTATTACGACTCATTCCCGGGGCTTTTTTTAAGCGAACATAATCAGATGTTTGCTTTCCAGATTGCCTGTAAAATAAGAGGGGGAAGTTCTCATCTCGCCCTTCCCTCCCTGCACATGATGATTTGCATTGCGAGCGATGATGTAGCATTCCCCCCTTTGATATAAAAGGGCCCCTTTTTTCTGGGTGTGTTTGTCTTCGCAGAGCCGCATCATTTTTTTAAGTACTTGTCTCCACTTATCTGGCAGCCATCAGGACTTTGAAGGATGAATTTAATAGCCTTAGCGAGAAAAAAAAAAAAAAAAAAACAGCATTATGAAATGGACTCGGTATAAGCAGGAGGAGGATTAAAGACAATCTAGTCTGAGCAGCCATTTTCGACCACGAGCGGTAGTCCTCGCGTTTTATAATGGAATAAAATCCAAAATGGAAACTTTTTTTCCCCCGAATCAAAATTGTTCGAGCTTTAATTGATATTTTCTTCTGATTTCACTGTTCTGCAAAGCAAAGTAAGGTATCCAGGGTGAGGGGATACGCAAAGGGATACCTAAAGAATTAAGCTTATATTTTTTCACATTTTAAGGGTGAATCGTGATTATATGTAAAAAAAAAATATTTATAATCGGAACTAGTAGTGGAATTTTTCAAACGGGATGGGGGGTCGAGAGTTCACCATTCTTGTATCATACCCCAATACGGCGCCAAACATATTCTTTTGTCGATTATCGGGAACAAAAAACAGTAAAAGATAAATAATTAGAATTAATAAAATAAGTTTTTATAAACAATTATATCTTGCATACTATATAATTAGGGTTATAATTAATCGAGAAAAAAATCAAAATCATTGCAGGGGGGGGGACACGTAGTAGCCGTATACTGTCTACTTTTAAGGCTCATAGATAGGGCCTACATTTTTGTAGGGACCCCGAACCTACTTTTTCCGTAGGTGCCCAGGGCCTCAAGAAGTCTTAAGACGTCCCTGTGCCACACATCTAAATTTTCAGGTGTTAGATTTCATGGGGAATTAATACGAAAATTTTGAAATAAGGTAAATGAGTCACATGGGCTCTTCTCGGCCATTTTACTTGAACTTCATAACTTGTATACGGTTGTGATATTCGCGACTTCTTCTGATTAAGATATCCGACTACGTTCGGAACCGTGATTTTGTGCAAAAGCGTATAAATGGATAACATTTATGATATTTTGTGTCACTAAGATTAGAAAACGTATATAAAATTGTTTTAAGAATAGTATTACAATAAAAACTTATTTAAGTACAATATTTTTACAAAAATGAACATAGAATGACCCATTTTCAAAATATTCTCCTTTCGTGAAAAATGCTTCTATTGTAATGATATTTTGCCTGTATATAGCTCAGACCTCTGTACAGAGGCTCAACTAAAATTTTTGAAATTTATAACTTAGAAGTGGGTTTATCCATGTTTTACGACATCAAAGAGGAGAAATTTTTAGAAAAAAACGCCAATAATTATTTCAATTGGTGGTAACTCTGAAATAATGTGATTTTTTCAAAAATCATAGTTGAGCCTCTGTACGGAAGTCTGAGCTATATACAAAATATTATTATAATAGAAGCATTTCTCACAAAAGGAGAACATTTTGTGTGAATAAAGGTTATTCTAAGTTAATTTTTAGCCGAAATATTGTATTTAAATATTTTTTTTTATCGAAATGTTTTTAAAACAATTTTATGCATGTATTCTAATCTAAGTGACACTAAATATCATGAAAATTATCCATTTATGTGCTTTTTTAAAATCACGGTTCCGAACATAGTCGGATACCTTAAAGGTTTACTATTTTTTAAATACTGCAGAAATTAGAAAAAGTTTTAAATATCGAAGATATAAACAAAACCAGTGGAAATATAAAATAAAATAGGAACATATCAATACCATGAAGTATTAAATGACAGATGGTGAAAGCAAAACAAATATATTAGGTATATCGCAATTTTGAAAAATTCTCATGAATAAAATTATATACAGTGAAATACGTTTAACGCGAAAACGCTTAAGACGAAATATTGGTTAACTCGAAATAGTACGTAGGTCCCGACAAACTACAATGTATTTTCATGCATTTTTTTCTCTTAACAGAAAAAGAATTCCCTTCTGGAAATTTACAAAAAAACGGAAAACATCAGCCGGATTGGAGTGTTTTATTTATCATAGGTAGAATTTGCTGCAATAGATAAATATAATGTGTGTATAGCTCCAATTATGGCAAATAAAAACATTTTGGAGTTTGATAAAAGCTCAAAAAACATCATTGATGCAAATTCCGACGATGAAAATGAAATGAATAATGCAGCTCATGTTCCCACATCATTCGAAATTAAGAACATCATGAAAAGTATGTTCAGTTATTTAGAAGCACATTCCAATCGTGAATTGAACAATCGTGGATGAACGACATCGGATAGTTTGTTGACAATCTGATGCCAAAAAAGACAACGCAAAGAAAAATATCAGATTATTTTCCCAAAACTCAATAAATATTTTCTTTTTTTAAAAAAAACTTGCAAATTTTGTATCAAATTTCATTAGGATCTTGGGAATGTTTTTGCTTCATTGATATTTATTATATACATGCATATATACATACAGTAGAACATTGTTTATCCGAATCAATTGGGACCGGACACTATACGAATATTGAAAATCATCACATGCGGGAAACGTGCTTGAAGAAAAACCAAAATAGGCGCAAAATGACGCAATTTTACCTTTATTGTGGAAAATAATCCCTTATTTTTCGCTGTATCATTGTACACCTTCGTTTTTTCTCTGCAAGGTCTCTGATTCTCTCGAGCAGCAGTAGCAGAGTAGGACAGCACTCTGAATGTTGTTCGTACCACTCCATAGCTGTCTCTAACGCAGAAAACGCGTCAGTATTTGAGGTACACTAGCTCCTTTCGTTATTGTCCTCGTCTTCATCCGTTACATTGTCGACAGGGTCTAATTCTTCTTGCACGGAAGTCACCATCTCGTCATTATTTAACATTTGAAATCCACAGTCTTGAGCAGTTCACAACTCAACAAAAGAGCACGTATATACACCCCTCACTTGGAAACAAACTGGCTTAATATTCCGTACAGATGGTTACCAAATCACACAACTGTAATTCCCCAAATATCTCTGACCTTGGGTTTTCCCGTCACTTTTGGCCTCACACGAAACAACTGTTGAGCATTGCACTGTATGAAAACGTATTCATATACAGTACATGTAGTTGACAAAAAAAAACTCGTTCGGATGTTTGACGTTCCGCATAATAAACATTCGGATAGGCGACGTTCTACTGTACCTATTTGAATAAAATATACTCCGTTAATAGGACCGTTACACGTGTAATAATTATATATTTTACCTGAAGCGCCATTGCTCTTATGTACGAAGCGCCATTATTTAGATAAGACTCGAAACGTGGCATTAAATGTAATATAAGCATACATATCATGGCACTGATATGCATACATATCAGTGGCGTAACGTACACCCCCGTATTGCGGGGGGTATTGCAGTCCTTTGTAAAGTTTGACTTGAGGCCCAAAACCTGACTTTGCAGGGGGGAGGGGGTTATATTCTTCGTTAGCTGATACATATGCACATTAGTGAAATAAATTATCTCATTAATGAATCTGAGTTATTTAAATACTTGTATGTATTATATAAATTCAGCTATAATATACATTCAATAAGCATATGATATAGTTGTGTGTTTTATGTGAACAGTATCTGTAGCAGAAGTAATTTGATTATTATTACGTTTATGAATTGCTCGAATAATTATAGTGGGTCTGTACAAAAACAAAGCGTCATGATTCTTAAAGGAATATAAATCCTTTATTGTAGAAAAAAATTATATAATGATTCTAACAGGAGTTAAAAACAATACAATTTTTCGAATCAGTTCTTCTGTTGGTGCTTTTTTTTTACTGCAATAAGCAAAAGACTCCGAAAACCGGTTAATATTTTTAATGTAAATGAGAGAGAGAGAGAGAGAGATCCTATACACAGATACCTACTTATTCAAATATTTTTTTTAAAAAAAATTCTTGAAATTTTTGAAGCGTATCCGGATTTTTACAGGATACTACTCCCTTCAGCTTCTCCACTAGCGAATAAGTTTCTAAACTCTTCAATTCATCAGTTTCCGTGACGTCTTGAAGCACGTAATTTGATCGTCTGCGATTCTGACCAAAGATGGAGAGCCACTCGACCTTTACCATCTGCACACCAGGCCTTCCGATGACAGCGATTGGGTAGGTGTACCGCGCGCAGATGGCGATTCCGAGCCCAGCAGAAGACGTGTATCTTTGAGTAAATATAATGATGAAGCATATCATCTGGTATATGTTGACACTCTGATTACACACCAAGCCGCACGGTAATCACAGCCCTTCCCCCCTCCAACCCATCATTTGCCGGCGGAGGGATGGTCCGAAGCCTCGTTTGCCGGGCCAACCTGTTCGTGACTAGGGTATATCCTCCGGGGCACGACGGCGCTTCTTTTTGGAAAGTTCCATCAGATAGATAAGTGGTATCCTGCTTAGTCAAACACGGACCTTGGCTGAAAGTCTTGGTGGTTGAGAGCCAAGCTGACTGAAAGAAAAAGCAGCCAAGACGCTTTCCAATTTCGCTTCCTTGGGAATCATCCCTTGATGACTGGGTTAAATGCACTTCGTGAACAAATAAGCTCCCTTCCAGAGTAGTAATGGTACTGTTTTTTTTTTAAAAAAAGAAAAAGTCATCTCATTTGGAGCTGTCACGAGAAAGAAGATGGAGTGCTCCTCGTAGAGTGATTAATTTTGAATGCGGAGGTTACTGCTTTTCTTTTTTTGATGTTGTGTTTGTATGATTCTGATTCCCGTTCTACCATAAGCAGTATGAAGACAGCTCTATCGAGAAATACCACTCTGGAAATGGAAGTCTCTTGAGTGAACTGGACCTTTTCGAGATTCACATTCATGGAATCTTCCATTTAAGGCTCTTTCGGCCTAATGTATAGAATAACATGCAAATTGAAAACATTTTTTTCCACTAAAAAATTAAAGGGAAATAATTCCAGCAATACATGTCATATTAAACTCAATTACATACAGAGAAAATCCCATTTGATTACACTAAGGTTCAATTTAGATTGGTTTAGACAGAGAGGGGGAGCTCTGCCTTTGGAAGTGGGCCCTTGAAGTCACATATTCATCCCCGATAGGCTTTTGAAACCGCCTTTGCACGATCCTTTTTAAATGATTTATATGGAAAGTGTAAATTCATGCTTGATTTGAATAACAATTGGTTTAAAATTCTTCAACGAAAATTTAACATTTCATTACATTTCTTTATTTTAAAAAGTGGCCAATGTAACGGACTCGTGGCCGGCGTTTCATGAGTTCGAGCCTAGTACCCCAGATGACCCGCCGTGTAGAGGAGCGATGCACGTTAAATCTGTCGAGGCTTACAGTCCTCCAGTTGGTTTGGTGGGGTAGCTTGGAGAAGAAGGGTTGTCATCTCAGATGTCGTCCTCGTCTCTAAACCGAGGTTGAAAAGTATGTAGTCCATTTCTATCAGCCCTCTTGTTGTTTTGTAGCGTTACGTTAATATAAACACCGATTCACACACTTGAATTTAGTTATATCTGCTATTAGATTTTCTACGATTTTGTTATAGAAAACACCAAGAATTTTTTTTTTTTATGGAGAATAAATGTGTGTGTGTAAAAAAATCTATATCTTTCTTTTTTTAAACAAAAAAATAAATAAATAAATAAAAAAGGAAATATATATATTATGTTAAGGAAGAGTCTGAGACAGCTGGTGGTTTTATTAGAGAGAGAAATGTATATAAAAATGTCTTGATAAGGTTTTTAATTATAAGTAAATTATATAATTAATGCGAATAATTTTCAAAGGAAAAAAAATATAAAATTTTTTCTAAAATCTTATCAATTTACGTCTATTGTATTATAATTCAACTATATATTCGCATCCTAAAAAGAATTAATTTTCTCGCAAAAGTCAACAAAGCAAATTTAAATTAAGAAATGTTTTTCCTGATGTATTTTTCTTCTTTCTCTCTCAAATATTTTCATTCTGAGAAGTTTCTAAATAATTAAATCTATATTGCGAAACCAAAAGATTTTTAAAAAATTCTAAGAATTAATTGCCTTGAATATCTTGAATGATGAATACGGAAGAATAATATAGAAATGTATTTTTAAAACTTGAAAATTAAAGTAAAAATAATTTAGTACTCAAACTAAAAACTATTTTCTATTACTATCAATAGTGTGATAAAAAAAATCAATATTGTAATAAAAAACGAAAAGTGTAAGAAGGAAAAATAATATAAATATATATATATCACACACAAGGAATTAAAAATAACTATATAAAGGATGTCCAATTTTTACAGAATTTTATTAAATGGATAATAAATACAAGAAAAAAAAACGCTCTCAAATTCCACTATTACGCGATCAAAATGTTTTACTTCAAAAATAAACAACAGAAACACATCTGATCTGTGGTATAAATACCTAAAAAGCCAATCATTTTACATTCTTTCCTTTTTAGTTAAATTTTTTTTTTAAAATATATGTTTCAATTATTACGTTCTTTTTCAAATTAGAGCAACAATTCTAAATAGAGTTCTTTGAACTTACTATTCCTTTTTTTTCCAGGAACACGTTTCTAAAGAAGCTGGAAAAATAAAATAGCTTGATTATATGTGTTTCGCTGTAAATATCCGTTTTTTACTCTTCTTTTATTCTTTATTTTACGTACTAAAAATGAATATGTTGTTCTCACACATATTAGTTATACATATGAATTTTGTACAAGGTTTTTAAATGGTATAGATTTCGTTTTCCTTTTCTTTTCATTTTTAAATAGCAAACCACTTTTTTACGGATAACTTCATGTTGTTTGTATAATTTGTTTTGCCAGGTGTTTGACTTCAAGCTGTTTATTTTCCTAGATTATTTAAAGCCTTATTTGTCAATAGGATTCTTATTTACTGCAATTATAGAAAAAATAATGCTGGATATATAATTTACATCGTAATAATAGAAGTTATCAACAGTAATAAGGAACAAGAATGCATAGAATTACAAATCGATAAATATTCAAAATATATCTCTTTTCATGAATAAAAATAAATAAGAATACAGGCTATTGCACTTTTCAGATTCGAGAATCAATAAATGCATAATTTTTAGATTCAAAAAATTCCAAAAATGTTATATGAATACGACAAAATGGTATAGCATAAGTCCAAAATAAATCGTAAAGAAATATTTTGTTTATATCATACTTTAAATCCGTATTATATATATATATATATATATATATATATATATATATATATATATATATATATATATATATATATATATATATATATATAATTCCTTTAAATACCAATGCATTAACATTCAAGAACGTGTAAACTTATATTATTTTCTATTCACTAAATACATACAGTTGACCACAAAAGTGTTCGTACACTTGTGATTTCCTACAAAATTTGATGTTTTCGACTAATAAAAATTATTATACATAAATTGTATTTTTTTGATGCTATCTACAACTTGTTCTTAATGGAATAACATGTTCAATTTTTAAAACATAGTAAAACTATAGTTTTGAAAAATTAATAATCAGAAACTACTAAAAAATTACACCACAAAAGTCTTCGTACACTTAAAAAATTTTCAACATAGCTTTAAATATCGTATATATTTCTTAATTTAGTACTTAGTAAGATAGCTTTTCCCATCCACTACAACTTTTAAACGTCTTGGTATAGATTTAATCTGTTTCTTGTGTAGTTTCTGTATCGATGTTTCTCTATTCTTCTGTGCTTATTGTTTTTACTTCACATTTTGTTTTTATATGCCATTTTTTTTTTTTTTTTAAGAACAAATTCTCATCAAGTATGTTCTACTAGGCTTAAATTAGGGGTTTTAGGAGGTGTTTCACAGAATTTGGGGACTGTAGCGTCTGACTACTGTTTGGAGGTAGATTCTTTAAGAGTTGGCGACGTTCCCGCATCTGCAGACGAGGGGTTGCTGTTTTTGTAAGGAGAAGGTGATTAACCTTTGGGCAGGACGGTGAAGGGTGAGAGACGGCCCTTGTTTTCGAAAGCACGGAGCGCTGAACTATTTTGGGGGTTAAGGAAATTGAATTCCTTCGGCAATAAACCGAGGCATAGCGCGTGGTTTGCAGTACCAAGAATAGAGTTTCTTGGGAGAATTTTCGACACCACTGACTGTGTTTGTTGATTGCAGTTATAATCGAGATAATTGTGTGGACTGTTGAGAAGGTTAGAAAGTAAATTTTCGAACCATCACAGGGACATTCATAGAGACATCAGTGGCGTACATTCAGAGCAGTGCGTTCGGCGTCATTATGCTGTTAAAAAATGAAGTCTTCTCCAATATCCTAATTTTGGGCGGATGTCTTAAAATTGTGCTTTAAAATATTTAAATGAGCCCATGATTCACAAAACCATCAGAAAATACCAAATTACCTAATCCTAAAGCCGAATTTGTGGTCCACTGTATTTCTAGTAATAAACAAAATTTGGATTTTAAAAGTTGGAAAAGTTGAATTAAGTGACTAGTAAAGTATTTCATGTGTCACTTTATCATATGAACCGTTATATATTGCTAACTTGTTCATACATATTCGTCAAAACTCCTCAATAAATAAACTGCAGTTTAAAAAAAAACTAAAAAGCACGCTTTTATAGTTTTTTTTTAATGAAGCTTAAAAGTAAAAAAATGATTCTTAAAATAAGATGATTAACGAGAAAATTAATGTCATTGGGGTAAAAGCGTGGGTGCTCGATATCAATTGTATTATAATTTCTTACTAGCTCTATTCCGAAATGCAGAGTTAGAGTAAAATGTAGTATAAACCCCCGGCTTTCACCACAATGAAATTTATTTTCTCATTAATAATTTTATTCTTAAATTAAGAATCATATTTTACTCATATTCATATTTTACACCGTAAAGCTAAATGGCTATTGGTGACGGACCTCGTAATTTTGAGCCTCGTTCAAATGACAAGAACGACTTTTGAGATGGCACTCTACACTCCATACTTTCACGTCCCTCCAATCTAGTCCCTCTGAAGATTCTCTGTGTTGAGGGGCTGATACAGTTTAAAGTTCTTACAAGTTCACAAAGTTATTACATTGGTGTGATGTGGAATTTTGGAAAGTGGGATGTTAGATCTGGTGTTGCCTTCGACACCTAGCCGTGGTTTAAAATTAGGAAATAAACAATCAATCTAAGATTACATTTGAATCTCCGGATATTTTTCGGTTTCCTGAAATTTAAAAAAAAACTTTCTGATTAACAATTTTGAAAATTTTTGGAAATATATTGTTACGAACAATATATTTGTTATTGTTGTACATAGTGTAAAGAATTTGTATTTGGATTTGTAAAGCATTTATATTAATCTATGTTATATTTATTTTATGTTAAAATTGTATTATTCACAAGCAATGCCGACCCTTACGTTATAAGGGCGATTCAATAAGAACTTGGCGAAATCTTGGCGGTAGAGCCAAGTTGTCGTCCAATTTGGCGACTATCGCGCGACTATTTTGGCGTCTTTGGTGACCATTTTGGCGAGTTCGGAACCCTCTAGACTTCTAGAAATTTGTAGAGAGGTCCACTAACGTCCCGCTCTATGACACGAGCGGTTATATTTCTGGAAGTTTCTGCCGCGCCTATAAATAGTGCAGTGACAGCCGCAGCCAGGCAGTCTGATTTTAACCAGCGAGTAGTGAACATTGTTTTGACTAGCGATTAACTCAGCTGTGCTTGTGAATAATCTTTTACATACGAGTATTTTAAACACGGATAATTGTGTTTGATTGCTGTGTTGAAGGTGTGAAGACCTTCGGAGGTTTACGCTGTGAATATTGCTACTGAGTCCTGTATTCAAAGGACTGGATTTTTGTGAATAAATTCGCATCGCTCTTGAAGAACTGTTTATTTTTTTTGTAATTGTTTTGCATAAAATCCTCGAACCCGGATCTACGTAACAATTTGGTGTCAGAAGTTGGGATTTTATGCCAATAACAAGAGCAATGGATGAGCAACTGAAGGCTCTGTTGGAAGGCATCAATGCCTTGAAAAACGGCCAAGAAGAGACTAGAAGAGGCCAGCAAGAGATGCAGGAGAGAATAGAGGAAGGCCAGCAAGAAATACAGGAGAGAATGGAGAAAGGCCAGCAAGAGATGCAGGAGAGAATAGAGAAAGGCCAGCAAGAAATGCAGAGAAGCCAAGAAGAGACTAAGAAAGGTTTAGAAAATGTGCAGAAGAGACAAGAAGAGACCAAGAAAGATCAAGAAGAGCTAAAGAATTCTCTAAAAAGTAAAATCGACAATGTTGAAGAGAAAATCAATAGTGTGGAAGAGAGAATAGCCGTAAAAATGGAAGAAATGATAACAGTAGTTGAAGAGAAGATAGAGAAGAAAGTAGGGGGAGAAATAGAAAAGTCTAAAGAGGAAGTTGAGGAAAGAATTGAACGAGTGGCTGAAAATTTTAGCCTTATATCCCAGCGAATGGAAGATCTTGAGAAGAAACTTCTAGTTGGCGGAAATGAGAACAAAAACAAGATTGTGCCTGTGTCTGCCTTTCCAGATCCTGTGCTTCCTTCTCCAATGCCTGCGACTGCCTTTACAGGGCCAGTGAAACTATCGACCTATGACGGAAAAACGAACTGGGAAGTATACAAGACACAATTTTTCATAATTTCTGAAGTCAATGGATGGACTGAAGGGGTGAAAGCATGTCATCTAGCAGCTTCCCTTAGAGGAGAACCTGCTGAAATATTGCAGACTCTTCCCGACACAGAGCGACTGAATTTGAACTCCCTATATAATGCTCTAGATATTTGGTTCGGCCATAAATACTCCAAGGACTACGCACGTCTGTAGATGAAAACAAGACTTCAGAAAACCGGAGAAAGCTTGCAGGAATATGCCTCCGAAGTAGAAAGGCTCGCCAACTTGGCTTTCTCCGATCACCCAGCAACTGTGCGAGAAATAATCTCTTTACAGTATTTCGTGGACGGCCTGAAGAAGAGGGAAATCCAGAAGGCAGTAAGAATGGCGGATGTCCAAGACCTTAAATCTGCCCTGTTATATGCCCTGAAATTGGATACCACCACTCAAGCCAGTCGCCGAGACCGCCAATCCACCCGAGGAGCTAGAGTGATCTTAGATACTCCATGTGAATCTCCATGGAAAAGTGACATTGAGAAATTAATAGATGAATTCCAAGCTTTATATAATGGCTCAACGTCAGAATCAAGAGAAACTTAACTTCCAAGAGAAGGCTTGGGATGCGATGAAACTGGACACCTGAGAAGAAACTGTCCCCGATCAAGGAAGGATGAGAACATCATCTATTCTTCCAAACAGGAAAACAAATACATGGCCATCTCGCGTGGCAGTGGTTGTCACACACACACACACACAGATAAGGAAAAGTCCCATCACAAAATTCTTCAGATTACGGCAATAAATGGCGGCGACAAGGGACTTTACGAAATAGGACAAATTTGAAGGAAGGTATTTTACTGATCACTCCAAGACGACCGTCTTCGCGTGATGTGTTGGTACTAGTTCATATAGATATCACACCGCCACATACTCCCCTGCCAGTGTTTCGGCGAAAAGGCGAACGAACGATGCCATATTCGTGGGGCGAGCATGTAAGCAGTTGCGTCACGTATGACGGTTTAATTGCGTCATTCGTGTGACGGTTTGGTTGCTTTTGCGGTGGATAGATGGCGCCACGACTGTGGCGTGCGAAGGGTCTGGTTCATATTGCGGCCATGGTCACCAATGAGGGAAGGACGGTTCGTTCTGGGTACCTTCCGTTCCGAACGAATGCGAGTATATCCATCACACTAAGACGACCGTCTTCGCGTGATGTTGGTACTAGTTCATATAGATATCACACCGCCACAAATTAATAACATCTCGGGCCGTATGGTTGTTGATACTGGAGCCAATGTGTCTATAATCAGAAAAGATTCGGCGAAAAACTCAAAACTTGGTATTATCTGGACGCCACCCTGCGTTTCCTTGAAAACAATGACGGGTGACAAGATTCAGGTTCATGGGAAAGCTAACGTCACTCTAAGGTTTGGAAATATAGACTATCACGATACGGGACATATAGCAGATATCACCGATCCCTGTATTCTTGGACTGGTTTTTCTGAAGAACAATAACTTTAAATTGGACTTTGAAAATAGCAATATGTATTCAAAATTTGAAGACATCACTCTTTTTGGCTTACAAACTCAATTTGAATCTAACCAGAAAATTATAGCAAAAACCAAAATAATACCCGGTTTAGTAGCAGAAAATAGAAAATTCCGGTTCGGTCTAATTGATTATCCGGACCCACACAACTCAAAAGGAGGAGTACTGACAGCTTCGTCAGTAGTAGACCTCTCGAAGTCAATGATTCCAGTGAGGGTGGCTAACATTAGTGATAAAACGAGACCTGTCCAGGAAGGAGAGATAATAGCAGCTCGTGCTCCTGTCACTTGTGTAGACCGAAAATGCAACAGACAAGACCATTCTTAAGACGATCTAGTCAAGAATTTACTACAAAACACTGACTTAGACGAGAAACAGAGATGTGCTGCATGAGAGCTGATTACAGAATTCCAAAGCCTATATTCAAGAACTTCTGAGAACTTTGTAAGAACTAGACTAACGCAACACCGAATTGATACGGGAGAGCATCCTCCTATTAAGCAGCAGCCCCGACGACTACCGTTTGCTAAACAGGAAGAAGTCCAAAAACTCATAAAGGACATGAAAGATAATGATGTCATTGAGCCATCGTCAAGTTCTTGGGCATCTCCCATAGTCTTGGTCAAGAAGGAAGATGGCTCTATCAGATTCGGTGTGGACTATCGTCGGTTGAATGACATTACTAAGAAGGACAGCTATCCTCTTCCAAGAATAGATGACACGCTGGACACTTGCCGGCAATACCTGGTTTTCTACCCTAGATCCCAAGAGCGGGTATTGGCAGGTAGAACTCCACCCTGATGATAAAGAGAAAGCTGCCTTCACCACGGAACAAGGACTGTGGCAATTTAAGGGTATGCCTTTCGGCTTGTGCAATGCACCTGCAACATTCGAGCGCCTTATGGAAACAGTCCTCGGAGGACTTTCGTACGAGGCCTGCCTGGTTTACCTTGATTAAATTATCATCTTGTGGCGTTCCTTCGAAGAACATCTTAAAGATGTCAGACGTGTGCTACAAAAGCTGAAAGAAACTAACCTGAAATTAAGTCCATCCAAGTGCCACCAGTTCCGGCGTGAAGTCACCTTTTTCGGGCACATCATTTCGGCGAAAGGTGTACGAACAGACCCGGATAAGATCTCGGCTGTGAAAGACTGGAATTGCCCAACGGATGTTCACCAGCTCCGGAGTTTCTTGGCCTTATGCATGTATTACCGGAAATTCGTGAAAAATTTCTCACCACTCGCCAGACCACTCCATAAGCTGACCGAAGCAAAACAGGAATTCATCTGGACGGGTGATTGTAGAAACACCTTTAACAAGCTTAAGGACGCAATAACACCTTCTCCAGTCCTAGAATATCCTGAAGTTGGGAAACAATTTATTCTGGATACAGATGCAAGTCATTAGAGTGTCGGAGCTGTGTTGTCTCAAGAGATAGATGGTCAGGAGCGTGTCATCACCTATTTTAGCAAGTATCTGTCCAAACCAGAAATAAATTATTGTGTGACCAGGAAGGAACTGCTCGCTATCCTAAAAGCCATGGTGCACTTCCATCCTTACCTCTACGGTCGAAGGTTCCTGCTGCGAATAGATCATGCCTCATTAACCTGGCTACTGAATTTTAAAAATCCAGAAGGTCAAATAGCTAGGTGGATACAGAGACTATAGAAGTATTACGTGGAAAATTCGCCACAGAAAAGGATCAGGACATGGAAAAGCAGATGCCCTTTCGAGAAGACCCTGTTCTGAGAGCTGAAAATACTGCTCGAGAATCGAAAAAAACATTGGCGTAATAGATCCAATAGTCCGCCAAGTTGCAACGCCATCAGCATCGGCATTGGACCCGTGGAGTGATGAGAGCGTCCGAAAAGATCAACTGGCTGCTCCTGAAATAAAACCAATCTCAGAATTCAAAGAGTCGTCTGACGAAAAGCCCAGCTGGCAAGACATCGCCCCTTTCCATCCTACAACGATACGTTACTGGGCTCTTTAGAACTGGTGTTTTATATCGAAAAAGGAAGCCTGGCGATGGAAAAACATTCAGATGGCAATTAATACTCCAAAAGACCAGAGTTTCAACAGTCCTTAAGGAACTCCATGGCAGTCCAATTGGAGGTCATTTTGGTGTTATGAAGACCTTACAAAAAGTTCGTGAGCGCTTCTATTGGAACAATGTGTGGAGTGAAGTAGAAAAGTGTTGTCGCACATGTGATCCTTGTGCTGCACGCAAAGACCCAAAAAAATGCACTAGAAGAAGACTGCAGCTGTATAATGTGGGAGCGCTTTTCGAGCGAATAGCTTTTGACATCCTAGGCCCACTTCCGAGATCATCAGATGGCAACAACACCATCCTGGTGGTGATGGACTACTTCACTAAGTGGCCTGAAGTCTATCCTGTTTCCGACCAAGAGGCCTCAACTGCTGCAGAGGCTCTAGTTCAACACTGGATCTCACGATTCGGGGTCCCTCTACAACTGCACTCCGATCAAGGGAGAAACTTCGATTCTGCAGTTAGCAAGAGACAGTGCGAAATACTCGCCATCGACAAAACTAGGACAACAGCTTTACATCCTCAGTCTGACAGCATGGTAGAAAGGTTCAATCGCATCATTCTGAACAGCCTCTCTCTCCTGGTATCCAGTAATCAACAGGACTGGGACAAGAAATTGCCCTTTTTCCTGCTTGCCTACAGGAGTGCCGTTCACGAGACCACTGGCAATTCCTCATCCCAGATGCTCTTCGGACGTGATCTTCGTCTTCCTGCAGATATTCTGTTCAGCCGGCATCCAGATACACCCTTGGCGCCTGAGGAGTATATCGAGAAACTCCATGCACGGATGGAGAAAATGCATCATCTGGCTAGAAAAAGAATCGGCATGGCTTTTGAGAAGATGAAGACCCGATACGACGCAAGAGCAACCGGACACGACTTCCACGAAGGCGACAAAATGTAGTTACAGAATCCGAAACGTCGCAAAGAACTCTCTCCGAAGCTGCAGACCAACTGGGAAGGTCCTTACACAGTCCTAAAAAGACTGAATGACGTTGTGGTGCGGATGCAGAAATCACCACACTCAAAACCGAAGGTAATACATTACAATAGGCTAGCCTCTTATCTTGGCTACGATAAATAAAATCCTTAAGTTCAGATCATAGTCATTAATTATTTTGTAAATAATGTAAATTATTTCTCTTTTCAAACTCCTTAGTTTTATTACAGTACTGCAATTTATTTTTGTATTTTGAATTTATTTTCTTTGTATGTGCTGTTGAGTACTGTTTACTTTATATTTGATTATTATAAGAATGGTTTATGTCTCTGTAAACAGATACCCCTTACTCAGGAATTGTACTGCCCGGGACGTGCAGTCTTTGAGAAGGGGGAAGTGTTACGGATTTTGTGTAAATAGTGTAAATAATTTGAATTTGGATGTGTAAAGCATTTATATTACTCTATGTTATATTTTTTTATCTTAAAATTGTACTATTCACAAGCAATGTCGCCCTTTACGTTATGATGGCGATTCAATACAAAATTGGGGAAATCTTGGCTGTAGAGCTAAGTTGGCATCATTCTTAGCAATCAAGTTGGCGGGCAATTTGGTGACCTTGGCAACCATGTTGGCGCGTTCGAAACCCTCTGGACTCTTCTAGAAATTTGTGGAGAGGTCCACTAACATCACGCTCTATGACACGAACGGTTATATTTCTGGAAGTTTCTGCCACGCCTATAAATAGAGCAGTGACAGCCGCAGTCAGGCAGTCTGATTTTAACCAGCGAGTAGTGAACATTGTTTTGACTAGCTATTAGCTCGGCTGTGCTTGTGAATAATCTTTTACATACGTGTATTTTAAACACGGATAATTGTGTTTGATTGTTGTTGAAGGTGTGAAGACCTTCGGAGATTTACTCTGTGAATATTGCTACTGAGTCCTGTATTCAAAGGACTGGATTTTTGTGAATAAATTCGCATCGCTCTTGAAGAACTGTTTATTTCTTTGTAATTGTTTTGCATAAAATCCTCAAACCCGGATCTACATAAAAATATATATATTACTTTGAATTATGGAAAATCATATTAGGATGCGTGAGTTTGATTTCATTTTAATTTCCTTTACACTCTGAAGCAACACGAGGGCTATTGTCAATGACCCTCGGGATTCTGAACCATGGTCAAGCACTTACATACTTATGTGATAAAATAAAACATCTCTAAATAGAAAATGAATATTTTGATGATATCTTTCTGCATAGTCAATGGTAAAAACACAATAAGTCGTTAAAAAAAAGAAAAAGAAAACGAATTACCTCTCTCTTTAATAATTTCCACAATTCTCATTGAAATCATTCAAAATTGGTGTCATGCTAATTGATCGTGGGAACTGATATATGATGTTGATTGGCTATTAATTAACTTAATTAACACTATTATTTAAATTTTAAAAAAAAGCTTTTTTTACGATTCCTATTTTTCGCCCAATTGAATTCATCATTAGATAGTAAATCAAAATTTTAAATTTCTCAGTATTTTTTGAAAATTTCTAATGGAAGATTATGAACCGTTATTAACAGAGTTCATCAATCTACATAGTACATTCACAAAAAAATTGGTATCTCTTTTCATTGCGGAGCCATATTGGCGGATACCAATCGCCGCATGTAATTTTGACGCCCAGTTTCCTCCCTAGAGGGAGGCACTTGAGCTCTGACGATGCGAACCTGTACTATGATTTAATTTTGCCTAGAGCACCCCCTAGAGATATTTTACATGCCGTATAATCATACGACATGGCCGCTGTCGATTTTCGGCATCATGAAAATCCATCGATTTGGGCCGGAGTTGAACCCACAACCTTGGGTACAGAAGGCCAGTGACAAATCAACCACGTCACCCAGCTGACAAATTTCTCAATATTCTTCGCTATGTTTTATGCGTTATGAAAGAGTAATTAGATCCTTTAATATTAAATGAGTGGCCGAAAATTGAAATTGACAGCAGATTTAAAAAACTGGATATATTGTCGAAATTAGAAAGGCTACCGCATTAGATGGCAAGGACTCCACTTTGAATATAATGCTTCAAACCCAACTGACTTAGTGACAGTTTCAAAAATTGAAGGTACACGAAAAAAGAGGAAGCACCCTCTCCCCACACAAACACCAAATGAGTTGATTTTGTTGAGAGAGATGTTAAGGATTTGGGAGTCAACCGTTGGCAATCTGAATACACTTTAGGTTCAACAGTTTTCAGAAATGTTAAAAACGGTTAACTTTTGCCTCCCTAGTTTTAAAATTGTAAAATTTTGGAAAAGTGGTATTATAATAATATATCTCAAAATGAAGTACAATCTCCTTAAATATTATTATCATACTGTAATGACTTCAAACAGCTCTGGATTAAACCATTTATTAAAGTAAGAAAATCATCAAATAAATATTCCCATACAATCTAACTGCAACAAGGGTCCACAGATATAGAATCTCTTTCACGATAAAGTTTTTATACCGCTAGTATAAACATAATTATCAAAGTGATACTTTCGGGGATTCGATATGCCAAGGAGTCCCTACTTCACTAGAGAAATTCTTTGCTTTTCTGTAACTCCCCACAGAGTGTGTAAGCTCGCTGGCTCTATCTCCACCGTGCTCTTGCTGACTCGAAACTCATCGGTTCTAAGTCCGCCTTCATTTTCGTTAATTCGTTGACTCCCATGTATCGCTGACTGAGAAGCCACTTCCGGATTCTCTCAAGAAAAAGTCCTCGTAAACTCTCTCCCTTTTAAACCTCCAAGTTTCCCATGGTCACTCACCGCTTATTCTTTTGATCTCTTGCCTGTCGGCTCCTTAGAACGAGGGGTCTGTCTGGGGGCATAGTGAGAGCCCTGTCCTCCAGACGAGCTGTCGTCACAGATCCGTGAGAAACCGACAGCACACTGTACCGGAGACTTTTTTCATCTCTCGGTCTGCCCGTGGGAAAAATGGTCACAATTTTTGACCACTTCATTTAATTTCCCGGCAGTTAGGAAGACGAACGAATCTTTCCCACGTTTGTCAGCGTACCCTCTTAGCAATTAGAGAAATGAGACTGGGTACATCACAATACCCAAAGCACCCTTGACTGTCAACTAGAGCTAAGGACGTTTTTTAAGGTCCTCTGCCTTCCTCCATATTTTCAACCATAGCAAGATGACGAGATTGGCTCTTGAAACTGGCACTCCACTTTCGCCAATGAGACGCCAAAGTTTGCATACATAAAAGTAAAAATTTAAGTATTAGTCTGTCCCATTAAGAAGCTTTACACTGTGTAATTAATCACAAAAACAGTCGAAGCTTGCTTTTCTAAATTTTAATGGAATAATATAGTTAAGAGATTCATGTGCTCACAATCAAGAGAATCTAAGAATTGCCATACTTTATTCAAGAAATATTGCTACAAGAGCAATTAAAAAAAATTCAATTATCAGTTTGCATACATCTGGTCTTGATGCAAGCTGATCCACCTGAGCATTAACTCTACGGTTGGCGGATATCCTCTTGTGGGATTGTTTGCCATTTCGGTCCAGTTGGATGAGTTAGATTTTAGACGATCAGAGATGCCTGCTCTTCAGAGAGAGAGAACCTAAACATATTCTATCGCTATCGTGCCGATCAAAAAAGTGTTGGAAAAGCATGAAGGTAAATAATAGAAAGGAAAGCCGCCTAAGGCCGTACAAGGCCTTGTTGAAATGTAAGTCCAAGGGTCCGTGAAAGGAAGGGAAATAACATGAGACGTAGAACTCCGCGGACGCACTGTCATGTTTGAAGAAGGACTCGCATTATAATGGTTGTCAAAGGAAATTGCATCTTACGAGGATCCCTCTGATATTTTTGAGATACTCCTAGGTTTTTAAAGTTATACTTGCAAAATTTTATGAGTGTTCAAAGTATTCTCTTCCAGCATCAAAGCACTTTTGTGTACGAATTTTTTCCTCAGATTAATTTCCTCAAACCATTCCTTTCTTGGAGCTGTTGAAAAAATGCATTTATAGCCACATCAATCTCTTCTGAATGAAAACGACGTCCACGTAAGTTCTTTTTAGATTAAAAAAAACCAGAAATCACACATAGCTAGATCCGGAGAATAAGATGGATGTTCTTTCCCTTTAGTTTGTTTTTTTTTTCTTAAGAAACTCAACTGTTAATCTAGGTATGGCAACATGCATTGTGATGGTGAAGCATTAGTCCCCTAACATTCACTTCTTCGAGAATTTCTGGAAGACATTTAGCGGCATACCAGTTTTCTGTTACTGTCTTCTGTCCTTCCAACTTGATGGCTTTGACCAATCCAGTACTTCTGAAGAAAACGGCATACATTACTTTTTACACTTCTCATTGTCTTTTCACTATTGTCGGCATGGGGTCATCTTCAAGACCCATACTTTGCTTTGTTGACGTTTTCGAACGTCAAAAAACGCGGTATGCATGTTTCATCTCCCGTTACAATTTCAAAAATGGTGTGGTGGTCACCAACATTTAGTAATTTATGGGTTTCTTTATTGATTCTGACACATTCCTGTTTTGTGGGCTCAGTAAGATCATGGGGAACACAACGGCAAACTACTTTTTTTATATGTAATTCTTCATGAATCATTTTCTATATTGCTGTGGATCTAATATTAAGCTTCTTTTGTATCATTTGGTAGTTACAACGATTATTTCTCATTAACAGTTTTCGTATGGCAGACACATCATCCGGGATTAATGCTGACCGAAGCCTTCCTGTGTGTTCATCATCCTGAAGAGAATTGTGACCTCTGCAAAATTCTTTATATTATCTGAATACCGCAGCACAACATAAAGATTTATCACCAAATGTTGCTTACAACCGTTGAACGCATTCGTCTTGATTTAATCCCTCTATAAAATCATAGAAAATTATAGCACGATAGTGTTCTCGCATCAAGTCTATTTTCTCTCCGGTTTAAAACTTATTCTACGCTAAACAACTTGAAGTAAGTCAGTAAAAAGTCGTCTACTTTGTTAAAATACTTTATATTTTCAAATTAAACCGTGTTAATTTTATTTTGTAACTTCTCGTTTGCACATATCTTAAAAATTTCAAAGTTACTCTCGTATACCGTAATTTCTAGGCTTTGGGGCGGTTAACAATAATTCTCTTTCCATCCCGTCCTGAACGTCTACAGACAGTCTTTGCTGGCCATCATAGACGGGCAATTCGCAACTCGAAGTGGGACTCAGCTCTGAAAACAATCCTTCTTCTAGTCCCTTATACTCAAGTGAGATTATAGTTTGGCTCCACACTGCAAACACGCCTGGTGGTTTGACGACAGCCAAGCAAGAGATAACTTAATAGTCACTCGTCCAGGTCAGGCCATTATCTTAATAATTTTAAACTACGATAAAAAGTGACGAAGACGACACCAGAGCTGACACTCCTTCTCCTACACCACGCCAATGTGAAGGCTTTGAGCCATGACAGATTTAACGTTCATCAGCTCCTTTACATGACCTGGATTCAATGACGTCAGGACTCGAACATGTAACTTGACAACGCCGGCCACGAATTTGTGACTATGAGCTCTAGATTACCGCAACCAGAATGTGTGAAGACAGGAAAAGTCTTATGCTATGCACAAGTGTTATAATAAGCTTCCCTGTAAAAGAAAACAGAATTAAAAAAGGAGGAACAAATTTTAAAACAACACAGATAAGAGGTTCAAGATGAAAGAAGAGTATCCCAGAGTCTAGATATCTAACTTCGAAGATTCCTACTCGTAAGATTGTGACTGAACCTGATATATCAGGGATAGACGAGATGATACTAAATACCAAAATATAGTCACAGGCCCAAGTCGGCTGGGTGACGTGGTTGGTTTGTCGTTGGCCTTCTGTACCCAAGGTTGCGGGTTCGACTCCGGCCCAAGTTGATGGATTTTTAAGATGTAGAAAATTGACAACTGCCATGTCGTTAATTATACGACATGTAAAAGATCCCTAGGAGGGTGCTCTAGGCAAAATTAAATCCTAGTACAAGGTCCGCATCGTCAGAGCTCAGGTGCCTCCCTCTAGGGAGAAAACGGGGCATCAAAATTACCTGCGGCGATTGGTATCCGCCAATTTGGTGCGGCACTAAAAAGAGATACCAGCTTTCGCGGTGATGTACAAGGTAGATTGATGAGAAAACTCTATAATAACTGTTCGTAATCTGACGTTAGAAATTTTAAAAAAAGTCACAGGCACAAAAAAAATCGACAAATAATTTATTAAAATATTCTGCTAATTCAAAGTACGAAGGAAAGATTAATTTATACTTATCAAATTCCAAATAATTAAAATGCAATCTGTAATTACAAAAAAAAAAATCTATCTGACATTACTATTCTCTGGCACTAATCTTCCAATGAACTGCTCTTTCTCACCATAATAGACGAACTAAGTCCGAATCAAAATAAAAGCTGATCAGATGATTTCAGTAAGTCCTTAAGCAAATCCCTAGGTCTGGGGTGGCCAACCCTTTTGGGAAGAGGACCACAGTTTGATAAAAAATAATTAAACGTGCCACTTCCAACTTTTCCAACAAACAAATGTAGGAAAGTGAAAAAATGTTACTTATAAGCTTATTATATGCAAATAGCACATTTTTTAATGCGAGTTTAGGTAGTCGACATTTAAAAATATTGTAATAAATAAGACGAAAGTACAAACTTAGGTATTTATTTTAATAAACTTTTTACAAGCTCAATCAATAAGGTTAGGTATAAAATAAAAATGAGTATAACTTGAATCAATAACTCAAAATAATTAATAAAACCTCAGTATTTACTTAATGTGACTTTTTTTTTTTTTTTGAGAATTACTACTTTTTTAACAGCTGATCTACATAAGGATTAGCTCTTACAGGTGTCTACAAAATTAAGTTATTGTAGGTACACATCAGCTAGTTTTGCGAGTGATGTTTATTTTATTATGTTCATAGCGGAAAACATTTATTCACATAAACATATTTCGATCCAAAATTTGAGGTTTTGGTCTGAGACTACCCCCACTTCAATAAAATTGTAAGAAATGGTTAATTATTATCTTTTCAAAACTTTTAAATTTTTCAGTAAGTCTTCGTGTGCCACTGTTACGACTCCACTGTGCTACCCTGGGGCACGCTTGCCGCAGGTTGACCACCCCTGACCTAGATGTAGGCAAGGAATTGCTTTTTAGCTTACAGAAGAAATAATATCTCACTGTTGGAATAAAAATATTACCTAACTCTTTATCCGTGAGAAATCTTAGCTAAAAATATTGTTTCTAATTTGTGTGGGGGAAAGCAGCTGACGGCTCCAATTATTTGAATAATAACAGATTTATTAGTAGACGAGGACAAACAAATGACTACTAGTGGATAAATCGACGTATAAACAAAAAAAAAATACCATAACAAAAAATTTACAGTGGTTCAAAACGTACTTGTTACAAACAAGCTTTACAGTACACAAGCTTTACAGTCTCTAAAACAGTTCCACTAGCACCGGAATTCAGACAAGGTATCAGTCTTATCACAATTAACGCACAAGCAGATTCTGATCTTGACTAACTCGATCGTTGTGTCTCAAAGGTCCCTTACAAAGCCTCATAGAAATTTCCAGAAGTTTCAGTGCCAGAGAATTTTCTGTGGTTCCTTAACGATATCATTTTTCGCCAGATTTTTCACCAATCTGGTAATCCTGACCACATCTTCTAGGATTGCGGAAAATTTATTTTCAGGTTCATGCTGGGAAACGAACTTCGCCTGTAAAACTCAATTTCCCACAAAGAAGATCCCCCCACAGGGAAAACAACACACGGGGGAGTTTCAATATACTAAGCTACGTATGTTTCCGGGGCCGTGGGTAGCCTAGTGTTTAGAGCAACAGACTCCAAGCCGGAAGGCCTGAGTTCTATGCCCGATGCCGCCAAATACCCTCCGAGTACACACGGAGTACGTGCTCGTTAAATCAGTGGGCTGAATTACGAGTGCAGGGGACTGAAGAATATTTCCCTCCCATTCAATTCCATGCCTAAATTGTGGAGGTAGAGATAGGTGGTGTCGCCATCTATCGTCCCTTCGGGGAATTTTGCGGAGCTAATTCGTACTGTCAACTGTATGGAGCTAAAGGCCAAGGCCAACAACAGTTGTACTTCTAGCTCCTTGCCACGATGAATTTCGTGGGCCTCGATCTGACTACGTCAGACAGGTGGCATGAGCAACAATAACAACACGTATGTTTCCAATGTAAAAAAAGGTGACAGTTAGTTTTAAATAAAACTATACAAGTTGCTACTAAGAAGCTGAAGTTGGACCACTGTGTTTAAAAATTAAGAGAAACGAGCTCTTAACATTTATGACGTCAGCTCAGATTTCCAAATAAAATGTATTGCACAGGATAAAAAAAATTACAGTTTAAAAAACAACAACTAAAAACCCGCTTTTGTAGTGAATCGAACTAAAAAAAGTATAAAAATAATTCTTAATATAAGAATAAAATGATTAACGAGAAAATTATAATGTAACTGTGGTAAAAGCGTGGGGTGCTGCTTTGTAGTACATTTTTACACTAACTCAGCATTTTGGAATAGAACTAGAAAGAAATTACAACAATTAACATAGAGCACCCCACGCTTTTACCTTAATGACATTAACTTTCTCGTTAATCATTTTATTCTTATATAAGGATTTTTTTTTTTTTACTTTTTAGTTCGATTCACTATAAAAGCGTGTTTTTTAAACTGTAATTTATTTTTCATTTTTTAGTTCGATCTACAATAGAAGCCTATTTTTTTTTTTTTTTTAGATTTTAAAACTATCATTTATTCTTTGTTGAATTTATCCTTGACTTTGATATTTGGAGCCGGAATTGCGTGGTTGCTGTAATTAGTCTTGCTCTTCAATGGATATTAATTCCAGATTAGGTGTGGTCGTTGTCTCTTGACCATAGTTCAAATTTACGAGTTCCTTCTCCAATAGCCCTCGTCCAGCTTTATAGTACGACGTTAATATAAATCTCACTTTCTCTCACTAAAAAGTAATACTTCAAGATTTGCTTCAAAATTCTTCCTTGACATTTCTATCGTAATTTCACCTGAACTCACCGATCGAAAAACATTATGAAAGTCAAATTACCCGATTTCTATCGGTATGTATTGCTAAAAATAGTAATGAATTGTTTCTAAATAATGCAAAGCAAGGTTATTTGAATCAATAAGTATATTTGTGGAAAACAAGTATAAAATTTCTTTTTCTTGTTCACAAAAAAAAATTTAGAGGGCCTAATCAAAATGCACATACTAATTTAATGTGATTAAAATGATTAACTGAGCATGACTCATGATTTTTCTGTGTATTTGTATTTGAAGTGTGAAGAATGGCTGTGGAGAAGGTCGTAATGTAACACATTCTTTGTAAACAGGTTAAGGATCACTCCAGGAAATGTGCACCACGTGCGGCCTCCATAGGAGTCCATCCTTCGAGCACAGGATGCGTGCCACATGCTTCCACGATGTTCGGATTCCGATTTCGAACAGCTGGCGAAATATTTGATTCCACCTTCGCAAGAATTTCATCATTATTTTGATCAATTGTAGTGAATAATTTACAAGACTTCTACTCTCGTTTGCTTTTGGAATGTCTATGTGGTATGGAATCTGTTAATAAGAATGATGATTTTATTATTTACATTGAATCTAAGTCGAGGCTATAGCTTGTGATTGTGGTTGAAATCTATGAGCTATGCATATTTCACTTGTAATCAATTCCTTTACTGCTGATAATTCTCTCACATAATTTACCATAAAATCTGGTTTATAACGGGCTTTTTTAACACAAATATAAGATCGCAATTTACGGGTGCGCGTTATACGCCGGGCACTACAATGATTGCTTTAAAAAGAAAGAAAAGAAAAAAAGAAATGGGCATAAGAATAGTTATTCTTCTGAATATTTATAAAAACTGTTTAATTAAAAGAAATGACATTTCTTATGAACTTAAAAGGTTGTAGCTCTAGAAGTATACTGTTTTTTTCAAACACTTGAGATAATACCTCAAATAAATAACTTCAAAACATAATAGCATTACACATGTACATTTCAGGTTTCTTTGTAAAAAAGGAGGTGCGCGTTATACGGCGAATATACCTAAAAATTAAAAAGTTGGGTTTGATAGTATAGGTGCGTGCTATACGGCGTAATTAACAATACTGGACAAAGCTTAAAATATTTAAAGGCTCAGAAGATTTCTTTGTTAACTTTACCCAAACTACGTCTTTATATTAAAAGCCATGTAAGACTTAAGTACTTAAACCCTTTGAAATACGAATAAAACAGCACTTCATGCACAATTTCACTTTACCTGAATTGTAGATTTCCGTTGTCGTAGGGAGGGGGGGGGGGAGAAAACCTTGAGCATTCGAAATAAAACAGAGTCGACGCACGATTGTCGACCTCCACCGGAAACACTCTTTGACATCTCGGAGGCGTCATTATACTCCAAGGTGTTAAGTTGTTTCAATTTCCATCTTCCTTTTTTTTTCCAAATACCACGTAAGATCCTTAAGACCCGACAAGGCTAAATTTTCAGACACCTTTCTTATATTGAAACAATACGAACTTTTTAATGCTATTGAATTTCAAATGTACAGCCCCACCAACCACGAAACTCCTTGGCTTCAATTAGAAAAATGTCTCGGTTATACCATTGCAGACTCTTAGATATAAGTAAATATACATAGTATATAAATACTCTATATAATCTCTCTCCGCTTAAAAGTGTATTAGTAAAGGGAATGGTCGGCAAATTTACAAGAGAAAAGGGTCTTGTAAGTGTAACAAGATAACACTAGTTAAGGTATTTAAGAACAATTCACATGTGTGTGAGAGCATACGCAGGGACGTTGTAAAGCATGGGCCAACTGGGCCCGGGCCTACGGCATCGGTCACAATGGGGGCCTCGTCTCGTTCTCGTTTAGCCTTAAAAAGATCATGGTTCGAATCAGTGGCGCACACAAAGGGGGGGGGGGGAGTCCTGGGGGTCCGGACCCTCCAAAGCCCTTGATTTTTTTTCCGATTGATTATAATTCTAAGTATATAGTACGAAAATTATTCAAAAATTAGTTTTATACTGTGTTTTGTTCCTGAAAATCGACAAAATCAAAAGGAGCATGATACAAGAATGGTGAACTTTCGACCCCGGACCCCCCTCCTTGAAAAATTCCTGTGTGCGCTACTGGTTCGAATAATTTCTATGGTTAAATGTTATTTCCGGTTTTATTCTCCGAAAAACCTGGAATTTCGAAAGATATGTTAACTGGCTACACGTGATGACCGTCGCCCATGTATATGCCTACGCCTACCACCATATACCATTTTTACTTATTAAGTCATAAGACGGCTGTCGGACAAACCGGTTTCTGCGATTATAAATCATGCACATTTATTTGTTTCGGGTTATTGTTTGTACGTGTATTTGACGACGTATATTATGTACTGTCTACTTTTAAGGTTCATAGGTGGTGCCTGCATTTGTATAAGGACCCAGGACCTACTTTTGTGTAGGGTCCCAGGGACTCAAGAAGTTTTAAGATATCCCTGAGCATACGTGAGTGTAGGAATGTAGGAAACCTGCAGTAGTGAACGCGATCAAGACTACCATGTTCCAATATATATAAATGTTTTTATATTTAAATAAAGATTCACACAGAGTATATAGTATTTTCAATTACTTTAAAAACTAAGAATTATCGTGAAGATATTTTTATTTCTGTGGCTCAATGCAAGATCAACCATTATTAAAATATGTTGTTGGAAATTAAAATTTCAAGCTTCGTAAAACAATTTTTGTACCAATAATATCATAAGCACTTTATTCTGAAATTTCATCTGTATACTTATTCAAATTGACTTTGGTTTTACTTGCATATATAAGTCTTTTCAATATTCTCTTTATAAATCCTTAAGCATTTCATAAAATAAGGAATGTGTTTTTTCACTTAGTTTGGGGATTTAAGTGTTTCGCTCGTCAATTAATGAGTTCCCATAAGTGCAAATAAGTTGTAAATGTTGCTGGAAATCACTTTAAGGAATGTCTTCCCTTGAAGGCATTTTTATCAATAAATTTAACTTTTTACTTGTCTGAAATTATAATTCTAATATTTTTGCAGATTCTCAATAAAACTTTTACGGGAAAAACTTATGCAGAAGCAACAAGTCTTATGCCAATCAAATGTTTAAATGGATATGCAAGTATAAATAAATTTTTTCACTATGTAATTGGTGATGGTAAAAAAAGAAAAATAGTTTTTGGGGTAAAACAGTGATAAAACATAATAGATCAGGAAGTAATGCAACAACACAACAGTGGTACAGTAGCCAAAAGGTCTTGGTATAGAACTCATCCTCATCACTTGACTGCGATTCAAAATTTCGAGATACATTGCTAATGAACCTCAAGTAACGATGTTATATCAGAAGCAAGGACATCTTAAGACATGGGCCAACTGGGCCCGAGCCTCGGCCACAATAAGCCCACTTAAGGTCACTTAGTCGAAACAAGATCATGATTCGAATAATTTCAATCTTCAAATTTTATTTCCTGTTGTATTCTCCGAAAAACTGGGAATTTCGAACAATATGCCAATTGGCTATATGTGATGAATGTTGTCCCTGTATAGGCTTAAGCCTTCCATCATACATTGTCATTTCTAATTCAGTACAAACAAAGACGTCTTAAGACTCTTTGAGGACCTGGGCCCAGAGAAATCTTAAGATTTTTTTAGGCCCTTGGTCCCTATGCAAAAGTTGCCCCAACCTGAGACCTTTAAAAGTAGACGATATATATCATGCCTTGTCAAATATGCATTCAAACGGTAATTTGAAACAAATAAATGTGCACGACTCACAATCTCACAAACCTAGGTACAAACCATCTCGACCGATGACATCATTTCGACTCAATGAGTTGAATAATTGTTTATGATATCAGTTTAAGCTAATTTCAGGCCCTTGGCGCAGAAGATCTACGGACCCCTTGGCACCGGTGGATAGAAATTTATAACTAGAAGATCTGATTAAGTTCAGCTTATTGGGTTCCTTTAAGTTCCTTTCAGGCCCCGAGCCCCTGGGCACCCGCCCCAAGCACCCAATGAATAAACCGGCACTGTATGGTATTAGGCCTAGACATGGACAACGATCATCACATAATAATAATAATAGTCTTACCACTTTTGCCAGTAGACATGCAGTTTGAAATTCCCTGTTTTTCGGAGAATATGTACGAGAATAATGTTTCGTCACATTAAAATTATCCGGATCATGATCTTATTAAAATGGAGTCGAGAACGAAACGAGGCCCCCACCGAGGGTGAGGCCTTCGGCCTATGTCCAGTTGGCCCATGCCTTAAGACGTCCCTGAGTCCAAAGGCGACAGTCGGTCAAGCCGGTTTGTGCGATTGTAAGTCATACACGTTTATTTGTATCGGGTTATTGTTTGTACGAGTATTTGACAACGTATACTGTTTACTGTTAACTTTTCTGAGTATAGGTGGGGTCTACATTTGTGTAGGGGTCCAAGGCCTATACCTTTGCGTAGGTGCTCAGGGCCTCAAGAAGACTTAAGACGTCCCTCATCAGGAGAGTCGATTTTGTGATGTTAATAAACAATCCATCCATATTTAAATAAAAGAAGAACCGAGAAGTCAGCACAGAAACTTAAAAATTCAAACATCAGTTAACGAAGTTTTCACAATGACAATGTATTTTTACCAATGATGATGCGATGTGGACTGCATTTTAACGATGCGATTAATTCTAATAGGAACGGATAATAAAATCCATTTTGATCCATTTGATCAAATGCTGGTATGATTATTTCGGATGAAAGATCGTAGGCGTTTAGAGAGGGTAGCATGAAATAAAATTTTTCTTCCCTTACTAAAAAAGCAAATATTCATGCAAGACATTAAATGGAATAGAATAGATTTAAGAAGCTATACAGCAAAATTGTCTGCTTTTCGGACGAGCATTCGAGAGCTAATAATCAAGAACTTGACAATGAGTAGTGGAAAAGAGGGGGAATATGTTCCATGAAGCGGCAAATAAGCATGACAAAAACATGAAATCTCCCGATAGAAAAAATGAAAACCACAGTTTAGTTTTCAATGATAGTTTCTGCAAGAGCGCCAGAGCAGAACCCTTCCCGATAACATCGTGTTCGAACATTTAAAGAGCTCCTTTTATCACACTTGAGAACACAAAGCTCATCGTGATTGTGATCTCATTGCACAGATGGCCGAGAGGATAACATTCACAATTGAGAGTGAAATTTTAAACAAGTCATTCGTCAAGTGTACCGAGATTAATGCGACACAATCACGCCAGCACAGTATGCCAGTGGCTAAGTGAGTCTAAGTCTACTAGCGCGTGCGGGCAGTCGACCGTGGATTTATCTTAAATAATGCTTTGCTGTGAGAAGACAGTGTTGCAATTTAATGATGAATTTGCTGTTATGATTTGATTTATGAAGTTAAGCTTTTTAGTAATGGACACAATCTGAGGCGCAGAAAGGAATTTTTAAAGGAGGGGGTGGGGGTCCAGGGTCGAAAGTCCACCATTCTCGCATAATGCTCCAATAAGACGCCCAACATATTCTTTTGATTTTGGCGATTTTCGGGATTGAAAACAGTAAAAAATTAATTATTGAATATTTTGATTAATTTACGAAATTAATTATTAATAACAAATACTTAAATAAATTTTACGTATTATATACATAGGGTTATAATCTAACTTAACTCAGTGGCGCAATAGCCCATGAGAGCCAAAGCCTACTGTGCCAATCTCACTATACGTAACCATGGGCCCTGAGGTGCATGAGGTTATCTTCCGATAGGATGGTCAGTCCGAAGAGAAAACTCCCAGTGTTAAGTTCCAAAGCAAGCTTGGTACTCATTATCAACCCATTGAAAGGATAAAAGTCTGAGTCGACCTTGCCCAGCCCGGGGTTTCAATCTCGGACCGCGATACACTACCACTCAGCCACTAGGCTTCTAGGGTTATAATCAATTTGTAAAGTCTTTATTACTTTCTTAAATACTTTTCCATATAATCAACTACTACACATAATTCTCTTGATTAAGTACAATCCTCTTGATTAGATACAGTTATCTTGATTATCACTATAATCAAATAACATTCAAACTACAATGTCCGTCGTGTTAAAACACTCTTAAGAAACTCTATTATTCTCTATTACACCAGACCACGCCTGCGCGTTGATCTCTCCGAAGGAATTCCATTTCCTTCACCCCAAACAGTTTAGAGCTTCCCAAAAACAAGGGACTCTTTCCCTTTCTGACCATACTCTCCGGGGTCAAAAAACCCTCTCTCAAAACACAGTAACCCTTCCCCTGCAAGTGGGGATCGTCGCCAACTCTGAAAGAATCTACCGCCAAACAGTAGTCAGACACTACACAATCGAAAACAAAATCAAGGGCTGTGTGGGTGGGGGGTTGGACCCGGGGACCACCCTCCTTGCGTGCGCTACTGGACACAATAAATCTTTTTTTGGTTCACAATGGTTTCGAGTTGGTTTATGAGTTGACTAACTACTAGGAATATTACATCTATTTTGGATGCCTTCTAATTCTGAAAATTTAAAAATATTGATCTCTAATTACGGACAGCGGTCGTAGCCGCATTAGCCAAGGGCTCATGCTCACGAAATTGTGGCCTGCGTCGTAGATTTGTGGGTTCCAAATATAGTACCACGGAAAGCCTGTTATGTAGAAGGGTCTAATGCACATTTAAATCTGTCTAGGCTCAAAGCCCTGCCGTTGATATCGTGTGGAAACTAGAAGAGGAGGTGTCAACTAAGGAGTCGTCCTTTTCACTTGACCGTGACTCGGAATTGCGAAGTTCGTCACCAAAAGCTCTGTTGTTGCTTCAGAGAACAATGTAAATTCAAATATCAAATTAAATTAACAGTAGTCAAGTGATGAAGAAGATAGGCTTAATTTATAGTTAGTTTCGCACTCAGAAACAACTCGAGTGATAACGGCAATGGAGTGGCCACGGTATTCTAGGAATCAAGGTCACGAATTCATGGCCAGAGTGTCACGGGTTCGAATCCTGGGGCCACTGAAGACCCACCTTGAAGAGCGGGCCGATGCACGTAAAATCAGTCGAGGCTCAAACGTCCTCCTGTTGGTGTGGTGTGGAAACTAGGAGAGGGAGGTCCTCGTCAGTTGACCGATGATTGTCGTATCCAGTTTCTTGTTGGTTCTGAGTGTGACATTAAAAAAAATGATCATTTAATAATCATTCAGTGTTAGAGACAAGACAAGATACTTTAAAAGTATTGATGAAGAAATCAATTTTGTCTTTGAGCCGAGGATCAAAAGTTTTCAAATATTGCACTTTTCATCCTAAAAAGTTTGGACTTAAGTTATTCTTAGGAAGAAGTTGGGTGCAATTCAACTCTGCTGAAGAGAAGGCTATATATATCCACAAAATCTCTTCTATTAGTATTTGATAAAAAAATTTTTAATTAGAGGATAGTGTCAAACTTATTAAAACGTCGTTATATTACTGTGTAATTTTGAGAAATTTATTTACATACTTGCTTGTTATATTTTGTTGGTTGGGTCTTATTTAAGTTCAAACCTTTATTTATCGCCAACTTTGCTAATTATTATCCTCATCAGAGCTGCTGGAGCAATTTGGCACAATTTCTTTTTCTTTTTCAAAGGTTCCAAAAAAAACTTCGGCAACTTTGCCCCAAACTGTTTCTTGTGTAAAGCTTTTTGGTTACCTCACAGAGTTTTTCGAAGTCAGAAATGGTATGAGACAGGGTGACGCTCTTGCTTGTCTCTTTTTTGATTTGGCGTTAGAATGGGCTTCTCGCCACACCGACAGTAACACTAGGGGTACCATTTTCACCAAGACTACAACTCGTTGCTTATGCCGATGATTTAGCCATTAATGCTCGTAAAAATGCTTTGTCAAAGGCATGTCTAGCCCTTAAGAAGTCGGCTGATAAGTTGCATTTAATTATTAATGAAGACAAAACCAATTACAAAAACTACAGTAGGCTTTAAATACCTGCTGGCTGAAAATTACAAGTTTGAAGTGGTTGATAATTTTGCCTATTTGGACTCAAACATTGACATTTTAAACGACACATTGGTGCTTAAATTAAAAGATATTATTGCTACTAACCGCTGTCTTCATGTCGAAGAGCTGTTTTAAAGGCAAAATTGATTAAAAGACATTCAAAAATTATGCTATATAAAACAAACATCAGACCCATACCTGCGGATCTGGACTAAATCACAGACTGAACGGCAGCTATCTATGAGAGTAAAGTTCTTAGATCTATCTTTGGGGCTCTGAATGAGAAAGGATTGTGAAGACAACGATTTCATTCTGAACTATATAAGCTATTTAAGGTAGTAGATGACATTAAAACTCGTCAAGATTGGTCGTTTGAGGTTTGTGGGCCACATCTGCTGTACGGAACCCTCCTCCTTGACGCTCAGAATTTTCAATTACAAACCGATTGGAAGTAGAACTAGAGGTGAGCCCTAATTGAGATGGGCTGATTGTGCGGAGGACGACGTTAATTTTAAGAGTGACTAATTGGAGAATTGTTGCTAAGGGGAGATCGGAATGGAAGAGGGTTTTTGAGAAGGCCTTGGGCCCACCCAGGGTTTTCGAGTCATTAGAAGAAGGTGTGGACTAAAACAGAATTTTACCGATTTTATATCATTTCAACACCTTATATGGTTTGATAGCTAATTACATAATTGCTGAAAATTATTTCTCACTAATTGATCTAAAGTCTAATGTTGTTACCGTGTTAATGACATGTTAACAGTTATCAGATATTGATTAATCCTTTATCTCTACCGACAGTACTTATAAGTACCACTCACTTTAAAATTACATAGAATAAACATTTTTACGAATACTCTGACGATACTTGGCAGGAATATTCTTTTAAATCCACTCTTCCAAGATATATGACAGCACGGGTTCGATAATGAGTATTTTACCGGGGAATGCGAATAGTTTTTTAGTAGAAATTATTTCCCAAAGTTGAGTATTTTGTTTATTTATATCCCTTAATTTTCAATGTAGTGATTCAAAAAAAATATATTGCATGAAAAAAACTGCAGTAAATCATAATGGGGTAGATAAAGGGTTAAAAAGTTCAAAGCTTACTTATAAACTGCTGTTCTTATAACGATAATCTTGTAGAAGGTCCACACTGAAATAAAACATGAATAGTTTGCAAAGCATTATAAATCACTTAAGGAAAAGAATTGTAAAAAATTAAAAAAAAAAACAATAAATAAATAATAAGAAAAAATTCCTTAAATAACTCAGCATGAAGTTTATATTAAGAGTTATTTCTTTATGTTAATAAATAAGAACTTAAAAAGAACTAATGTATCACTTCTTTCATTCAGTTGTAAAAATGTTTATTAAAAAAAGAAAAGGGAAATACGTCTAATCCTTCAAATATCTACGACTGTACTCGAGGATATAATCCTCATTATTCGTTCGACTTATTTTTCATCAGTTTTTAATTTGATAAAGAAATATAAAAAGCACACTTATTGAAAAATTATTCTAAAGACCACAATCTTATAGCAAGTTAAATGTATCAGGGCTCTGTCCTCGTGTTGGCGTGACGTAGACGTATACAAGGAAGTTACTTGACATTTTAAGTGGTTCCTGTGTTATACAAGTGAAAATAAAAATATAAATATAAAATTTTTAAGCATTAAAAAAAGTGCTATTATTTAACAAAGTACTTCAAAGAAAACATATAAGTGCCAGCAAAATTTCAGTTTTGTTTCGTTCGTTGCGTTACTGGTTTTCGTTAATATAGTTGTATTATCATAGCCTCTCTAAAATATTTTTAGTTTATTAAAAAAAAATCGATTTTTACAAAAAAAAAATAATTCATGCTTTTAAGCTTATAATTGTGGTTTTTAAAACATTCTATAACTAAATCTTTCAAAAAAATTTATATAATTCATTATAAGTCCATAAAATTAAAATATTACTGAACATAATTTTAATGAATTTTAAAATACTCTTCTATTCAAAATTAATAATGAACAAAATATTTCGCGTCACTTTTTGCACCTTTTAACCATGTAATATATTTCTTTGCTTGATGACAGAAATATTCAAAAATGGACTATAGTACTCTAAAAAAAATATAGTGTTAATTTAATATTTATTTCAGTGATGAAATATATTTTTGTGCGGATATTTCATGTAAATTAAAGTAGAATACAACAAATATAATACACACATTAGTTATTTCATTATTCGGGGACCTGTGTTAAATTTTTTTAGCACAGGTCCCCGACAATATGTGGGAAAAATAAATAAGGCAAATAAAAAATAATAATTCGCTTTATGTTTTGTATCTTTTTCCATTTCGATTCAGATTAGCGTTTCGCAAGGTAATTATTCTTTATTCCCAAATAACACTTCTATTCTTCCGTCACTTAAAACTCCATCTTTCAAATCGAGATTAACCACTTCCTTTGCACAACGAAACCTTCAATTAAAGAACGTCAACATAATCAAGTGAAAGAAAAAATGCTAAAAATTATTACCGCAAGTTCAATTTCCATTCATGATAATTGATGTAAAATGAGCAAACGACTAAAAAAAAAATGTTCGAAAACGGGAGGCGGGAATAAATATTTGCGCTTACTGAGCCTTTTGTAGTGTTTGAATAATGCACGCATTTTTCCATTCTCTTTTTAACTATTCTAAATGTGAAAAAAAAAGAGGAAAAACAAAAAAAATGCATATATACCCCCTAAAGCCCATTAAAAAACTAGTTTCTCAACAAGTGAGAAACAAAAAGTAAATAAAAGAGGGGGGCAGAAGCGTTGCCAAGCCCGCGGTTTTCTCCGTCAAGGTCATCCAGTCGACAGATGACCCGATACATCAGCCGCTCGTTAGCAGGGACGAAGACCTATGGGGGTAGGAGGGAGAGAAATGGAATACAGAGAGTTGAAAAAACGCGCGAAGCACTTTTTTCTCCCTCTCGAGCCGGCTCCCCCCTTCTCCTCTGGGCGTCGCTCAAACTTTGGTTGCCGTGCTCCAATTGGTTGAAGATAATGGCCTGTTAGTGGCCTCCAGCACTCGAGGAGTCTCAGGCGTCAGGTCAGTCACTAAGTTCCCTTCTCTCGTCTGTGAGAAAAGGTGGCGCCGCCGTTGAGTTGAAGACTGCGTTTTTCGATATAGAGCTTCTTTGTGTTCGTTTGGTACAGCTGTTCCGTTACGAATGTTATAATAGTGCCTCTCCGTCGCTGAGATGATTTCATTTGGTAAACTACTGCATTTGAGAATGGCTTACGCGCTTCTTGTGTTCTTCTTGACCGTCCAGCTTGTTGTGAGCACAGACAGAACGTGCGAACCTATTCGGATTGACACTTGTTATGACATCGGGTACAACATTACGGGAATGCCGAATTTAGTGGGCCATGAGTTACAGCAAGATGCACAGTTGCAACTACAAACATTCACGCCGTTGATACAGTATGGATGTTCATCACGACTTAGATTTTTCTTGTGTTCAGTATATGTTCCAATGTGTACCGAGAAGGTCCCGGTCCCAATCGGACCCTGCCGTGCTCTCTGTGAAGATGTTCGCGACAAATGCCAACCCGTGCTCCAGGAGTTTGGTTTTCCTTGGCCTGCTGGTTTAAACTGTTCTAAGTTCCCGCCTCAGAACAACGATAAACATATGTGCATGGAAGGACCTGCAGACCAGAAGACCGACTCGAACATGCACAGAACAGGAATTAGGAATAGAAATAGCCGACCGAATATCATAAGAACTACTGACATGAAAACTATTATGGAGCGTAAGCTGCCATACAGTAGAGGAATGGTTCAACACTATGGACTGTGCAAGAAATTTAGACATTCAGAATTTTATTACTACATAAACAGAACTCAAAGATGTGCTCCCTTGTGCAAAGCTGATATAAATTTTACTTCTGATGATAAGTTCTTTGCAGATTATTGGTTAGGAGGGTGGGCACTTCTTTGTTTATCATGTACTCTTTTTAATCTCTTGATTGCTGCATTTGGAGAATATCGTTTCAGATACCCTGAAGGTACAATTGTGATCCTTAGCTGTTGTTATGCTGCATGTGCCATAGGTTATATTGTACGTCTTTGTGTTGGACGATATCCGACATCATGTCACATGGATCCTCAACACAATGCTGCAATTCTTATCCAAGAAGGCTTAGATAATGTGGTTTGTACTATTGTTTTCGTGATTTTATACTTCTTTAAAATGGCCACAGATGGCTGGTGGGTTGTTCTTTGCATTACTTGGTACTTAACAAACCGCATGAAATGGAGACCTGATCGGTTGTTTAAATATAGTACCTATTTTCACTTATTAAGCTGGGGCATTCCATGCATTATGACCATTGTTGTGTTAGTTACAAGAGTGATCGACGCTGATGAACTGATAGGTAGTTGTTACGTTGGCAATCAAAGTCGTGAAAATCTCCTCAGATATGTCATCTTGCCATCATTCTTCTACTTGGCTATTGGTATCATCTTCGCATTTTTATCATTACTGCCATCGCATCGTTTGCCTGAAGATTATACTCATGTTCAAACAAATTCCTTGCCTCCCAGAGTTCCTGAAAATTTGGATTCTATCGCATCTGTGACTGGCATATTCATGTATCTGTACATCTTGCCTGCTACTTGTGTGCTCGGAGCAGATATCTATGAATGGGTGAATCGAGATTTATGGTTCGATGCAGATTCAAAAAGTAGTCCAGTTGTTGAAGTATTCTCACTGAAGCTTTTCATGCTACAAATCATGGGAGTACCTGCCTTCCTTGTTATGCTTTTTAGTGATGCCAGAAAAAGAGCATTTCGGAAAATTTTTCAAGGTATTACAAGGCAAAAAAAACCAGTGCCTTCTTACTTGCAAGTACAACCTCAATTGATAAATGCCTCATATCGTTCTAAAAGATCTATCAGTAGTAAAGCAAACAGTGAAACTGTTGTATGATCTTTTGAAAAACTCATCTTGTAAAAATATACATACCAAAGTGACTGTTGCAGTTGATAGAATACCGAAGACTTCTGTGATGTTTAAATAGTTCCTGTTACCATTTTTAGTAGGTATCAATAATCAACTGCATATATACTATCACCTTCAAGAGCTGATTCATTTGAAAAGTAAAATGGTTTCATTCATTTGTAAATTTTCAATGAAACATCCATTAGTGTATGATGTGCTTCAAGAACTTTTATGAAATAAGTAGGTTTATTATTTTTGAATACATATACTTGTTTTGCTTCTGATTGTAATGAACTTTAATTACTGTTGGATAATCTTGTAGATTATTGTTATATTTAAAATCAACTTCAGGAAAATAATTTATAGCATTTCACTTTTTAAATTATAGACCTTTATTTGGATTATTTGTATTTTGTTTAGCAAATGATTGAACAACACTATTTAAAAATGTTTAAAAATATTGTATATAAATATAATGCTTGCTTTTATTGTTGAATATAGACTATCTGGGAACTATTTTTAAATATTAAAACATGTTTTTTATTCACTCATTCAAATGGGGCCATTTATAGAAAAATGTTTTGAACATTCTTAAATTATATGAAGTTTGAACTAAGTAAACTTTTCTTAATTAATGCTGATGTTCATTGAAATAGGAACCATTGTTTTTAACTGAAATGTGACTTGTAAACATTGGTTATCGATGAATAAGTTTGCGAGAGTATAAAATTGACCTTTTAGTTAGAAATAAGCTCAGTATATATATATATATATATAATTTATTAATAATATTCAATATCTTCTGTGTAATGTAGAAGTGTAAATGAATTATACATTTCTGTATTATACTGATTGATAAGTTAACTGTTTGGTTCTAAATATTTATATTAAAGTATAATATTTATTTTTAAGGGAGGATCATTTGTTAACTGCTCATATTAAATTTTTGAAAAGATACAAGATGTAAAAAAGAACTTTGGTATTGCATGGATTGATTGATTGAATATTAACGTCGCACTGTTCAGCTACATGAGGGCTTTTGGCGACGGACCACGTAATTTTGAACCATGGTCAAGTGACGTGGACGACACCTGAGCTGGCACCCCCATCTCCTAACTACCACACCAACGGGAGGACGTTTCAGCTCTCGACAGATTTAACGTGCATCGCTGCCCTACACGGCGGGTCTTTAGTGGTACTGGGCTCGAACCTGTGACAAAGCAAGCCACGGTCTGATACCTATACCACTCGGCTACCGCGGCCTTGGTATTGCATAGAAATTAAAATTATATTTTCCCAAAAGTTTATTGAATTATCAAAATAGCAAAATGCATTTGATAATTTCTCGCAATTATATAAATATTTTTATATTATATAAATATTATTATTACTCGCGCAATAGCAATTTTACAGTTAAAAAATGGTTTTTCTTTAAAAAATTTTTTTTTTTTTTTTTTTTGCAAAGATGAATATTGTACTTACATATTAACTCCATACACCATTGGCTATCTTAATTGAATTTCAACAAAGTTTTGTTTGTACCAGAAAATATTTTTAAAGAATTCTTGGCATAACTTATAAATTTTTGCTTAATCTTTGATGATAAATTTTTGGCATTGGCTGTGATACATACTGAACTTGGCTGTGAAACACTTTTTTCTTACATCTTGTCAAGCATATTTAGATGTGTATGATTAATTATAAAAAAGAACACTGTTCAACTTTTTTTAGGATGAGGACTTTTTAAATATATTGAACGTGTTACATATGGCATTTTTTTTTATCTTTGTGTAATCTATTTATACATTCGACAGAAAATGTAGTAAATATATTTAGATTGTCTGTTTAATGATTATTATTGTTAACTATAAAGAATTGTTGCTTTTAAAAAATTCTGAAGCCACAAACTATATTTTTTGAGATTGCTGTTTAGAATGGTTTTTAGTTGTCAATATGAAACTATTTATATTGTTGTAATTTGTGAAATTTTAACTTTTACTGTTAGCAAAAACAAAATGGAATTGTCGGTATGCATGTAATGGGCAAAAAATTGTATATAGTGCCAAATAATTTCATACTTTCAGTTTATATTACGTTCTTGTAAAGGGAACATAAATTTTAAAAATAAGATCATGTACATAATGTAAATAATGTTTCAATAAACAGTTGAAAGTAAATGTGTGTGTTTTTTAAAAGCTTTATGATGTTTAAAAGTCTGAATGTAGTTAGGACATGAAATAATATTTGATTTTCTATTTAATTAAAAAGAAAGTGTTTGGTAGTTATTTTAGCACTAAAGTATCTCTATCTTAATTTGAGTAATTATTTCAGAAATACTATAATTAAAAAAAATATATATTACAATTATTAAAAACTAATCAATTGAATTTTTTTAATAGTAACAGAATAGAGTGTTACATTCACTCTTTCAAAGAAAATTGTAATCCAGAATCAAATAAAGATTATGGTGCTATCAATAGATTTTATATAACTGAAGAGGTATGCATTTTATTCAGACTGGAAATAATATCACTCTGTAATATGTCTGATAGAAAAGTATTAAATCTATTAATACTATTATCCCTGTTAGTATTAGGATGTCTCATTTCAACTTTTGTTTCTTTGCACGTATATTCTACGGACTAGTTTCCAGTAAGTAAGACACAGAGCTGCTCTCAGATGAATTTTTTTTTCACTAACCCTTTCCTTTTTACATATGAGAGTATTTGGTGCCAGAAACAGAAGTGGGCTGTGCTAGGAATTTACCATATATAACATAAGAAACCAGTTAGTTACATTGAAAAACATATATAAGCATATATAATGTAGAAAAAGTATATGATTTTGAAAAGAAATTGAATAATTATAAAGTAAGATCTAAATTTTGTAAAAATATACAAGTCTATAGGAAATTTATTATAATGTTTATCAAAGACATTGTTTATCATGAATAAGCATACGGATATATATATATGTCTTAAAAGTTTTCTTGTTATAGATAGTACTTGATTTCCCTTTATAATTTACTGGGGGTCTATATGGAAACACTAGATCTGAAGATAAACTACTTTTTTCATCTTAAAAATATATCTTTAGATTTTTGTTTACAAATTCTTGCAAAAAGACAATTTGAGTCTTGTTTTACTATATTTATATGTGGCTATTCAAATATTAATTGGCTTTTCAATAGCATTGAATCATGTATATATGTATTAAAGATTAAAATTTGTAGCAGATTTCTTTTCTCACTTTGCTAAAAAGTTACATTTGAAGAAATAATTTTAATATGCTTCAAACTCATTTGCTTGGTCGATAAATTTCATGTTATGTAAAATTAAAAATAAATGCTTACTATCTAACCTTACTGTACATCGATAGCTAATTTTGCAATAAATGTAGCACTAACACCTGTGTATTGATCTAAAAGCAACTAAATTAAAAACTTAAGGGACTTAGAAGTGTATATTTGCTAAGCATTCTTTTCAGCTCCCTTTAACGATAAATTGCTATTTAAGTTATGTTACTAGTTCAATTCTAGATGGGCACACACAAAACATTTTATTATCATTTTAAGTGAAGAAATATACTTTATTTAGCTTTATGATATATATAACTGTTAATATACATATTTATTTTCATTAATGAGTTTGAATTAAAAGTCAAGGTATACTAGTCACAAAATTGAAACTTAATTTAATATATATTGTACCTAAAGTCTTCGATTTTCACTACCTCATACTGTTTTCAAAAGTTTTAATTTTTATGGATATTATATTGCATTGTGAAAACTGATGTTGAAGGAGATGTATGAAGTCTTTAAACATCTGACAATCATGGAAGAGTGTTTCTATATATATATATAATGGATAACTTACACTATTTCTCAAACGAAGAAGATACAGTTATATACAAAAGTACACAACATACCAGTTAAAAGGTGGGGAAAAAATTATAAGAACAATTAAACTGTCTTTTTAAATTTTAATAAAAATTAGGTATCAATCAAAAAGGCATGTTATTAATTTGTATACTAAAACACCTCATTCAGAAGTAAATGTTTTGAAAATACTAGTTAATTAGTCTATTAGTAGTTATTAGTCTATTTTCATAAAGATTTAAAAAATCATTTACATGTCTGTGTGGTCATGGACTCCCCGTATTTGTATTAACACATAAGAAAAACTGACATACTAATAAAAACAAACGAATATAACTGACACATAATCCATTGCCTAGTTTTATCTCAAGAAAATTTATTTTCAGATGTTATATTTATAAATATTAATTCTATATGCACTTGCATGAAAATCTGTCAGGCCAATCAAGAAAAATCATTCAATTATAAAACAGTAAGTGGCTTATAAAGTATAGGTCAAATATGCTCTATAACACGCCGCGAAAGTATTAAAAATCGAAAATGATGTTTTCGACATAAGTCAAAAAGATTATTAGGAACAAACATATAAAAATTAATTCTTTAAGTTATACTACTTCTGCATCTCTGAAAGATTTAAAGGTATTCTTATTCAAAATTTGACATAGTGCAAAGATACCAAAATGCGTTTAGAATAAATCTCATTAATGGAATATATAGGAATATAAATAATTTCACCTCTTGTCTTTTAGCTATAATTTATATCTTTTTGGTTAGTTTATAAAAATAAACTATATTTGTAAATTCGAATGACTTATGTGGTTGATCCATGCAATTTGGTCCCCCGACCAACAAAATAGTTTTTTTAAAAAATGGAAATGTTTACAGTTATCAAAAGGATCTTCCATCGAAATTAAAATTCTTTTTATGTCACTGTTTGTGTAATAAATAATTTTGCGATTGTTGTAATTTTTTAAGTACACTACGGAAGTCTTAACTGTAGGTTTCATTGAAACGTCAGATAAAAATAATGAAAGCCACTGTGTTCGAAACCAACATTTCAGTAGTAACATAAATGAGAGAGAAATATATATAAACTAATTATTTATATTATACCTAAAATTGTTACCTCGTCATCAGATATACAATTAATCGAAAAACAAATACCAAAAAATAGGTAAAAGTAACACTACAAATACAAATTTAGACCGATTATTTGTTTGAATAAAGCCACTACTTCCCCCCAATTAATATTTTTTTTCCCTTTCCATTAATATATGAGAGAGATGTATTTACGCCACACGATAAAGCTGCACGAGAGCTATTGGCGACGAACCTCATAATTTTGAACCATGGTCAAGTGATGAAGACACCTGAGCTGGCACTCTTAACTTCCACACCAACAGGAGAAAGTTTGAGCCTTGACGGTTTTAATGTACAACGGCTTCCTCTACTCTGCGGTTCTTCAGCAGCACAAGACTCGAACTAATGACATGCCTGCCACGAGTCCGTTACCTTGACCATTGGCTACCGTGACTACGGTGACAATATCTGGGCATATGGCTCGCGAAGTGAGCCTCCATCCCATATCCGAAAAATATAAGAGGAGCGACTGTGGGCTGTATCCTGCTAGCATGTAGGAAGCAGCTGATTGGTCGAGCCAATCGTTGGAGTAATTTCCTGGGTCGTGCGGATTTCTGTGATCATGGCGGAGAGCTGAGAGGAAGCTCTCTTATTGGTGCATGGCGGGAAATTGGCTACCGTGGCCTCTTCTATTAATATATAGCCCAATCGACACTGAAGACCCACTATGCTGGATTAAGTTTCAAGAAATTCTTCACTACAACATGCCAGGAAATCCTACGATAGATAATTTGGACCAGGCCGTTCAAAATTTCAGCAACATGATCTCGGATGCTATTAATACTTCCACATCCACTAGAATTTCCAAAACTTCACACCTCCGCCTTCCTATTAATATTAGAGAGCTCATTAAAACTAAAAACAGATTCCGTAAGCTTTGGAACAATACAAGATACCCCCTCTATAAAAGGGAAGTGAATGCTCTCGTTAGGCAGATTAGGATCGAAATCAACGAACATAAAAACAGGACCTGTAAAAACCTTCTTTCCTCGTTAAATGTTGAAGATAATTCTCTTTACAATTTACATAAAAGAATTACTAAAAAATATACTGTCATACCACCTCTCCATGGTCCGCGAGTGGTATGGCTTTCTCTGATTTCGAAAAAGCGGAGGCTTTCAAAGACACACTCGAAGTCACTTTTCAAGAAAATGCTGAACCATATAGTGACGACAAAATTGAAGAAGTCGAAAATTTAGTGACTCACTATTTCGACAACTTCAACACTCTTACACCACCCCTCACTTCGCCCTTTGAAGTTCGAGGCATCATTAAAAAATTACCAAATAGGAAGTCACCCGGCCCAGATCAGATTCCAAATATAGCTTTAAAATATCTTCCTATTAATGCTATCACACATTTAACTAAAATTTACAATAGATGCCTCATTAACTGTCACTTTCCTACACAGTGGAAAATAGCAAATGTAGTCATGTTGCCCAAGCCAAATCAGGATCATAAGTTTAGTCAAAATTATAGGCCGATCTCATTATTAAACACCACTGCTAAGATTTTCGAAAGAATAATTTTAAACAGGATTAAAACTCACTGCAAAGCCATAGACTGTATTCCCCCGGAACAATGCGGTTTCCGGGAGGGCCATTCTACGCTGCATCAATTAATACGTGCCACTAATATTATAAATGAAGGCTTCGCTAGCAAATTATACACTGTAGGTGTCTTTTTGGATGTCAAAAGGGCATTCGACAAAATGTGGCATGATGGCCTCACTTACAAAATGATAAAACTCAAATTCCCTGCTTATTTAATTAAAATTATTCACAATTATTTACACAACAGAACCTTCCGGGTTCGTGTAAATAACACATTCTCTGAAACGGGTTTTTGTCAAAGTGGTACCCCGCAGGGTTCGGTACTATCCCCGTATCTGTACAACATATTCACATATGACTTTCCAGAGCACCACACTATCAGTACATGTCTTTTCGCAGATGACTCGGCGGCGCTCACCCAGGGTGTCAATCTCAAGTACACAATTAAAACTATGCAACAATTCCTCGTCAAACTAGAGAAATGGTTGACAGATTGGAGAATAGCTATTAATGTAGAAAAAACACAAGCCATTGTTTTCAGGAAATGGGGCGTCATTGACCCCCAAACTGAACTCACTCTTTTCGATGACAACATTCTGTGGGTCCCGGTCGTTCGTTACTTGGGCTTATATCTCGATAGTCGCCTAACTTACAAGAATCATATTGACTATCTTTCAGACAAATTCTGGGGTAGAATAGCGTTAGCTATCTCCCTTATTGGGAGAAGCTCTCCTCTCTCCCTTGAAAATAAAGTTATACTGTACAAGCAAATTTTGCGTCCAACAATAACGTATGGGTCCCCCATCAGGGGGGCCGCGGCCCCGACCCACACTAAACGCATTCAAATAATTCAAAACAAAATTCTGAGAATCATTGCTAACGCACCTTGGTACGTTAGGAATAGTGTCATTCATCACGATTTACACATGGAGCCGATAGATAATTACATCACTAGAACTTCTAGAAATGTTTTTACTTCTATTCAAAATCACGACAACCCAGTAATTAATGCACAAACACTTTTCACGTATCCTCATGCTAAAATAAATTTTGCTTACAAAACGACAAAATGGAATCTGCCCTTAAAACCGCCGTAATTACAACAATAATACTTAATTGCTACACTTAACAACATTTAAATGCATTTGCCTACATCAGAATTGGGATCAGTGATTAAAGCTGGCTCCTGCTTCAATTCCACAATTGTTCCGGCTGCAAGTTCCGTCTTGCAGTCTCCATTCTCTTTTCACTCCAGCTGCAAAAAAAAAAAAAAAAAAAAAAACCCGCAGCTTCTCTATTCCGATTGCGTTTTGGTGCTCCTCGAACGCGTTTTGGGGCTGTTAAGCCCCCCTTCCTTGCGCTCCTCCATTCCTGCCCGCGTAACGTATATTTTTCTCGTTTTCGTCTGGCCGCTTCTTCCTCCATCCTCCCCCCCTGCGGGGGAGTGTATTCAGATATCGATTTTCATTGCCACTTTCTCTCCTCGAATTTGGGTATAAGCGATTCATTTCGCTGGCACCCGTTAAATCTAATTTTCGTTTTCAAGACCCACTATGTTACTATTCTGTTACTAATTGCCACATAATTTGAAATTCCCAATTTTTTGGAAAATTTGCCCGTGTGTATATTCATAACATAATGTGGTTAACTCATAACATTTGATTTTTCGAATACTGATTTTATAGAGGAGACGAGGCCCATTCCTTAAAACGTCTCTGTTTTATAATATACATTGAAATACGTTTATAAGACGAAACATCGGTTACACGAAATAATACAAGTCCCAAAAAACTAATATGTATTTTCATGTATATTTTTTTCTCTCTTAACGCGAAACGAAATTCGTTTAACACGAAAAAAAAATTTTCGCTTCTGGGAATGAACATTTGAAATGTTTGAGAAAGTATACGTATTATTGGACTGTGTGTCTTACTGTATCATCGGAAAAATTCGTTGCAGTTAATGATGATAATGTGTTATCAGCCCCAATTATGGCAGACGAAGACATTTTGGAGTTTATTAATAGCTTAAAAAGTATCGGAGGCGAATTCCGACGACGAAAATAAAATTAATAATGCAACTCTTCTTCCCAAGTCACCCGAAGTTAAGAAATCATGCGCAGTTATTTAGGTGCACATTCCAATGGTTAAATGAGTAATGAAGTGGACGACATCGAACAATTGTTGAAAATTTGATGCGAAGAAAATATCAGATTATTTTCCAAAAAAAAAAAAACTCAATAAATGTTTTTTTAAAAAACTTGGAAAATTTTGTATTAAATTTCAATAAACTGTTGTAAAAGTTTTTTTAGTACTTATAGCGTTGTTTTATGACTTGAAGGAATAATAATGCAACTTATTCCTTATTTAAAACAGTTTGAAACTATTTTTTAAGATGTCGATATTATTCCATACTCTGATTACATCCATAAACTTTGCCCTTTTGAACTGAAATCCTGTAACTGAAGTATATAAAAAAACCTCTAAATCTCTCTTTGAAAATTTTATCACAAGCAATTAATATTTTGAACTGTATCAATTGAACACTGTTCGCCTATGAATTCACCCAATTCGGTAACACAAGATTTATTATCGTCGCTATCGGTTTGTGTACATACTGAAACCTCTTCATCAATCGGCTCTAATCTCTTTGACTTCCTTATTGTTGATTCTTTAAGAAGCCACATCTCTTGGCTCTTTTGCTACACCAGAGATGAACAACGTTTATCTTTAAAGGGGAAATATTTTTGTTGGTTTGCTTATTTACTTATCAGTCTCAGATTCAGAAATTAAGGAACCTTATATGGAGTGTGCAATTTAGATTGAAAAATTAGGTAATATTTATTTCATATTTTTAATTTAATTTTCACTGGTATATTTTGATTGTGAGGACGCTTTTAAACACAGTTTATTAATTAAAACATGTACACGCTGTAAAAAAAATTGAAGAAAGAAAAATCAACACGCGTGCACAATATAAATGATTTATAACTTTGTATTAGAGGGTGTCTATCAGAGAATTCCAACAAACTATGTGTAAAAAAAATTTCTTTAATTTTTTTCCTAGCTGATTTGAAAATTTTTATTCAAATAAATATGCAGAAAAAGAATATAGTTTTTTAAGTTGTTTTTTTTTCGTGTTTTTATTTTTTTTTCTATCTGTATAAAATTTTGAATTACTGTGAATGATCATTGATATTGCCAAATGAAAACAGTTTAATCTTAAGAAGAAAAAAAAAGGAGAGAGATTTTAAAAAATGGAACTTTTGAATTTTTCAAGTGCTATAACAATGGATCTTAAGTACCGAAATATTGTAAATAGCAAGGATGACACCTAAGAGGATTTTCATCTTTAAACTCCCATATTAAACCTGGCCGCGGTAGCCGAGTGGTATAGGTATCGGATCGTGGCTTACCTTGTCACGAGTTCGAACCCAGTACCACTAAAGACCCGCCGTGTAGGGCAGCGATGCACGTTAAATCTGTCGAGAGCTAAAACGTCCTCCCGTTGGTGTGGTGTGTTAGTTAGGAGAGGGGGTGCCAGCTCAGGTGTCGTCCACGTCACTTGAGCATGGTTCAAAATTACGTGGTCCGTCGCCAAAAGCCCTCGTGTAGCTGAACAGTGCGACGTTAATATTCAATCAATCAATCAACCCATATTAAACCATGTGAGAAGTCTTAGGTCCAGCTCAAAGGTGGCGAACTCTTGGGCCGCATGCCTTGAATAATTTTGCGGCCGGCGCGATTTTTTACAACTTTACACAATACGATTATTTTGCGCAATATTTTTGTTTCTAGTGTAGTGTTTTGTAACAAATAAACCACATAAAATTCAAACTCAGTGGCGCAACAGCCCATGAGGGCCAACTGTGCCCATCCCAGTATAGCATTTGACGCTGAGGTGCATGAGCAGATGTTCCGTTCAGGTGGTCAGTTTGAAGCGAGACCCCCAGTGTTTAAGTCCCCAAGTAAGCTTGGTACTCATTTATCGGCCCACAATAAATCACATAGTTGTTTCTATTTTATCACGTTGCTTCTGTTTTTATACATACTTGAAAGGACATTGCAGTGACCCCCGCAACATCACGCTTGATTCTTGTAACTATTTTTAAACTTTCACTGCAAATCTTTCTTTTTGAAAACGAAATTAATCAAACATAAATCGCACTCAAACTTATCAGATGAAAAAAATGTAACATCATTTATAATGTGCAAATACACGCATTGAGTTCGACTTGCAAAACCTGAGTGAAAGAGTTGAGAAACAAATATCTTATTATTTAAATACATTAAACATGATTCGATCATTGCATTATAATTATTATATTATCTATGTCTGTATACATAAAAATAATGAAAGCAACAATAATAGTTCATTCTGTTTTAAATTTTCACTCCAATAAATGTTTCTAATGGGTCTAAATCTAATATAAAGATATATAATTTTATATGGGCCCACGGGATTATAATGTTTTTCCGAAAAGTGGGAAATACATAGCTCCAAAATACAAAGATATAAACTTAATAGCTATCAAGAAAATACTCAATACAAGAAGAAAAAAAATTACAAGGAAATTTGTGGGCAAAGATAAATTGTACGACATATATCATCATTAGAGATATATAATTAATAAAAAATAAAGACAGCATTTATAAAAAAAAACAAATGGATAAGTAAAAGTAACAGTACACGAACACAAATTTAGATTACCGTAAAATCCGGCATATTACGCGCATTTTTAACACAAAAAATAAGATAGAAATTCACGAGTGCGCGCTATACGCCGGGTATAAAAAAAGATAGTTTCAAAAATAACAACAAAAAAAAGAGAGAGATATATACACGCATAAGAAAACTTAGACTGATTTAAATGCTGTTCATTTGAAGGAAATGACTTACCTAGTGAGATTTAAGGATTCTCACATTTTAAAAGTATACTATTTTTTAAAAATCCTGGGATAATACCTCGAATAAGTGGCTTAAAAACATACCAGCATTGTACATGCACACTTCTTGTTCCTTCTTTAAAAAGGGGGTGCATGTTGTACGGCGAATATACCAAAATATTCAACTTGAAACTATGGGTGCGCGCTATACACCGGATATCACAGTAATCATTTTCTCGTTTGAATAGAACCAGTACTGTCAGTTAATAACTTTTTTTCCATCTATTAATATATAACCCCAGTGAACAATGAAGATTCGCCGTGTAGAGGGGATGGCGAACCATTGTCACGCGTATTTTTAGTATTTTGCTTCATTATTTTCCTAATAATCATAAGTCAAAATTATTTGACGGCGCGTCTATACCTTATTAAGAATTTCCTTAGAAAAAATGGCACATTGATCCGTAAAGACACATCATCACTGGTGTATACTAAATCTATCGAGCCGTCCATCCGGTATAGTGGTTAGTGCCATAGGTGCTGGGTTCGGATCCTGGAGAAGGCATGGATGTTTGTAAATGTATAGTGCATTTGCGGCATGGGGGTACTCAAAATAGCCGTCGAGCCGCAAGTCCTCTCGTGAGGTTGGTGGAAGGGGAAGAGAGGTGGGAGGACCCTAACCACCCCCAAGGTGTTCTCCCTAAAAATTGGAGTGGAACCGAGCAAACTCGTACTGTCACCTGCATGGTGCTCAAAGCTAAGGCTAACGACAGGCGTAAGAATCTAGCCCTTAGCCACGATGAATTTCGTGGGCCTTGATCGGATGTTACTGTCGATCAGGTGGCATAAGTAACAACAACAAATATATAGAGGCTCAAAATCTTTTCGGTTGAGAGGTGTGGTAGTTTGGAGAGAGAGTGTCAGCTCAGATGTTGTCCTCGTCACTTGACCATAGCTCAAAATTACGAGATCTATCATCAATAACCCTTGCACTCTTTATATTGCGATGTTAATAAACACTCACTGTTAATACATAGACAGATCTCAAAATTTTGAGCCAAACTCAAGTGACGAGGATTACGTCTAAGCTTCACCCCACTTTCCGAACTTCTACGCTACGCCATTGTCAGGATCTGAAGCGTCGACAGATTTAACATGCATTAGTCTCTCTACACCAGTGGTCTTCAAACTGGGTTCCACGGAACCCTGGGGTTCCACAAGGCATATCCAAGGGTTTCACGAGTCACAATAAAAAATCGAAAAGAAACTTATTAATATATATGTTAAATTATTGTTTCTATGAAATTTGTATAATTACAAGTATTTAAAACTCATCATGTTCATTAAAAAACTGAAAATTTTATTTATATATAATATTTACTTTTCAAGACTTCTTAAACTTTTATTATAATATTGTAAAAGAATATTAGAATGTTTTTTCTTTATATGCATGATTCATACTATATTGTGAATATTCTATTGTTTACTATCTTGGGTTCCACGAGATAATTTTATTCTGGTTAATATCGGATTTATTCTGTTATTCTATTATTATTCTATTTATTCTTTTATTCTGTTGGTATCGGATCGTGGTTGGCTTTGTCACGAGTTCGAGCCCAGTACAGCTAAAGACCCGCCGTGTAGAGCAGCGATGCACGCTAAATCTGTGGAGAGGTGAAACGTCCTCCCATTGGTGTGGTAGTTAGGAGAGGGGGTGCTAGCTCAGGTGACATCCACGTCACTTGACCATGGTTCAAAATAACGTGGTCCGTCGCCAAAAGCCCTCGTGTAGCTGAACAGTGCGACGTTAATATTCACTCACTCACTTCACTTCAAAACTAAATAACTTTCTAATAGAAAATACACCCTTTTGCAAATGTGGGGGAGGGGAGCCTATAATGAAGGAGAGAAAACACTTTATCAACAGATTCGATGTTAAAATCTGAATTTAAGCAAAAACAACTTCTAAATTTTATGTTGCAAATTTATGAAAAATACACAGTATTTCTCACACATCTATCAACATTTTAATGCCATTCAGAACATTGTATTTAAGTGAAATATATTTCTCAACATGAGTGGATATAAAAACAAAGTACAAAAACAAATGAAACGCAGAATATGAAATGCGATTGTAGATAATTTCAATAAACATAGGCTTCAATAGAGACAATTTGTGTGGGGAAAAAACACATGCACATATCCCATTTACTAAATGTAATGCACGGGTGGACGACACTTGGTTCACAAACTTGTATTATTAATGAGTAAATTATATTAGAATTAGTAATAAATGCAATACTTCTTTTAATTGCCTTTACATAAAGTACCTATAACATGTTGATCTACTTTAAACATTATTTTCAAATATATTCTTATAAATATATGTGTGAAATGGGGTTCCACGAAAACACTTCCTAGTTCTAGAGCAGGGATGGTGAACCTTTTTGAGACGTGGGTCAAATTTCGTTCATATTTTTTTAGTACAAGCGTATGGGTCACTAATGCCTATTTGCACCAGTGTTAAGTTTAAAATTTTTTCAAAAACTGAGTATTTTTTAAAAAATCTAAACATCTTCAAAATTTAATTGGCTTAACGGGTAAAAAAGGGGGCTATGGAAGTCTCTTTCTACAAACATAATCTCACAAAAGTGCATTTTATCCGAAAAAAGTGCTTTAAATATAGTTATTTGCTTTGGTTTTCGATTTTTTTCAACAAACAAAATGTGAGTAAAATTGTACACTTTATTTGATATTTTGTAAACACTCTTTTGCTTTATTTCAAATCCTACATACTTTCATACACAATCGTTGTCATTTGCGTAACTTTGGAACTGTAATGATCAAACTGAAGGTTATAGACAGCATTTAAATTGCATTTGTGTAAATGCAGTGCTTGAAAAAATTCAAATAGAATATAAATAATCCACACTAATTAGAAAATCTAAATAAACCCGTGCGTAAGTAAGCAAGTGGTTTCCTAACAATCGTGGGTTAGTTAAAAAGTTTGCGTGGGTCAGAGTCTGACCCACGGGTCATAGGTTCACCATCACTGTTCTAGGGGTTCCACGAAAACACCTTCGAGTTCTAGGGGTTCCGTGAGTTGAAAAAGTTTGAAGAACACTGATCTACACGTCTGGTTTTATTAGCACTAAGACTCGAAAGAAACGATGCCGGACATGAATTCGTGGCCATGCCCACTTAGTCGCCGAATACATATTAAATAATCAAAACCGGAACCACTATGTTAATTTTTAAAGGTTCGAATTATGCAATTAACTTCTTTTAAAAAAAATAAAATCTTTAGTGTTAGAGTTTAGTGTAGTTTTTTTTCTCTTCCTCTCTCTCATTGCTTCCTCTCAGTGCTTTCCCTTACATTTATCGAAAGTTTTAACTTAACCGGCATCACTGGCGCGGGGTGTTCTGTACACCCAAGCAACAAGAAAATCCTCCCAGGATTCTAAAAAGAATGCGTAGAACCACAATTTTTTCTGTAGCTGCACATTTTAGATCATTGAACCTTCAGGCCTGATGCAATCCTTCTTTCTCGAACGATTGGAATGTAATGACCGTCAAAAGTTTATCTGGGAGGCTAAGAACTCCCGCGAGAAGTTGAGCATATGTATATAGTATGCTCTGAATGTTTGGAAAATGATTAAAATATTATTTTTCTTCTTTATACAATCATTATCTCATTAATTATAAAGTATATTTATTATTGGTATATACATTTTACTGGTTTGTGAAAAAATATAAAATTATGTGTTTTAAAATGAAAATTTTGTATGTTTAGTTTAGATTAATGTTAGTCTCATTTGTATGTAATAAATTTAATAATTGTATTTGTATTATACAAAAAACATCTTGTACTTTATAAATATGTATCATAATGACTCAATTTTATTTTCATGATTAAATACACGTGTTAAAAGTTTGGGGTGTTCTCTACACCCCGCTAGTAACGACGGTAGCAAAAACAGGCGCGAGTGACCCCGCGTGGGTTAAGAAAAAGCTACCTTAGATTACTCATAACGAATGATTCTAACAAATCCAAATGCAGATTCTGCAACTGAGACATGTCAATAAAATGGAAACTTTTTTGAAGTTAACTTCTTATGGCACGGTAGGGAAAAATTTTCGTTACGCGTTACCAGTTACGGTTAGCGATAAATCTAAGGTAGAAATGAATGAAGTTCCGAATTTTCCCCGTGGCCGCATTAGCCGAGTGGTGTAGGTATCGGACCGTGGCTTGCCCTGTCACGAGTTCGAGCCCAGTACCACTAAAGACCCACCGTGTAGGGCAGCGATGCACGTTAAATCTGTCGAGTGCTGAAACGTCCTCCCGTTGGTGTGGTGTGGTAGTTAGGAGAGGGCGTGCCAGCTCAGGTTTCGTCCACGTCACTTGACCATGGTTCAAAATTACGTGGTCCGTCGCCAAAAGCCCTCGTGTAGCTAAACAGTGCGACGTTAATAATCAATCAATGAAATCCGAATTTTCTCCACGTTTTAAAAAACGCCACCTAATTCATATATCTATCTCAGACAAAAAAATAATTACAGAATCTGAAAGATAATTTTTTTCGCCACGACATGGTATATTTTTTTTTTTACAAAATAATGATATTCTATTTTTTACGATTTTTTTTAATGAGTCAAAATTGATACGCTTTTATAAAAATGGTCTCTAAATCATTCCCTTTAAGTTTCCTTTCGCGTTAATAAATTGATATTTTATTCTAAACAAGTTCATGCTTTTCTCTTTTAGAATCAGTCATTAAAAAAAAAAATGCCGAAATCTTTTTTTTTTACGATTTTTAAAAAAAACTCAATATTTTAATTAAATATTTAATAACTTCATTATTTATTAAAATAATCTAACGAAACTTTTTTTCCCGTATGTAGAATATTATTATCCGTAATCTGTTCAAAGATTGAAAAAAAATGGATAAAAAATTTCGGGTTTTAAAATTTTTTTTGTGTTTTTTGTCTATTAGCCCTGAGCTGGCACCCCGCCCCCCTCTCCTCATTCAACAGCAACTTTAACAAGCCTTTCCTCTTTTAGCTTTGCGATACGTACTTTGTTTTGTTTTTACCTTACCTAGAAGTCAAATTATAATCAATTTTATAAATTTTAAAAAATTGGAAGTGAGTCTTTATTCTACCCGAAGTAGGCATTTAAATGGTTCAAAATCTGTCAAAAATTAGTTTAAGGTGAGTTTGTTGGATATACAGTTTTAAAATTCTTTTAAGGAAATAATACAAACAATCTATTGTTTTAAAATTTAGTGGCAACACAACATTTCTTCCAATAGTTTGGCAATAAAAGATAGTGTTTATTAAATATTCAATCGAATGGAATTTCTAAATCCAGTTTAAAAAGTGAGTTTTTAAATCATATATATGCTTTGGTGTAATTAATTTGATTTTTTTGAAAGTGTTATATAGTGCTTCATTAATTTGTATTTTAAGACTACAGTGGACAGTAAAATTTTTTACAAACATGCCCCAAATTTTTACTGGCTCTATGTAACTTAGAACTAAAACCATATAAAAAAATTGGAGAGAAAAAATGAGTAGTTTTTAAGAAATTCGATTTGATTTTTTTTAAATTTCATATTTTCACCTGATTTAATTTCTTTAAGCAATTCTTTACAAATGTATGCATGCAATGTAGTGTTTTATATGATAATTTACAAAATATGGGTAAACGCAAATTTTTATATAAAAATTTCAAGAATTTTAATGATTTCATACATAAAAAACTTTAATTTCTTCTTTCACCCTATCACTATTATTAAAATGCATCCAAGAATTTATAACTATACATTAGAGGAATACTTTTGGAAAGTTTGTTTTGTTATAATTCGACAAAAATTGAAACGCATGGAACATTTTGCATTTTTGTTTTGAGGGAAATTTTTGATTCTGAGAAAAATATCTTTTTTAATTTTAAGGGAAATTAATTCCAACAATGTTGCCTGAGGATCGACAAAAAATAAAAAAAAAACCAATAGAGTGCTTTATCAAATGGAAATTGATGAAGATTCAACCAATATTTGGAAAGAGAACTGGTTTACAAAATATGAAAAAAGATCTGAAGAATTAAATGACGTCTCGCTTGCATAGTTTGTTGCATACTATACTGTTCAGGATGGTGGATCCTACACAAAAAGAAAAGTACCTTGCATAATTCGTTACTGTAACTATGATATGACACAAAACTTGATGGAATATAAGCGGGAAATGGTCTCTTTACATATTCCTTTCAGAAATGAGAATGCTGAAATTTTAGCAGAAATGAAGTTTGTCAATATGTACAATAATGATGAAGACCTTATATTACAACGCCGGAAAGAATTTGAATCTTATTTAGATATTCAGAAAACTATCGAAATATGTCGTGGTTTGGGCCGTGAAAATGAAAGTGGTGATTCCAATCAACAAGAAATTAATAAAACTACCGTTGAGCAAAATCCCTTTGAGCATTTATACAATAATCCGAATGCAGATGTTAATAATGATATCTACTTAGCAACATTACATAAACTGGGACCTATTGTAAGAAAAGAGAAAATTTAATGCCCAATGAAGATTTCTATCAATTAATGAGAATGTCAAACGAAAAACAAAAAAGGACTTTTACTTCATGTTATTTCGCATCTTTTATCATCAGATCAAACTCCATTTCGAATATTTTTTACTGGCCCTACCGGATGCGGTAAGACGTTCGTCATTAAACTTTTGATGGAAGTTTATAATCGCTATACGGACAATGAGGGATACTGTAATGCTTATATATGACTTTACTTCAACCGGTAAAGTAGCAGTAGCTATTTCAGGAACGACTGTTCATACAGCTTTAAAAATTCTTTATCAAGATTACTTCCGTTAAATTCTGAAACTGCACAACAATACAGAACTCCTTTCAAATACATAAAAGTCATAATCATTGATGAGGTAAGTATGATCAGTGCTCAATTATTATTGAAAGTTGTGTGATTCCAGATTAAAACAAATAACTGGATATTTTCAGTCAAATTTTGGTGGATTGGATATTATTTTAATTAGAGATTTACGTCAATTACCACCAGTTCGTTCTACACCCATCTATAAGCAACCAAAACAGACCATCGTTGGACCGATTTTATGGCAAATTCTAAAATTTTATGAACTAAATGAAGTCATGCGTCAAGCGAATCAACAATTTTCTTCTATACTTACAAAAATTGGAAACGGCGAACAACTGGATGAAATAGAAATAACTCTGATTGAGTCTCATTTTTGTACTGTGGGAGAAGCTGAAGCAAGAGGTCCTCAAGGTATACGATTATTCAACGCTAACAATTCCGTCAATGAGTATAATAATAAAATATTGAACGCATATGCTGACAGAATAACTTCAACTACAAAAGATGTATATATTGGTTGTACTTCAAAAGAACAAGAAACTTTCGTGCGTCAAAAATTACATAAGATGTCATTAATTGATACAAATGGATTGCCTTATCAAACAGTTTATGTGAAAAATATTTATTACATGATTACTACAAATATTAATGCGACAGGTGGATTGGCAAATGGTGCAGTTGGAAAGCTAGTTCATGTAGAAACAAATTATGAAGGATTAGTTAAGACAATATGGCTTGAGTTTCCAGATTTACCACAAAAAGGGAAAAAATTAAGACGCAAAGCAGCAGGTTACGCGGCAGAAATTAGCGTCAGTAGAATGGCTGTACCAATCGTACTGAGATCTTCCAATATTCCACTCAACAATAACAAAACAAATTTGTTAAGCGCACGCACGTTCCGTTGGTGTGTGCACATGTGCTACAACAATCCATAAATCTCAAGGTAACACATACTCGGAAATTGTTTACGAATACGATCGACGTCACTCTCAATCATTATTATACGTTGCTTTATCACGTGTAACGAGTATTGAAGGATTATATGTTACGACAAAAAATAATGCTAAAACATTTTACCATTGTCGAAGACGATCGTCATCAACAATTTATTTGCAAGAGGAATTTAAACGACTTTCATTGAACAAACTACAAACTATCAATGAAGATTTGATTAATTTCATAACGAATAGACAAGGCTTATTGATTTTTACTTTTAATTGCCAAAGTCTTACAGCTCACGCTGTAGACTTACAAGATTCAGTAATAAGAAATTCAAATATCTTAGTTTTATCAGAAACTTGGCTGGACAATGAAAGTGATATATCTATTTCTAATTTCAACTGCATTGTTAAGTATAAACGACCAAATACGAGAGCAGGAGGAGTTGCGATATATCAAAATTCTAGCGATGCTGTTAACATTATAACTCCATCCATGGATTGTTCTGTCAGTCAATCTGATATTTATGGTACCATACAATCTTCAGTGGGGGATTTGTACTTGGCTGAATGCGTAATGGATAATGGACAAAAAATTATAACTGTAGCAGTATATATTACTCCGAACAAAAAGTTGGATGACATTATCGATTTCCTTCATGGATCATTACTACCATACACATCAAGAGGTTCTGCTTTACTTAATAAAAATTATGACTAAATACCTATGATTTTAAGTGGATATTTTAATGTCAGTTTTGCTTTAGGCAAATCTCTACAATTGATTGAATTTTTAAAAGACAATTTCACCTTATCTCTACAAAACAACAGAATAATATCAACGACAAAATCAAATACTACGATTGATGCAGTCTTTTCGAGATACTTAAACGATATTGAATGCAAAACCTACATATCTTACTTGAGTAACCACAAATCTTTGATAACAAAAGTATGTACTGAAACACCCATAAGCATAATGGAAATAGACTAATAATGATGACACTTTTCTCAAAATACATACAATAAAAATTTTTTTAGTATTATGTATTGAAAATGAAAAATTTGGTTTATACTTATACCTTTTCCCTCTTAATTATTTTTTAAATACAGTTTGAAATATTAATGATAATAATAAATTTGTTAATTATATATAAGATTACTTCAAAAAATAAAACTTTATTATACAATTCACTACATGCAAGTCAAAGAAAACTTCTAACGCGTGTTCACACTCATACACGCACACATTTTTACGTCATCCTTATTATCTAATTACTTAGCGAAATCTACTAAAAACAAAGTCTTCCTTTCTAAGTCTCGAGATAAAGCTTCAATTTCAAACCGATTCCTCAACTCGTGCCGAAATGTCATTCTTCTTTGTGTTTCCACTTTCGAAGGCGTACGAACGTGATGGAAAGACGACAAGAAGAAGTGGTTCCTTGTGGATTAATTTTCGGAATTCGAGCGTTCTCTGAAGAAGAGTGAGTGAGAAGAAACCGTTTCCACAGACAAGACAAAGCGACCCAGTGTGTCCTGGATCTTTCGCAAGACGAGTCACAGAGCCCTCGCTTATTCCTGCCTAAAGACCCAAGTAACTTGAGAACTCTTTGGTAATCTTGAAGAAGCAACTTGATAGGGCTCTGGAAGGGAGAGGGGAAACGCGAAGTAAAAATGAACACAGGGCCTTTCGCTGGGAATTTGACGAATGGATCGGAAGATAACTAAAAAATAAGAAAGAAAAAAGATGGAATTTTGTTGTTATTATTTTCTTTTTTAAGAATTTCGCTGCTATCCCGTGGGCCCCTTTTTTCAAGGGCGGTTGATGGAGTGCCTCACGAGCACACAAGTAGAGTTTGGTGAGATAAGTTCTGCCAGATAAGATCGTCTGCTCGAAAACAGTTTCGGGCAGGATCTGGACATAGCTGAGGGATGGTCTTCTAATTGAGTTTCTGGAGAAGAAAAATCGACCTCGCCCTTGTTTACAATTAAAAATGGTTCTACTTGAAATTAGACATTAATGGTTGCTTAAATCTATTATTCCATGGGAGTCGATTAGCTCACGTTTTATTACCAATTTACAACGTATCCTAGGTGATGTTTATTTTTCATCGTTAAAGCTGATTTTGCCAAATGTACGACAACCTGAACTAAACGCGGAGCACATTTTCAGCCAGAAAAATGAATCAATTTTCGTGAAAATAAGCAACTTTATAATTCCTACACACATCTCTGTTTATAATAAACTTTTTTTTAAAATTTCAAAATATTCTATAAATTCTACTTTATTTTAACACGTGAAGGGATAGCTAATTTTGCATTACGAATAGGGAAAAAATGCTAAACATATCTTATACAAGAAAAAAAAAAGGATCAACTTAGATAAAAAGGAAGAGTATGATAAAATATTCCACTCTCTACAGAATCAGTGCCGGTTTATCTATTGGTCACTTGAGGCCCAGGGGCCTGGATAAGCTGGACTTAAGGTATCCGACTACCCTAAAATCATGATTTTTTTCAAAAATTGACAATTTTTTTATGATTTTATTTTATAGGCCATCTTATTAGCTTAATAAAAATACCAAGCTTTTTATTTTCCATTCAATAGAGCAAAAACTACAAGTGTTTTAATAAAAGAAGATGCCATAACTTTACACAAGATGTCAAACTTTAAAATGCATTTTACTCGAAATGTTTTTTTCGAAAAATTCAAACGGGGACAGCGATTGTTCAGAAAATTTTGAAAATAATTTGCTGAAATTTTTTGTGAATGTTTTGTATAACAGTAGAAGTGTTTGACCTTCAGATTTATCAATCACTGTTTTATTTCAAAATTTACAGTTTTATGTCAATATGTGAGAACCCCCTGGGTTCCACCCTGGACAATAAAATTAACTTGAGGCAAAGAATGACCAGACGCCATTTGTATAATAACAAATTATATTTATTCAATAGATTCAATTAGAAACCTTCTAATTACAAATAGTAAACTATTTGTCTACGTCGAAGGGATGTACATTTACTATTAAATTAAATTACAAAATATGATATTAATCAACTACTAATCTCAATATCGAACGGGTTTACCGGAATAAGAGGACCGAGAAATACACGCAACTTGAATTATTAACATTCTCTAAAATTTAACTAACTTTACTATATATTAACTCTTGTGGTCAGATACACTAAATTATAATATATCACCTGACTGTAAAGTCGTTCTCCTTCAGGTAGATCAATCTTTCTAAGGCTACCTCGCTGAATAATAACAGCAATACTCTAATAACGCAATCCGCTTGTATCTTCTTAACTTCGTCACTACTGCTCTTGGCTCAATCGCCTTCTAAATGCTAACTTACAACGCTCTCCTTAAACACCTTAATTTATTTGAATATCCATTTTCTTCTTCCAGAGCTGATTGGAAATATACGTGAATTTACAATCCCCAAAGACCATTAAGAGTATTAGTGGAAAAGTGCAGTAAAGATTCGTCACAAATATAATCACTTTTTTAAAAATGTAATTACATATAGTCACTGAGATAGAGTGCTCTAGTTTTTGTAAAAATTAAAATATCTATTATCCTGAAAAAATCATTTCAAACATGAATAACAAAGTAACACATTAAAATTGAAAAATTGAGAATTTGTTCAAAACATTTTTCTACAGAGCGGGCCCCGTTTATGTAATTTTTTGTACACTTTCACCAGTTTTTACCCCTTTTAATAATAATATTTTTTTTTTCTGTTTTCAATTTTACGATTTTTTCCTAAAATATACTAAATAAATCTAAAAATCACACAAAAAAAAATCTCTATATCTCCATTTTTTCAAAAAAATTGTCGCAAGTAGTCGCATACCTTAAACAGATTTTTTGGCTATGAATTTCGATCCTCCATTGCCAAGGGGGTCTGTAGATTTTCCGCGCTCAAGGCCTGAAACGAGCTTAAATCGACACGATATAGAATAGCGAGAAAAAAACTAGATTATAATATTAATATTTCAATTCTTTTATATGTGAAAATTATTCCTAATTCAGGTCCTATTTTTAAACATTAGGTCGAGACAACTTTAATAATTGTCGCCAAGAGGACTTTTAAATTCTGTATCTGAGTATTTTAACTTATTTCAGAAGTAATGATAAAAATAGTTTTCTACCTATTATGTATTCATGTACGTTATACCCTCTTAACTTTTTTTAATTATAAAAACAATAAGGATTTTGAAAACCTTAGAATAAGACTTTTTGGTAAAGTATTTTGAAGGTGATCACAGTATGAAGAAAAATTCCTTTCACGTATATTTTATTCCAAGGAAATTATTTACAAACGTATTCGTCACTGTAATTGATAAATTAAAGTTTAATAAGAGACTCTTAAATTCCGCAATTTGATTTTTTTCCTATTAAAACAAAGATAATACTCCAAATTAATACTTTTTTAAGTACTGAGTATTTTATTATTAAGAACTTCCTGGATTTTTTAATTTAGCTTTTACTAAATAATAAAAATAATGATAACAGTAATAATGCTAGTTTATAAGTCGTTGATCTAACACCTCTTTTAAATGCCTCTGATATTTAAATAAATACTATTACTGTCCAAAATATCATAGATATTAATGTTAGTGAAAATATGTTTAATCAGAGATATGATACACTAAGAACTTACTAACCAATTCTTGTTCTAATAATCATAATAAGGATTAAAAAGAGAAAACCTTAATTGTGTCATTTTCCGTTAAAGATATAACTGTTTCTTGGATTATTGTAAGGCGTGTTGTAAACTTTGAAACCAATTTGTTCGAAACAAACTAGAACTAAGCAATTCTTGTTTATTTAAACAAACTGCACTATAAACTTTTGTTTAAAAGTCGTAACAAAAATAGGCCTCTACTTAAGGAAACAAATAATCAATTAAACTAAAATTTAAAAAATACAAACAAACGCATGCGTAATCTTAAGTGTATAATCAAATTCGGAATGTGCAGATGTCTGTCACATTTGAAACTGCCACATGCAGATGGCGTAACGTACACCCCACACTGTGGGGGGATTCTAAGGGGGCCAAGGCCTGACTGACGCCAAGTACGTATTTGGGCTTGGGGCTCAAAACCTGACTTTGCAGGGGGTCCCAAATATTTTCCGTTACGCCACTGGCCACATGTATAATAAAAGTAAATGTAATATCGTCTGGTCAAAGCATGAATTTCGTGTGTAAAGAATGTATGGCGCATTTCACTTTTTTTTGTTATTTTCATAAATCAGTATGAACTTGAGAGTATGAACTTGAGTTCCCTGAGCAAAGTAGAATCGATAGAACCAGAATAAATTTGCACTAATGAAGTCAATAAAAATAGAATGATTTTAAGTAATTGGTTGGGCACAGTGGCGCACACAAGGGGGGGCCCTGAGGGGCCGGACCCCCCTCCCAAAGCCCTAGATTTTTTTCCCGATTGATTATAATTCTAAGTATATAGTATGAAAAATTTAATTAAGTATTTGTTACTAATGATTAATTTTATTAATTAATGCTAATTATTAATTCAATGATTAGTTTTTTACTGTGTTTTGTTCCCGAAAATCGACAAAATCAAAAGGAGCATGAAACAAGACATACATTCGACATCGCCCCCTAGAAAATTCCTGTGTGCGCTACTGGTTGGGCAGACTCATTAAAAAATTTAGGTATCGTCTCCACCAAAAATCGGTTGAATTATACCTCCTAAAATAAGGTACATATTAACTGCTAGTCTAGCAGTAATTTTTACTTGCATGTGGAAAAGATAAAAGAAAATTATAGGGAAAATATTGTAGATGAAAATGTAAGTAAAATGTCTGATTGAGAAATCATAATCACGTTTACAAAAACTGAATGGGTTTATAATCCATTTTATATCAAAACGCGGAGTTGTGAAAATACCTTATTGTTCGTCGTGAGCCGTCAGTAGTTGGATAGTAATTGCTTTAAGTGTAATCCTATTTCAATCTACCTTTTTAATATGTTCTGAAGAAATTCTCGGACTTGTTATTCTAATTTTAAAACTTTTCTGCTGTGGAAAACATTCGAATGACCTCTACAGGTAAGAAAAGGTGAAAGGTCAGACCACGGGACGGAATAATGATGGACAGGACCTCCCAATACAACGTGACCATGCCCTGTTGGTTTTTTACCCTTCAAAAAGCTCTATAACGAGGGAGAGAATGGTTCTTTTATTCATTCGGTTAACAATTCCGTACAATGTCTACAGTCTGTTGATTGGCGGGGTGCTCTTTTCATGCCATCCACAAAAAACGAAAAAGAAAAGAAAAAGTTTAGAGTACAGTTCGTGCTTAAAATTCAGATGTTATTTTTAGTAACAAGGAGATTTTACTGAAGTGGTGTTATCGCTGTATTTTTAGACTTTAGCAACATACTCAGATTCCCAAGACTTAGAGCTACTACGTATATGAAAAGTAGAAGACGTTTTAGACCCAAAGTAAATAATAACTCAAGGGGTTATAATTTTTTCTGTCTTTTTTATTTGCCATATCAAATCAATTAAACGCAGCTACAATTGTAAGATATACATAACCTCAGAGTAAAATGCAGTAGCTATTCCAAAAATTTCGATTAATGCTTATTCGCATTTTGTAAAACAAAAAGCTAGCATAAAAAACATATGATTGCTATATTTAAACAGAAATGCTTTTTTATGTCTATAATTATAATGAAATTATATTTAAAATAAAGATACTGTAATAACTCATTATTATTTTTTTTTACAAACTCATATTTAAATTCTTTTATTATTGATTATGAGCAACCTCCTCATGTGTATTGTTATGTTTTAGCCGTCCATCCGGTATAGTAGTTGTGAGGAATGAGAGGTTCTCTCTTATTCTCGCCATATCCAAAAACGATCTATTTTTTGATCACACAATTGGCAACACTAATTCAAGAAATTTTAAGCAAGGGATGCGCCAATCTAAGCAAGATGTGGGTAAATAACGAGATAAGTAAAGTATGAGAAAACTTTAAATATCGACCCGCTTATATTTCAGGATCGAATTTACTTTCCTAATTATCTGAGCACCAATTAAACTCTAGTGACAAATCATCACTTTAATTCTTTCACATCAAATATCTGAAATACACTATACAATTGAATAATACCAGTAGCACTCTATTCTATCTCCTCACTTTCTCTCTTTATCTAGCTTGAAAACCTAGACTATACATGTAGCAAATCTAATTTGAATAATTAGGGCCTCTTCTTCAGAGGGTTGGTTGTGAATAAACTAGACCCCCCCGCCATAAAGCTCTTGATTTGTTTCCGATTGATTATAATTCTAAGTATATAGCACGTAAAATTTAATTAAGTATTTGTTATTAATGATTAATTTTATTAATTAATGCTAATTATTAATTCAATAATTAGTTTTTTACTGTGTTTTGTTCCCGAAAATCAACAAAATCAAAAGGAGCATGATACAAGAATGGTAAACTTTCGACCCCGGATCCCCTCCCCCCCTTGAAAAATTCCTGTGTGCGCTTCTGATCAGGGATAATAATTTGTGAATTTCAATTAGACACAATTTTGAGCGTTCAATTATTAAATAACCTTCTTTCTTGGTGTACTCAAAACACCTTTCATTTCCGAAAATATTTGTCCACATAGATATGTAGATCCAAAAAATGGAAAGTAGAATCAGTACAATTTTTTCAAACAATAATATCTCTCTAGCAATGACATCCAACAATTTAAAATAGTTGTCGACTTTTTTCAGAATTATTTTTCCGATTTTTTTCATTGATTCCAAATTTTTTCGAATGTGATTGGTGAATGTTTATCTCTTGTCTGTAGAGAATTAGACTATATATATATATATATATAAGGAAAGAGTGAACTATAATATTAGGAATTGAAAAAAGAGCATGATTTGTCTGCATTGTTGTAACAATGCAAACCCGGTTTGGCTGAAAAACATGTTTTCGACGCCAACTTTTGTCTTTGTTTTAGCAGTTCCATTGTTACAACAATACAGAAAAATCTAAGTTGGCGTCAGAAACCGGTAATTAATTTAATTAAATTTAAGTAATTAATTAATATTTGAAAAAACTGTATTAACATCAAGTGTTATCCACTACAAGTTTAAAAAATTTATTTGAACTTGATTGGATGAATAGAAATTATTTTATTAACGATCGAAAATTTGAACAAGATAAATGAATATATAAATATATACAGGGAGAGTGACCTAATAGTAGGAATTGAAAAAGAGGACAGTTTCCTGTTCTAACATTCATCCCTATCTTTGAAAAAGAGCTGTTTTCTTTTTCTTCCCTGCATGAGAGCAGGTTCACACAATTTTTCTTCTGATTTCTTTTTATCAAAAGAGATTTAGTTTTCTTGCATTTCAGGGTTTCAGTTTGAACCCCATCAAATTTTCAACATCAGTGGGAAAACTGAATGTTTGTAAAAACAAAGAGATCTTATACTTCCTGCCTTACTTTACAATAATTTTTACTTTTACTCCTTCCTGTCAGTGGTAATTTCCGTCGAGAAAACGATTTTAGTGGGATAGTGGGTGGGAAATGAGACAAAACTCGAGTCCAAGTGCAATTACTGAATGGGGGGTCCGTGGGGTGAGAGAGTCAGTGGAGTGTCACTTTCGAGGACACATTCTGCGTAACCCTCCTCCCCCTAAATTATCTTGGTTCTGAGAAAGAAAAGCTGGGTCCTCCTCTTGATTGATGGTTTTTCTTCTGAGGTTGACCTGACCTCCTGATGAGAGTCTCCTAGGAGACGCGATCATGAAATGGTGGGAAAAAGGTGGGGGAAAAGAAGACCTAAGTACGTTTAGTGAGCAAAACACAGATAATAATGTCACAAATATTTATGACATTATTTTAAACACACAAAAATTCGTGTGTTATGGCTCGTTTAAATAAAGCCATTAATCGAAACACTTAGAGGCTGAACATACCTTTTTGAATATATTTCAATCAATATAAAATTATTACTCATATTTGTATTCTTGATATTGTTGGGGATTTAAGCCATTTCAGTTTGGATTATGTCTATATCGCAGATTTTTATCTCTTGCTATATCCAATTTAAGCTGATAAATAATTAATAGTACATAACAAAATGCATTACATAACAAGAGTTGCATTTGTAGAACCTGAAAATTAAGAAAAGATAGCTAAGATCTTCAGTTAATTAATACCAGAGTTAATTAATATCAGACAGATCTTCAGTTAATTAATACTATAGAAACAACACAAGGGCTATTGGTGATGGACCTCATAAACCTAATTTAAAATTACAGTCAAGTAATGTAGACGTATTGATATATTAAACAGAAGCTTTCCTGGTGGAAGTATTTTCCTTGGATCTAAAGAAAGACCCTGAGCCAGTGGCGTAACGTACACCCCCGCATCGCATAACATAATACATAATAGCTCCTGACAGGGCCGGCTCTAGCAATTTTGCCACCCCGAATAAAAATGGAAAATGCCACCCCTCCCCTTTTTCTCTCTCTACGTATATATATATATATATATAGTCTTAAAAATTCAAAATAATTCAAAATTAAGGACATAACTACTTGTTATTATTTCTAACGAGTGAAATAAAAGAGATGGAATCGTCTATTTAAGCAGGCCAATTTCTTTGAAAAAATAATCTACTAATGGTGGGGATCACAAACGTATGTTTTAACTTATAATAACTAGAAACTATTGTTTGACCAAGTACTTCAACAAACTCAAGTACTCAAACTCGAAATAGTCCCTTCTCCCAGGCACTTGCACAAAACCTGAGTTTAAATGTGGATTACAAAGCCCTCGTGTAGCTAAACAGTGCGACTTTAATATTCAATCAATCAATTCATGTAGATCACCTCTGCCTGACTTCCTTCACCAACCCTGTCCTTGGACTCCAGGGGTCACGTTCCATTATATTTTAATGCCCAATGTGAATAAAATGCCTGACCATCCCGAACTTCTTAAGCAATTGGCTCTGGAGGTGATTGATGGAATTCCACTGAATGCAGCCAAGATCTATACTGATGGCAGAAAGGGAGAAACAAATACTACTGGCAGTGGAGTCTTAATTGAACTTACCTGGCCGCGTCATCAGATTTCAGAGAAGAAATACTGACCATGCTCTGTCTTTAGAACGGAGCTAATAGCTATCATGTGTAATCTTTCATTTATTAACAACATAAGAGATCTAGCTTTTTCTGAAATTTGGATACTGACAGACAGCCGATCATCCATCCAACATTTATCGAATTGGCCATCTATCGGCGACAGCACCAGCAGGAGAATTCTTCACCTTTTTCAACAGCTTTCGGATCGGCACCCTATTCATCTACAGTGGGTCCCTTCTCATGTAGGCCTTCTCGGGAACGAATTTGCTGACGACCTTGCGAAGGCGGCTACCAGGAATCCTGTGGATCCAGAAGACCACATGGTCCTTACATCGACTGAGAGCTATTCCAGGGCTAAAGAATTAATATGTAGAACCTGGGTAGTCCCTCCTACCAGGTTCACCCATGGTACCCATGTACACCCATAGTACTTTCAAAGACACCTTGGATCTGCCATATCATTCAAGGGTTCCAGATCATATCAAATGGCGTTCTCACGATTTTCGACTGGTCACCTGAGGTGCATGAATTTTGAGGGTGGCAAAAGAAGCTCCCCAATTTGCCCCAAATGTAACATCAGTCCTTTTTCTCCTCAGCACATTCTGCAATGTTTGGGGGTTTTCTGTGAGGAGGCTGTTGCATCCCCCCTGCTGTTCTTAGACTTCATACAGATTTATGGACTCATGGATCTGGTCTAGTGAAACTAGACCAGGTGGAGATTAGTCCCATCACCACCACCACACTCAAGACTAAAATAAAGCACCTCCTGTGACTCTCTACCAAAACCTCTTATTACCCTTGCCCCCTTTTGAATAGCTGAAACCGGACATCGGACCTCAAGAAGGACCTCACCCTTGTGACCTCACTCCGGGATCGGGAGAAAGCTACTAGTGAGAGATGTGTAAACGTATTAAATTTCATACTGTAACATACACTTCCACCTCAAACCCCTCAAGTTTCAACATAAAAAAATGGTCATTTATACAGAGTACAAAATTTTAAAAGATTAAGATACGGAAAATGAAATATCAAATTCACACACCCAATAACATTTCAGAAAATGTATCAAATTTTTTGTACAAAAAAATATTTTTCAAATTTGGATCAAATGCCGCTCTTACAACTTGCCTCCCCAGGCAGGGGTCCGGTTTGTCCGGCCCTAGGGCCACCTCTGCTCTTGAATGATTCATTAATATAGAATAATCACTATATCTACATTACGTCAACACGGAACAAACTTGCCCATGTCTCTATTTTACCTTTAGTCGGTCCGACTTCCGACCCAACCCTACTCAACCATTTTAACACAAAGTCTATTTTCATTACACGGTTTTTCCAAATTTCCATCAGAATGTCTATATCGACCATTCGCGGTACTTCAATCTGCTCTAACAACCTCAAAATCCGAGTCGTTAAATTACATTCATCCTAAGCACAAAGAAACTTAAACCTCGATTTTTTAATAATGTACATGCTAACTGGCATAACGCATGTGGTGTGCTTCGGATAATTGATCAGTAGTGAACGACGAAAATACAACTTCCATAAATCCAATACAGTCACCCACGATGCCGCGTTGATCTTTTCTACCAAACTTTCCCTTCTTAAAAAAAATAAATCTCGGCTCGCGTCACCTGGTTCAAATTCCCATACTTTATACATTTGATACGCGGGTACGGGTATCGGTTCACTCTCCCTAACCAAACAACGGGCAGAGTACGGTTTGACTGCCCCATCCCGTTCACACCTAAATCTAAAAGATACTCTGTATCCTCTCGTAGTGAATTAATTAACATCTGGGATGAACAACAAGTTTTAATTCTAAATGGCTTTCCCGTAACCAAATTAATATCCTTCTGTCTTAAAACAATCGTCTTAGGACCTGGTAGAAACCTTTCTTCTTAGCGTTAATCATCCTTAAATAGCTACTTCGATCAGGCGGTAATTTAAAATACAATTGACTTTTCCTTAAATTACCCTGAAAACCAACATCCATAAATAGCTTTACCGAATAGAGAGTTTCGGAATCTATTCCTTCTGAACTATTCTCCATAACCAAATTTGCCAATTCCGGCTTTCTACGGTACAATTTTATTAAATTAAGACGATAAATGGTACTGCGATCTCTGTTTCCGGGTAAATCTATCCTGAAACTACATTCTGAACCAATGTTAGACCCATTATCCGTCTCTAAACTATCCTTATAAATCTCCCTTGGTTCTGAGAGAGGCCATCGCATTGCTAACCCGTCTTCCAAGCATTTTCGCCCATCTGCTTTACACGTGTTTTCTTTCACTTTTAACGGCTCTGCTATCTTAGCTATTGTATGATTTCGAAAACTTTCCCGATTCACTGTTAACTGCTTTTCACAACCCATTAACGTCCCAAGGGTATATTTTTCCTCACAGCTATTCTCTTAAATCAATCCTTCAGGGTTCTTCACTCCCTTATCTCTTTTCAATTCAAAAGAGCCATCTCCGATATTATCCAGATTTATTACCCGCTGTGCACCCATCGCCACAGTTTTGACCCTTCCTTCACATACCCCTACTTTCATTTCCACGTCACAATCACTACTCCTATTCACGTTGAAATCTTTCCTTCCTACTTTAGATGGGTGGGAAACGTTCGTACATCTCACTGGGGGGTCACAATTCTTCTTTTCAAAATCACAAGACGTAGCGTTCTCCACGCTTTTATTAACTACCGGGTTAATTAAAAGCCTGCACTTATTAACCGGTTCACTAACTTCTGCGGTACGTTTTCCTGACAAAATACAAACATTTGCGAGATCGTTAATCCTATTCCCTGCCTTCAATTTATTTTCATTTAACTTATTTCTGAGTTGAATTCTCATTCTTTCTAACTCGAATTCCCTAATTTGTCTTCGCTCCTCAAATTCCCTTTCTTTTTCTTCTAAAATTCCCTCCATCACCGCTTTGATCGTTTCCATATCATTTTTATCATTTTGTAAAATCATATCCTTAATTTCTACTTTTGTTTGATCGCCGTTGACTTCTACTCCTAATTCCCTTGCTACTTCTAGCAAATCACCTTTTCTTAATCTTAAAAGGAAAGTCATCATGCAATAATATACAACACTAAATCCAATCTCAATTGTCACTAAAACAATTCAAATATCCAACGCAAATCAACACTACACTATACACTATACTTAGTTGTACTACACAAACTTATACAACTACCCGGCGTAACTAACCGTACACTAAACCTAGATACTTCACAAAATTATACTCATAACTAGCATAACTAACAGTACCTTAGACTGAGACTTAATTATATTTCACAAAATAATAAAAATACTCAGAGTAACGTGACAATACACTACGCAAAACTGTGCTAACGAAGCAAATATACTGCTGTATACTACGACCTAACTCAATAAACAAACACACATACAAACATAGCACATCAATACCCTTCAAACAAACTTAATAATTTCTGTAGTCTCTCAGTCTAGACTTTTAACTTTATCTAGCATTACTTTCCTTACAAAATTTTACATAAACTAGAAATAATGTATTGCTGCCCCGATACGATACTCAAAGAAAAAGACTGATCTTAACATTGCAGGTGGAGACACTGGAAACATCTTCCTCATCCTTCTCCGGGAAAAAACGGAAGGCAGGCACTTCGCGGGCACTCTTCACAAGCAGGAAAACACAGGAATTCCGGGAAACCTTTCAGGTGGGCACGCTTCCTTAACACACGGGCACGAGCAAGCTACTCCGGTCACTTCTTGTTGCATGTAATTCGATGGAACACATTTCTTTCACAAGTTGTGCGAGAATCAGGCGGGCATAACTCCATATGGCTGGCGTTTTATTTTTTTCTTCTCAATAAAGGGTTCGAGGCATCTATTCACAGAAATGCCTATCCCACCGCTGCCACCAAATTTGATCTTGCTGTAACGTCGTCAGATGGTAGAGTGAAAATAATACATCACAGCAAGGTTGTGGGAGTAAAAAAATACTTTAAATTTTTTTTCTCCAATAGGAAAATTGATTTAAGTTAGAATAAGAAATTGATAATTTCCATGCCAAGCCAGTATGGAGACCCCGTTTTGGGGTCGCTCACTCCACAGCTTGTCTCCGTCCAGTCCGCAAGGCGTTGTTTCTCATCCGCGTTTTGGATTCCTGGTCAGCATCACGGAACAACACTCTGGGATTCTCCTCTCCGCTTCCTAAAACGACCAGCCCTCGTCTTTTCCGAGCTCTTTTCCTCGACCTCTCCTTTCGGGTCACCTCCTCTTTTTTTCTTTTCCTCGTCTCCTGAAAAAGAACCCTTTTAAACACCAGGGGTGTGTTCACAACACGCCCCTCGCTCCTTCTTATTCGCAGGTCACCAAAGTCTCTCTTGACCTCCTCCTTCTTCCTATTGGCGCATAACACGCTAAAACACACCCGAGCCGTCTGGCCCAAGGCACCATAGTTCCTTGTCTACATCTGGGCACACTTTCCATCACGCCACCTGTTTCTAGTGTTCCATTCACAAAACCCTAGAAAAGATGACATGATTATTTTGAGATAGGCTTCGCCTATTGTCAATGGGGCGCCGAACTCTTTAAGTCCATTATGGCGACCCGTCTGCTGTCTCCACTCCCTGAGTTCAGACAATAAACAATGGCCCCATGGCCTTGTGCACTGGTCACTCCCCAGCTGGTTGATCATAAAAATCCAGGGACAATCGATGGGTGTCGTTCTTGTCATTGACCAGCTGGTGAAACCATAAAACCTATTGTGAATCGGAAGATGGGAATTCACTCCCATCGAAGATGTCACAATATTCCTACATTTAAAAAGGGTCAAATTATGGGCCTGAATCAATCAAAGAAAACGACGAAAGAGATCGTTGAAATTTCTTTAATGGGCTAAATCAGGGGTACTCAACCTTTTTTTTTTCTGCCGGGCCACATTCATATGTTAGTTATTTCACGCGGGCCGCATACACATGACAGTTATTTCATGTGGGCCGGAACAGGAGAATTAATGGAAGGGGGAATGGAGAAATGTTTTAAGACAAAAATAACAAAGAAAATTTAAAATGTGGAAATTGATCAAAATATTAAAACTCTTATTTTGCTTTTTTTAATTATTATTTTTTATTTTTGTCACTAAATTTTTCTAAATTGGAAGCATTCAAGAATCATTTCACAATTACTGTATCAGCAAACGGTTTCATAAGATTACCAATAATATAACAAATTTCGCAGGGTGCCTTTGTTACCGCTGTGACATTACCACTGACAAAACACTTTTTTGTTGTTGTAAAGATTATTTAAGAAAGCCTATTTTTATCACTCTTGAAAGAGGTCTTCGAGGAAAAGTATTATTGAATGAGAGAGAGAGAGATTCCTGTTATTGGTATTTTTTTCGTGACGAATCAAACAAATACTGAACCATGCTTGTTTTTCACAACTTTCTAATCGTCTTCAAACAATCTATTTTCTTCGAATATTTTTTGCTTGCAAGATATGAAACATATTTAAAAATTAGCTCAACTCATAAAATGGTCGTTACTCCACTGTTGTCTAGTATCACAATTCGGAAGGGGGGGGGGGATACCTATTCGCATCCATACGACATTGAAAGCAAAAAGCAAAATTGAAATATTTGATTTTTTAACAAAGAATTTCCTACCAAATTTTCAGTAATAAATGAATTTTTCAGAGCAATGGGCCATGACCGGGCCACTTAAAAAGACCCGATGGACCGCATGCGGCCCACGGGCAGCAGGTTAAGTACCGCTGGGCTAAATCAATGTGAAATCATAGTGACTTGATAAATGAAAGCAGGTGTCTCCAGCTAAACAGTTTATACTCCTCACTGTTGGCAACGTTTGCTTTTACAAGAAATTTTCTACTAAAAAACAATTTGATTACCATAATAATGCAGCTAGGTAAATAAAATGTATTTGACTGAAAAATATACCCTTAAAATATATGAAAAAAATATTTTTATTTTAAAAAACTTTTTAAAAATATAATCCATTTGTAAACTTGTGGGTTCTTTTCTGATCGTGTTCGCATTGTGAATTGAAAATAATTGCAGACAGGGTTTTGTCCCACTGTGTTTATTCCACACCTTCTATGGGATATTTCTTAAAATAAAGAATATATTGAGATGTTACAAGATTAAGATACATCGTCCAGCCGTGTCTACTTTTCACGACCCCGGGTTTTTCGCCACCCGCTTTTTCTCTGTCCTTGCCAGATCCTTTTCTTTATATCGTCTCACGTTCGACCTGTTGCCAGGTGCAGGCAGCGGTTCCTTACACGCCCCATCTAAGAGTAAAATTTGCCCCTTGTGGCTGATTTTACCATTTCAGACACCAGGAACAGAAAATTCACAAACCATGAAACAGAAAATCCACAAACAGAACACACAATAACTGCAACAGTCAAAAGTCTTGATGATTGTTCTAGTCAAAGTTCCTTAAAACAAACACATGAAATAATATTAATAGTTCACCCAATTGAAATAAGTGACTATGTTCCCAGAAAGATCTAAACTGTAATGGGATTGCAAACAGATACATGGAAAACACATTATACAAAAAAAAACAACACTAAATATATACATTACAGTTTTTATCTTAATCTAGACAATGTTTATTTCATTAACTCATGAATGAATGCTCAATGAGTTCACTAAATCCATATTAAGTCCACAGTAAAAACTTTCCTACGGCTCTAATATGCCTTTGGCCGGTATGATTTCCGACCCAACCCATCTCACCCATTCTAATACAAAGTTAATTTGTTTTACACGATTTTTCCAAATTTGCATCAGAATGTCTATGTCGACTATTCGAGATACAACAAACTGCTCTAACATTCTTAAAACCTGAGCCGTTAAATTACATCCATAAGAAGTGTATTCAATCTTAAACCTCACTTTTTTAGTCATGCAAATTCCAAACGACATAACGCACGCGGCATAATTCTTCGTGAGAGAACGACAAAAATACCACTTCCACAAATCCAGTACCGTGACCCACGATGCTGCGCTATTCTTTTCTACAAAACCTTCCCTTTTCGACAAAAGATAAATCTCGGTTCTCGAAAATATGTTTAACCAAGCTTCACAGGTTACCTTCGCACTGAGACTAGTCAACGGCACAGCCTCGCCCCACCTAGTGTGCTGATCAACCAGACATAAAATATATTTATGTCCCTTTAAGCTTGGCGGATCAATTGGACCTATCAGATCCATATTCCCCACCTCAAATGGCAATTCAGACCTTGCCACAGGTGTAATGGGTGATCGGTCTTTAATCCTAACCGATCGAGTGAGCTGACACTCTTTACATGATTCACAAAATTTCTTCACATTGGAACTTAGACCCTCCCAAAATAAAGAATACTTGATTCGTTCAAGCGTCTTCTTGGGACCCATGTGACTACTGAACACTGAAGTATGCGCTAGTCTCAACACCTCCGTTCTTCTGCACTTCGGAATTACCAGTTGCCCAATACTCTCCCCGAGTATTTTATCTCTATGAAATAGATATCCATCTACTTCATAGTAGTTTCCTTTGCCTTCCTTAGCCTGCTTCCATACCAATGCTAACTCGGCACAACACTCCTGTTCGGAATGAAAACTATCAGCCACCATGCTTCCTTTATCCATCTCAGCGGTCACCTCCTCATCCTTAGTACCCAATGTTCCCACTTCATTCCGACATGAAGTAATATTCCTTTGAGAATCCTCAATGTGCTCCTGTGCTTTCTCTGGCAGAATACCCAATGAAACCTCGGTTTCATCTACATTTCCTGAGTCAACCCTCAGGTCCTGAGAGCTTTGAGCCAGTGAATTCTCTTCACTCTGGGCTCCTCCCAACATATCCAAAACCTCTGGTGGAAGCAACACGTCTTCTACCAAAACTTCTGCCAAAGCACATAACACTTGCTGGTGCACCACATTAACCTGGCCACCAGTAGCAAGACCAATTGGAACATATACTAAAGGACATTTAACCGCTGGACCGAAAATACCTTTCAAATAAATCGTGGAAGCTCCTTCAACCGAGATTCCAGGAACTAAGTCTTTCTTGATAACAGTAATTTCCGTACCAGAATCCACTAACGCATGGACTAATTTCCCATCTACACTGATAGATGTTTTCACTAATTTACTTAATTTGTCTTCAATAGCCGTCTAGGAATGACTTTACCTAGCAAATCAACTCTAGAAGCTACCGTCCCATCTACCAATTCCGTCCCTTCTGTTGACACCTTATTCACATTAAGTTTTTTATTATCTTCCTCTTTGTTTTTCGGACAATCCCGCTTAAAATGTTTATCTGATCCGCAGGTGAAACAAGCGAATTTTTTAATTTCAGTTACTTGACCTTTATCAAAGTTTTTCCTAGAAGAAAAATTATCTGACTTTTTCTCCCCAAATGGCTGTTTACCCCAACTACCATTAAAACTTCTCTTTTCACTATCATTCCATTTAGCTCTCTCAGGTTCATCGTAGGATTTCCCTTTGGAAGCATAAAATATATCACATTGTTTGCCCAAGTCCCTGGGTTTGTACCATTCTTCCCCTTGGAGCACACCAATATGGGTCGCCGTCTCAGAATCCAACATTTCAAACATTTTATCTGCTACGATCAGTTGATTAACTGACTCAAAATCATTCGCTTCTCTTAACTTACAGTAGTATAACCACATCGATGTTAAACGGGACGCGAACTGAGAGAAAGTTTCGTCAGAGTTACGTTTGGCCTTTCTAAAATTTTCTAAACATATTTTTGGGGTGAGGGTTCATACTCCTTGAGCACCACCTGTTTTAAAGACTCGTAATCTTTTAATTCTTCTTCGCCTAGGTTAACTAATAAGTTTGACACTTTGTCTCCTAACATGCATAACAAAACCTTCGGTTTTAACTCGTCGCTAACCATTTCACTAGCGAACGCCTTTTCAAGACTAGAAAAAAAATAGTCCCACCCGTCTGATTTATTGGGTACCTTTACAGTTAACAGCCTAACCATTTTAACTATTTCATCTAAAGATTTTACACGTGAGGTTTGACCATTATTTTGAGTAGCACTCTGATTAGCGTTCCTAGATAATTCTATTTCCAAGCGTAATTTTTCAATTGATAATTGTTCTTGTTGTTCTAGTTTTTGCTGCTGTTCTGTCTCTAACCTTTCAGCTGTAATAACTTCCAATAACTCTTTTGCCTCTTCCTCCTTGTAATATTTACTAGAAATTATTAAATTCCTTAAAACAATTTTAGACATAGACGGATCAGGTGACTCATCTAAGTCCCGCGCTAATTCAATTAAGTCAATTTTCTTACTTCTAATGAGAAATGCCATTTTTAATCAAGCTAAACCTAATGCCAAATTACCTTCTGACAAATTTAACTACAAACACTTAAATGACCTAGTACTATATATTTAACAAGCAAGAAAAATTCTACACGTTTTTTCTAAGAGTACTCAAATTCCAGAAACACAATACGAAATATGTTTACAATAAAACTTATATGAGACACAGTTATTTGTTACTAATCAGAACGCAGAACCTTTTTTCAAAATAAAAAAAAACACAATTAACAACATGCTTTAGCTACATTACCATAGAATTATTTCTCAAATCATAAATCTACTCTTAGTTTCTTTTTTTTTTAATTAAAAGAAGAATCTTATGCAGGAAACAAAAAACCAATATACATATACATCCTAAATTACGAGCAAAGGAAATAACCTCAGATTGCATTAAACTATCAACTAACTGACAAATTGCAACACTTTTACTTAAAATGAAAAACTATCATATAATATTCAAAAAAAAACAAAAATACATGCCATATTCTGAGTCATAAATAACCTACAAAATCTCTTATTTACAACATTTTAACAGGAAGTCCGTCTACTTGAAATACATATACACATTTTTTAATGGATATTTTTCACCCACTCAAACATACATTTTTCGCAACCATTATTTCAAGATAAATTAATCTAATTCTTTTTTTTAAATTCTGCAAACTGAATTGTTATGCAAAACACTTTCTATACCCAGATTTTAATTTTTGAGACAACTTCAAAACAGTAAAGAATGATGATAAAAAAGAAATTATAGTTTAACACTAGAACTCTAAATACCATATTTTACAACATTTAAAATGATACCCTATCATTTCCAGGTAAAATAAGTACACAATCTTCTTATTTCATCTACACAATAATCCAACAACATAGAATATTGCAATAAACCAATGAAATTTTCTTTTCCAGATATATCTGCTTTTTCTATTTTATTTTTTTTTAAAAAAAATTAAATATGACTGCATCCCATTACTCTTTTAAATATTTACACAATATTTTAACTCATGGGGAACAATAGTCACTTACCTCGACATGAACACTGTTTCTGTGCTCGAACACTACTGGGATTTCCTTCGTTGTTTTCAGATCACGGCTCCATTCATCAGAAAATGAAGAAAAATACGACATCTGTTCGTTCATAGCCCAACTCGGCAGGTGATGGTAAAACTCCATATGAAGAAGGCCTTGTTTTTTTCACTTGAAACTGCTGCAGGGCAATTCCCGGGATGCACGTGGTCATCAACTTGAAGATACACTGCAGGGTTCTATTTCCTTGTTAAAATTTTTCTTTCAAACTGAATGTCCACTAGAACCTTGTTCACAATTATGTAGTGCGAACACCGATCAATTTGAAATATTTTGTTCATTTAACTTCTGCTCCATTGCATCCCACTCCTGACACCAGTGTAAACTTGTGGATTCTTTTCTGATCGTGTTCGCATTGTGAATTGAAAATAATTGCAGACAGGGTTTTGTCCCACTGTGTTTATTCCACACCTTCTATGGGACATTTCTTAAAATAAAGAATATATTGAGATGTTACAAGATTAAGATACATCGTCCAGCCGTGTCTACTTTTCACGACCCCGGGTTTTTCGCCACCCGCTTTTTCTCTCTCCCCCGTTCCGACCTCTTCTCCTCTGTCCTTGCCAGATCCTTTTCTTCATATCGTCTCTCGTTCGACCTGTTGCCAGGTGCAGGCAGCGGTTCCTTACACCATTCATAACTTTAGCCAATTATCAATTTGGAAATGGTATCCGAATTTTATAAATATAGCAACAAGTACCAGAGAGTCTAATGTTAACTTTGAATGGGCTAAATTTATGATAAATACAATATCATGTGTTGTCCTGTGAATTCAAAACAAACCGACATCAGACTTTTACTTTTTATAAATATAGATACAATTTCGAATAAGTACATTGGGTAAAGATGTTCAAATTTTAGAATTCTTCTAAAAGCTTTTCAAAATTAAAAATATATACATACTCTTCGTGTACTTTTAAAACAAGTGCATTTTGTTTACCTATGTTGCAATCGTATATTGGTTTGAAGTCGTTGACAAATATGTATATACTGTAAAATCCGGCGTATATAACGCGCACCTATACTTTCAAGCTGCATTTTCTAATTTTGAGGTATATTCGCCGTATAGCGAGCACCCCCATTTTTTCCAAGGAACCTGCAATTTGTACGTTAGCAATGCTACTATATTTTAAAGCCATTTGTTCAAGATATTAACCGAGGATTTAGAAAAAATAGTATATTTCTATAAAAACAACCCTTTATGTTCATAAAGTATGACATTTTTTTAAAAAATAAACAGTATTCCGATCATTATAGAAGTCTAAATTTTTTTATATGCACATCTTTTTTTATTTTTAAAGTTATAATTTTTATAGTCGGCGTAAATTTCGATCTATTTTTTTGTGTTAAAAGTGTGCGTTGTACACCGGATTTTACGGTACTTTTTAAAAGAAAGTTTCCCGAAAAAGCAGACGTCGGCAACAGTGAAGAGCATGAACTGATGTTCTGGATACAGATGATTGCATTTACTGTGTGACTATGACGTCACATGAATTTTTGAACTGATTGGCTGGAAATACATGATTGCCGTTATCATTTAGCTCATTAGATAGAATTCACGTGATTACATTTATTATGTAATCATCACAAATTTAGCCCATTTGGTTGAAAGGTGTCCAGTGTATTGTTAAAACCTGAAACTCAGTGAACCTCTGATTGGTGACTTAGTACAAAAATTTTAACAATAACAAATAAAGATTCAGATTCTATCTCGATTATTTTGACTTTTAGATACCTCGAACTTTGAGGTACCCTCTTGTTTGTATATAATGCAAATAATTACCCCACTACTAAGTTAATCGATAGCAACGTTACAGAAAAAATGCCAATAACAAAGATATATAACCGACTCTTATAAAAAGCTGTGCAATTTCACAAAGAGACTGATTTTCTGAACTGACCCGAACCATTGACTAATGTAATGACCGAATGACAGGATTCAAGGGACCCGAAAAGTGAGCAATTCCACGAAATCCTGTTGAGCATTTCCGGTCTCAATAGATTTTTTTTCATTCTCCAGGTCTGGACCACCAAGGTCTAGCCATTGGAAGGATTTGTTTAAGATGAAGGTCGAGGATTTAAAACAATAATTATGGTAGAAAAAAAATGTTTTGAAATAAAATAGGTCACAACTAAAGCTGCACACAAAGGAATCATAACCTTTCGCACTTGAACTGGGGTTTTATTAAAATTACGTAAGTTGTCTAATATTGTTCTGTAGAATAATTACTTTAAGAAAAGAAATAAAAAACGTCGGGAGATTAAAACATTTCATTATCAAGGTCATTCACATTAAACTTGTTAGAAATTTTCACAAAAATTTGTTAGTAAATGAAATTTAGTATTTAATTTACTAAAATGTGTTTATATCTTAGTTTGCTTTTCTCCTTATCTTTTCACCAGCCTTTGTGTTTCTTCTAGCTTAAATTTAAATATTTATTTTTTTAAAAAAACAACGTATATTCTCGATAGGAGATACATAAATTCTTTTGCACTAATTACGATAGCTTCTTTATTTCCCAAAACATTTCTTTGTAACAGGTCTCAAAGAATGGGAATTCTTTCTTACTTTCTTTTAGTTTCTTAAACTCCTTATTTTTCAGAAGAAAACACCTTTTTTCTTCTTATTAGAAAAAAGAAAATTTTCATCATAGTCTTTTAATTGATTTATGTTTATCTTTGTAGAAATAACACATTCATAATAATTCTTTAAATTATTTCTTAAAATTATACAAACGTAAGAGATAAAAAAATTAGTGAATAGAGTACACATCTCTCTCTCTCTCTTATAAAGTAAACTTTAAAAAAACCATACGTAATTTTCATTTTATACTTATTGATAAGTACACTGCTCAAAACAATTGAAGGATATTGTAAGTTTTATATAAAATAAAGATATAAGCGAAATTTTTTTTGCCGAAAATGGAAGAAGAGAATCACAAATGCAAATTTTTCTGATTTTCATACTGTGGAGTATGCTAATTTTGAGTTCGACGTCAAAAAGTGACGATGTCTAATATGGAAACAGAACCGAACCCCAATCGGATCATCTATGGCGACCTCTCTTTCTTTTTTCCTCCGGAAAAAGATAAACGCCGCAAACAGAAGGATCCCAAAAGGAAAGCCGTCGAACCTCCGCCAGAAGAAACCGATACTGACAAATGCCGCCGCCACCAAGAGATGCAAAAGCGCATTAAGATGGCGAACGGCAGACTCTCCTACCTCGAACACTGTATTAGAAGTGAGAAGGAATTTCCTGACCTTACCGATGCTGACGCCCTCGTCAAATTCCAAAACGAGCATGATGAACTCTCTTCCCAGAAGGAGCAAAAATTGGGTGAGTTAGCTTTGTTTCTTCCTTGCCCTGTACTGGATTGCCCGGGAAATGCTAAAATCTCTAGTAAGCAAAATGACCCCCCAGAGTCAAGTGTGAAAAAGCACTCGCGCTCAGAGAACCGCCATACTAACAAAACTACAAAAGATGATAGGGGTTTCGTCTCCCCCAAAAAGACTGCAAAAAAGTTAAAATTTTCTGCTCCCATTTCCGGGACCAGTCAGCCTGTAAAAGTGCAGAATAAATTCAGCAGCCTTTCTGAAAAGGAAGCTGAAACGAACCCCACGACTTCTGACCAAACTGCGGCTCCAATTTCCGCCCGTCCTAGAGTACCGCCAATTATGTTTAAATACAAAAAAGCGAATTACAGATCAATCATTAAAAACTTAAATAAAGATTTCCCTGACTGCGAAGCTAAGCTGGCGGGGAAGTATCTCAAGATTCTCTGCAAAACTTCCGACGAACACCGCGTTGTGACTGATCACCTCAAGGTAATAAAAGAAGAATTTTATGTTATCGATCCACCAGATTCCCGCCCCCTCAAAGTTGTCATCAAGGGTCTCCCGATTTCTACTGAAATCAATGAGATCCAAGATGACTTAACTTCACAAGGATTTAGCGTTGAAAAGGTGGCTCAGCTCACCCGATCTAAAACTAAAGCCCCGCTCCCCATTTTCATGGTCGAGCTGGAAAAGAAACCTGACTCCCCAGACATTTTTAAACTTAAAAAGTGCTGCTACCTCGCGGTGCAGGTCGACGCTTTCAACAGACGACCGGGGGTTTCACAGTGTTACAACTGTAACCTGTTTAACCACTCGTCGAAAAACTGCTTCATGCGCACCAGATGTTTAAAGTGCGGTGAATCTCACCGTACAAATGAATGCCCCATTAAGGATAAGATTCAAAATCCAGTATGCATTAATTGCAACAAGACGGGACACATGGCAAATTTGAGCCAATGTGAGGAATTCCCCAAGAGAAAACCCAGAAAAGGTGAAAGATTCGAAATCGTAACACCTCTACTGAATCTAATAAAACCTCAAAAAAGGTCACCCCAAATCTCTCCTTCGCAGCTGCCCTCTCTGGCGCTGCGAAACAAAATCCTACTCCCGGAACTCCGGCCGCCACTGAAGAAACCCCTTCAATCAACGAAAATAGTAACGATAAAGATTTTGGCTTCAAAGACGCGATACGCGAACTAAGAAGATTTTTTCTTGACTACCCCTTTCTCTTAGAAATCGGTAGGCAATTTAGCTATGCTAAAGACGAGGAAAGACTCGATATATTCTACCAAAACCTAGTTAAAAGTCGAAAGGCTTAATTTTCTAGCTCTTACAATTTCAAAGACTTCCTAACTCAATGATTCAGTTTTTTTCAAACCCGCCTTCCTCGAATGATCGTTGACAGACTTATTTGGAGCACCTAGGCCTGTCGGCCCCTAATCTCCTATCAGGTAGTTTTTATATGCCTTTAATGAATTCTACCAATGCCCAGTTTTAGGAAAATGATCATTTTATAATAATATAAGTTCTGTAGATTATGAAAATATAAGTTACTTGGATGTGAGGTTTCAAAAAGTATTAAAAATTTAACTTTAAAAAACGTAGAAAAAACATTGGACTTTGAAAAAATCAGAGTAACTTGTTGAAAAAAGTAGGCGGAGTTATCCTAGCCAATCCGAGTGCAGCAAAAACTGACGATCAGAGCGCGCGGGAAAAAGATCATAGCAATGTGATTTAGACTTGTAGAAGAGAGGAAGCGATCTGGTTGGCCGATCGAAAAGTTCGGCTAATGAAGTATAAGTACTTAGAAGAAGGGGGTAGCCAATCAGAGCGTACCTATGATTCAACAAAGTTGAACCGTAGGCCGGGAAGAGAAAATTAAAGTTACGAAATAAAACATTTAAAAAATTTAGAATAAAAAGGAATTAATCAAAATCAGGATTGACCAAGATGTCTCTTGGCCGTTTAACAGAAAAGTGGGAAAAATAAGGGGTAATGCTATTTATAGATGCATTGTCAGATTCATCTATATTCTTGAAAAAATTAGTGGCTAATTTTCTGAAAGTTTTTCTTAGAGTAGGTACGTTACAAGCTATTCTTAAATCTTTATTTCTCATGTACCAATGAGCATTACAAATTTGTCTGATTAAAACATTTTGCGAGGTTTCTAGTAAATTAATATTCGTTTTTGCTGCATGTCCCCACACAGGGGAGGCGTAGGTAAGTAAAGGTTTTAGGATCAGAGTGTAGATAAGCAGTTTGTTATGTCTACTTAATTTAGACTTTCTGCAAATTAGGAGTATAATTTACGCGTTGTATTTTTAAATTTATCTCTAATATATGTGATGTGTGGTCTGAAAGTGAGAGTTTTATCAATAATGACACCAAGATACTTGGTGTGCTGAGACCATGGGATTCTTTGGTTTTGCAAGGTAATTTCAGGGGGGTTGCCTTTTGGAAAAGAAAACCGCTTCCGTTTTTGACGAATTAAGGGCTATCTTCCACACGGAGAACCAAATCTCCAGGTGAGCTAAGTGTTCATTTATATTTTCGAAAAGAGTGTTGAGATTTCTGTGTCTGCTGAGTATGGCTGTATCATCTGCATATAGACAAAGTTGAGTGTTAGTATTTTTAATAATATCATTTACGTAGAGATTGAAAAGGGTGGGGGCGAGGATGGACCCTTGGGCCACTCCTGCGCGAATCTTTTTAAGTTGAGAGTATGTTCGATTAATTTTGACACTAAAAGAACGATCAGAAATATAAGAATTAATTAGAAAAATAAGAGGGGGCGGAATTTTATAGGTAATTAGTTTGAAGAGTAGGCCTGCCTTCCTCGAAAGCTCGCTCCGCCCACCGGCCGGGAATCCCCGACCATTGGTCGAAGCGAGACACCCTTCAGATCCTCGGGCGCAAATGCGACCCTGAGCTAGTTTAGCAATCCAGTACTATCTTTTTCCACTTAATTTTAACAAGGGCAAGTAAGATTTTCAATGCTACTCCCCAAGTGTTCGACAGGAGATCAAGACCTCTTCGGAGATCAGGTGCTCCGCTGTTATCATTCAACTCCTTCAGTGGCAGCGAATGAAATTTGACTTTCAACTGAAATGAAGACAAGGATGATCGGCATTCAGTGACTGCTTTGTTTCGATGAGTACGATGTCTCAGCGAAGTCATTTAACCGATTCAGAATCTTGGAGAGTTGTTGGTAGGGTAGAAGGGGGCCAAACTCAAGCCGAAGTAGCGCAAGCCATTGGAGTGTCACAAAGTGTGATTTCCAGGATCTGGAACCGTTTTTTGGAGACTGGAAGTGCAGGCTGAAGACCAGCACAAGGTCGTAGATGGGCAACAATGCCCAATGAAGATCGTTATTTAGTGTTAACGGCTCGGAGACACCGAAATATGAACGCTACTCTTCTCCAACAACACCTTCGCTGGGCTACTGGCACCACGGTTTCAAAGACTGTCCAAAACCGGCTCCATGGTGTAGGTCTGTATGCTCGCCGACCGATGGTATGTGTTAGACTAACATCAAGGCATCGTCGCGACCGCAGGGAGTGGGCAACACAGCATGTGAACTGGAGGAGAAATGAATGGAGCAGTGTTCTTTTTTCTGACGAGTCCCGTTTTTCTGTTCATGCGGATAATAGGCGTATTTTGATCTGGAGGGACCGTGGCAGTAGGAATAATCCTGCGTTCGTGCATGAAAATGTCAGATTTGGCGGTGCGGGAGTGCTGGTGTATGGTGGCATCTCTATTGACGGGTGCACAGACTTCTACATAATTCGAGATGGACCTCTGACTGCTCGCCAATATAGGGATGAGATTCTCAGACCTATTGTAGTCCCTTACGCTGCAGCAATCGGAGATGACTTCATTTTAATGGACGATAACTGCCGGCCACATTATGCTAACCTGGTGGAGGATTTTATTTTTCGAGGAAAGAATCGTACAAATGGAATGGCCAGAGTTTTCTCCAGACATGAATCCAATAGAGCACGTTTGGGACGCTCTAGGAAGACGAGTTGCTGGCCGCCAACCACCCCCACAAACTCTCCAAGAACTGGAAAGAGCTCTTCTGGAAGAGTGGGACAGAATACCCCAACTCGTGATTAATAGCCTCAAAGGTGCTCAACGTGGAAACCATACCCCCTACTGAAAATGATTTCCTTTGAAGAAAACACCTTTTTTTATTCTTTTTTTTCTCATATGCACAAATTGTGTTTTTTTTCCTTTTGTACACAAATGCGCAATAAAATGCATTTTTTTCTGCCAAACATGTGTAATTTAATCTCATATAACCTACTACGTCTGTCGACCATGTATCATTCATCTAAAAAATTTCCCAGCCACAAGATACACCTAAAACCGCAATATCCTTTAATTATTTTGAGCAGTGTATTAATATAATTCCTATAAAAATATCTGAATTATAATTTTGCACACACACACACACACACACATATATATATATATATATAATTAAAGATACTGCTCTTTTAGAACAATTATTAGATATTTCTAGGATAACAACTTTTTTTTTCTGAATATTTGTTCCAAATACACAACTTCAACAAGTTCAATTTTTTTCTTCTGTTCATTTTAAAATCTTCGCAGGATTTCAAATAAATTAAGAATTCAATGGAATTTGCTCAAATGTAAGACTGTTGATTCCTTTTGACAGAAATCTCAGTGGGAAATTTCTATGTTTGATTAAATTGTTCTCAGATTGTCACTGAACGTACTTTGTTTCGGCCCTCTAAGCAGTTTCTTTAAAGAGAATTGCAGCACCTTTTTTGAATAAATTTCTTAAGATGTTGCATATCTCGTTTTGTTAGTATCAGCTGCAGTAGAATGAGTGAGAGAGTGAATATTAACGTCGCACTGTTCAGCTACAGAAGAGCTTTTGGCGACGGACCAAGTAATTTTGAATCATGGTCAAGTGACGTGGACGACACCTGAGGCTGCATAGAATGATAATAAAGTTAGGAGCTTCACTACGTGGGTCATGATTTTGAAACTCTACTTTAGAGTTCCAAAGTTGAGATGTAATATTATTAATAATAATAATCCAAACTTAAGATACGCAGAATAATTGAACAGATATACGAGTTGTAATTGAAATTCACGAATCTTTACACTGCTTTAGTCAATGTTTCTAAGTTAAATACTAGGCTGTGGTAGCCCAGTGGTCAAGGTATAGGATCATCGCTGGCATGTCATGAGTCAGAGCCCAGTAACACGGTGTAAGCGATGCACGCTAAAGCTGTCGAGAGCTCAAACGTCCTCTTGGTGTGGTAGCTAGGAGAGGGAGGTGCCAGCTCATGTGTCGTCCACGTCACTTGACCATGGTTCAAAATTACGAGGCCCGTCACCGAAAGCCCTCGTGTAGCTGAACAGTGCGACGTTAATATTCACTCACTATAAGTTAAATACTGCTTAACTACGATGACAGTTTGTAACTATTCATCTTTTATAGGAACCTGCGAAATCTAAAATATCAAACTTTCCTTACAACTGCTTTCAAAAATACCATAATATATTAAATTATAAATTGTAGTTTACTTCACCTCTTCGCATATTTACGAAATCATTTTTAGGAAATAATCTCGCTAGAAGAGATAGAATCAATAGAAACGAATAGAGCTATTTGCGCAATGTCAGAATTAAATTTATAGTTAACCTCAGAAGCTCAGTATGAAATTTTATTGAATAGTTTAGCTACGCAAATTGAAAACTCTCAGCTTCTTAAATGTTTATTATTGTTACTTATGCCGCCTGGTCGATGTGGCCGCGGTAGCCGAGTGGTATAGGTATCGGACCGTGGCTTGCTTTGTCACGGGTTTGAACCCTGTACCACTAAAGACCCGCCGTGTAGGGCAGCGATGCACGTTAAATCTGTCGAGAGCTGAAACGTCCTCCCGTTGGTGTGGTGTGGTAGTTAGGAGAGGGGGGGGTGCCAGCTCAGGTGTCGTCCACGTCACTTGACCCTGGTTCAAAATTACGTGGTCCGTCGCCAAAAGCCCTCGTGTAGCTGAACAGTGCGACGTTAATATTCAATCAATCAAGCCGCCTGGTCGACAATAATATCAGATCAAGGTCCACGAAATTCATCGTGGTGAAGGGCTAGATTCTTACGTCTGTCGTTACCTTAGCTTTGAGCGCCACTCAGGGGACAGTACAATTTGGCTCGATTCCCCCCAATTTAGAGGGAGAAAACCCTTGGGGGTGGTCAGAGGCCTCCCACCCCTCTTCCCCTTCCACCAATCTCACGAGAGGGCTTGGGGCTTGACGGCTATTTAGAGTACCCCCATGCCGCGAAGGCACTATACATTTACAAACATCGGAATTCGAACCTAGGCCCAACGGCACTGCAGTCAGCGTCCCTAACTACCGGATGGGTGTCACTTAAATGTTTAACCTTATGTAATTTTCTTTCCATAAAGGTTCTTTGTTTGATATATACATAAGCGTTATGCAGTTTTTTTATTAAGAAAAAAAAAGGCCATGTGACATACCTAACGAATATTCAGTATATGTAGCAGTAAGGTAATTATTTTTTATAGATTTTCGAAATATTAGGTATTTTAAGGTAACTTAGAAGAGAAATGTGGGTCATGTGACTGCAAGATTGAGTTCATCATTTGCCTCGTAAAGATAAACTTTTAAAAGCAGGTTTTCAGGTGATATCTCTTTATCTCGTATATTTGCATGCTCTGGAATTGGCTTTTTTCCCCCTTGTGTTTCAAACAACGTGCAAATAGGAATTAAATTTTGCTATGAAATAGTTTCATTTTTTTTTATGAAACATTAAAGTAAAAAATAATTCGTTTAAAGGTAAATATAACAAGTGTTTTGTACGAGGTTAATTATTCTTCTATGTATAACATAATAATTAGTGTTTAATTTAATAGAAATTTTTCATTGGTTTTAAACGTGATAAAATCTTGTATTGTTTGCCGAACTTTTTTTTTTTTCGATTTTAAGGGGACATAGTACAATTTATAAGAAAAATATTTGATTTAAGGGTTTTTAGAATTGTTTTGCTTGTGTATCCTATGTACATGCATTACGTAAAACAGTTTTAATGCTAAAAAAAAAAGCTAATCATTTACTTTTTTAAAGAAAATTTAAAAATTTGTGGTGATCTTAAAATACTCCTCCTCCCACAATAATTAACGTACATGTATGAAATTTGATTTACAAGTATGTCAAACCATGCTTAACAAAAGTTAAGTTTTCTGCTGTAACATAGTTGATATTTGTAAAATACTTTTTTATGAATACTTATTGAATTTTTTTAAAAAAACACATAAATTGTAAATTCTCTCTCTCTCTCTTTTTAAAAAAAGTATTGCTTTCATTTGAAAATTCATATCAACTTTTGTTACATGTGCTAATAACAATAGGTAGAAAAAATATTAAAGCATTCGGCAGAATATAAAGAAAGCTTTAGCGCTTTAAATGAAGATAAATTAGTTATCCTTACTGAGATAAACCAGCTTAAAGTTTTTATTTGCCATTGGGATGTGAGTAAAAACGATTTAAAAGATATTAAAACTATAGATTTTCTTTAACTTACAGCTTTCGGATTTTGTGACGTAATAGAAAATAATGTAATTTATTCTAAAAAGAAATTTATTTGAATTTTTGACCGATTTTTCTCAAATAAATCGTACTGTGTTCCCTTGAGAGAGATAGAGATAGAGAAATTCTAGTTTCTATTCCACAAACATTATCAGTGCGAAAGAACACAACCTTAGTCCAAAGTAACACGTCAACACAGAAAACTACGACATAAAAAACCGTTTTAGGTCATATAAAAGACAAAAGTCCATATTTGACACGCTGCACGGAAATATGTAATAGTTCAACGAACTAATATGCGAACTATGAAGGTCGTGGAGAACATCGCCATTGTTCTGGGGCATATCTCAAGTTTCCATTCCAGAAAGGTGGCTTACAAAAATTCTTTAATTTCGGTAATGGGCATCTAACTCTAAAGTTTTTTCGTAGAAGGCCGTAATGTTCAGCAATTTCTGCAATTGCAGTGTGAAATTGTTATATTGTCTAACACTGAGAGAGAGGGAAATAAACAACTGTCATGTGGTGGAAGAAACGAAAAGAGAATAACGAGACTGAACAATTCCATAGATTTAAAAAAAAAATTAAGTATCGTGTTCCTAGAAACCCTGTTCCCGTTGCCCAAGCAACTAGGGGAATTTATTCCTCTGAGTGTGAGCTTTCAGGTATATAGTATCGTTCACATTTAATAGGCTGACGTGAGATAAAGCTTTGTTCGAAGTTACCAGTGCGTGGAAGCGTAGCTGAGGCATAGAACAAACACCACAAATGGAGGGGGTAAGGGAGGATAAGAATGACAAAAATATATATCTACTAAAGAAAAAAACACAAGGAGGACTTAGGGTAAACGATGCAGTGCATTTACTTGCACAGCTGTAAGCCATTCATCATGAATGCAGCTCAACTCGTCTTCGCTCGAGCTGACTTGTAAGCAGCAAACGATTTACTGAAGAGGTTTTTTTTTCTTTGTTCTTTCTTATTTGATGGGAAATTGTAGGGTTTCGTTTCCCTTTATTTGTTTAAACTGTGAGAAAATTTAAGAAATAGTTGAGTGAGAAGGAACGGAAAGAAGGAGGATGTGAGGGTGGGGATGGAATTTTTAAACAAGATGGAACTTTTAACTGTTCTTTTCTCTCATGCCTTTTTTTTCTTCTTTTTACCCCTTTTTTTAGCTACGTTCCTTGTGTGCGAAGAGTTGTGAAAAGAAAAACAGTTTTCACATGCAATATTTTCTCGGGCTCCATGCATAAAAACTTTGCGATTTTTTTTTTTCGCTTGTTATTGTTGAAGCAGTCAATCTCACGTGAGAGAAAACTAACCGAACACTACAATCCCAGTTTTTATAATGTTTTGAAAAAGAGATGCTTTTCTCTAAATAAAATAAATTTCTCTTTTCTCACGGGAAAAGGTACGAACACGTTAATTGCTGTAGTTTTTTTTATTTATCTGTACTTTTTTTCTCCTTGTGTAGTGAAATAATAAACAATTCATATTTAAATTTAACTAACACTTATTTTTTTAAAAGAAACACACTAATCTAATTAAGTTTACAACAAAAATAATCTGAGAATATAAAGAAAGGAAAGAGAGAAATACATAATGCTTTTTTTATTACTTTTCCGTTGAGCTTTATCAACAACGACACACACACAAAAAAAGGTTAGAACTTCAAAGAACAAGTTGTTAAAGTTAAGATAAAGATATCTTATATACTCACAAAAAGATAAAATTATTTAAAAAACATTTTTAATTGGTTGTATTTAAGAGGGTAACTATGATACGTAATTAATCTAGAAAACTGGTTTCATTTTTTTAAGTGTAGGTGAATAAAAAGTGATTTTATATAGATAATAGAATAATATTTTTACTTCTTTTCCCTCCAAATGAGACCTCCTTTTCTCAGTTTTTCTAATTTAGTAACCGTAACTTGGTGAAAATAAAGATTACGATACCTTCTTATTTTTTCTTGGAAATATATGTTTACGTCTTTTTAATCTTAATTTCAGAACATTTTACAAACAAAAACAAAATTGAAAAATCTGTTGAAAATATCATCTAAAACTTCCTCTACTGCTGTGAATAAAAAAATTCAAAGACCAAACTTTATTTCAAGAGGGGAAAAAAAAACAACATTTAAAACTATACTTCCATATTTTTCTGCTGTTCGAAATTTTTTTTAAGAACAGTTAGAATATGCCACTTTGAAAATACGTAATTCTTAAATCATTTTTAATGGAAGAACGCGATACGTATTTTTTAACTTCTTTTACTGACTTCAGATGTAACGATACAATGACGTAGAATGTTAGCCCTCTCCCCAGTGCCGACAAGTTCATTTCGGGCCCAGGGCGCAGATCTACATCCCTCTTGGCACTGGAACAGTGGCGTAGCGGGGGAGGGGGGCAAACGAAAATTGGTGGCGGCAAGCACCACGATATTTAAATTAAAAAAATATTTCAAACTCGAAATCGCGCCCGCGCGACGAAACTGGAGGAAACGAGTGAAAGCTTTAATACACGCACAGATGCAGGAAGTTTATTAGTCGCTATGCAATCGCATTCGTTTTTATGTTACTTAGGCTTCTGGCAACCGATACTGTGATGCTCAAAATTATTTGCAAATAGAGGGACTAAATATCCATCAATGTGCTAAAAATATGTGCTTTACAGACCGTATTAGAAGCAAAACGAGAGGAATTCGTGGATGACGCTTTAATATATGCTAAAAGTTTATGTGAAGAGCTTGAAATTTCTTTTGAACCCCCAAGATGAATTAGGAGGAAGCATATATTTTTGGCGACGGAAGTAAACATGTTCAGTTATCGTACGAAGATGACTTGAGGCGAACAATGTTTTCTTCAATAGACAAAGTAACTGCTGAAATTCGAGAAAAATTCCTACAGTTGCAGAATCTAGCACTAAAATATGCTTTTTAAGGCCTGAAGTGATATTGGGCATGGCGAACTTGACTTAGATCAAGCTCCTCAAGACATTAATAAAGAAGGATTCAAACTTGTGTGAGCGCGTACGTCTACAAAATTTCGTAACTGCAACAGACCCAGGCTGTAAAAAAGAACTTGTTAGGTCCAGCTCTCTAGGTTTATTAAAGTATATTATTGAGTCCTAACTTGAAGATGGTTTATCAAACATTGTCATAATGTTGAGAATTTTTTGAACATCTGCCATCAGTAAGGCCAGTTGCGAGAGTAACTTCTCTAAGCTAAAATTACCGTAAAATCCGGCGTATAACGCACACTTTTAATACAAAAAAATAAGATTGAAATTTAAGGGAGCGCGTTATACGCCGGGCATAAAAACGATAGCTTTAAAAATAACAAAACGATGAGCATAATTTTTTTACCTTCTACACATATCGTTATTAAAGAGAAATGACATGCCTTATGTACTAAAAGGGTTCTAGTTCTAGAAGTATACTATTTTTTCAAAAGTCTGGGATAATACCTGACTTCAAAACATAAGAGCATTGTATACTAACATTTCAAAGATTTTTTCGTGAAAAGGGGGTGTACGTTATACGGCGAAAATACCTAAAAATTAAAAAATGCAGCTTGAAAGTATAGGTGCGCGTCATATACGCCGGATTTTACGGTAATCAAAAATTATCTCGAATCGACTATGTCCGCGTTAAGGCTAACAAATTTAGCTACTCTGGCAAATGAACATAACATACATATTGGTATTGACAATTATATAAAAGATTTTGCAATGAAAAACACACAAAAAGTGCTTTTTGAATCAATAAAAAAAATTTTTAAGCTGTTTCTTTTACTTTTATTAGTTTCCCTGACCAGTAGCACACACAAAAATTTTTCAAGGGAGGGGTCCAGGGTCGAAAGTCCATCTTTTTGATATAATGCTCAAATAAGTCACCCAACATATTCTTTTGATTTTGTCGATTTTCGGGAACAAAAACAAAACAAAATTGATTACTGAATAAATAATTAGCATTAATTGATCAAATTAATTATTAATAACAAATATATAATTAAAATTTACGTAACATATAGATAGGATTATAACCAATCGAAAAAAATCAATGGCTATGGGGGGAGGGGTGTCCGGACCCCTAGGACACTCCCTTGTGTGCGCAACTGTCCCTGACTAACAATTAAAATAGAAGAGACGACAAACCTCAGGCGGCGAAAGCCCAGGCTACGTCGCTGCACTGGAGGATCAAAATTTATAACCGGAAAATCTGGCTAAGTCCAGCTTATCCGGGCCCTTCTGAGCCTCTCTGGGAGCTCGCCCCAAGTGCCCAATGGATAAACCGGCACTGCACTTCCCGAAAAGTAAGGTTTGGGGCCTTCTAGAATTCCGGTCAGTGCGTTACGCTACAGGCAGCGATAGCCAAGTGATCGTAGTCGCGAACTCGTGATCGGTTTTGGGGAGTGGCATATTCGAAACCTAGAAAGTCGAAAACCCTCTGTGTACATAAAATCTGTTGTGACTCAAAGTCCTCGGGTTGGCGTGGTGGGGAAGTTTAGAGCAGGGGTTATTGGAAAATTCGAATCTCAAGTGACATCTTCGTTACTTGACCGTGGCAAAATTTCGTCTCCAATACTTCTCGTGTTGTGCTTTATAGTACGACGTAAATCAAAATCAAATGAAATATCATGTGCTTTAAAATCAACGAACTACAGAAATCGATGATGCAAGAAAGGAACTTCTAAGTTGTTTGCCTCCACCTTTTCAATAAATTAAAAAGATTCAGTTCTTGATAACAAAAAATCATGTTTAAAAAAAAAAGAACAGACAGAATACCTAAACAACACTCATGTCCATAAATTAAGGATAATTCAGAATCACACAGAAATTGAACTCTAAAATAAAAATTTTACCTGTAGAATTATCACACACATCTTGAAGAAGAATATGCAAATTACAGGAAACCACCAGATCGCGCGGATAGTACGTCACAATGACGAGAGTGTAAGAGAGGGGTATATGAGGAAAGTTGGCAAAGAAGTAAAACTGTTCACAAGCGCTTTAAAAGCCTTTCAGTGTAATAACCGCATAGTTATGGCACAAAGGAAGCATTTGAAAGATTTTTTACGTGGTAGAATTATTGGACCACTGGAATGTGGACGTACCCAGCTGGAAGTATCCGAGGAACTTGAAATCGCCCAGAGTGTCATCTCCAGGCTTTGGCAACGATTCCAAAATGATGGTAATGTGAGTAGATGTTACAGCACAGGGGTCACCCCCGAGTTATAACGCCGAATGAGGACCGGTATATATATTTGGCAGTTACTGCCAAAAGAAACAGACGGAGCACAGCATCAGACCTGTCTCGTCAGCTCTCTTCAGCTACCGGTACGACAGTTTCAAGGCAGACCGTGTACAGACGCTTAGGGCACATTGGTCTATATGCTCGTAGGCCTGTCAGATGTGTTCCACTTACCGCAACTCACTGTCGCCTGCGATTAATCTGGAATAGAGAGCATGCATTGTGGACACCACAATAGTGGTCTTGTTGATGTTTTCCGACGAGTCCAGGTTTAGTTTGCAGTCTGATTCTCACCGGACTTTCATATGGAGAGCGCCAGGTACCTGTTACCACCAAGAGAAGACCATTGAACGAGACACCGTTACGGTGGTGCAGGATGGCTCGTTTGGAGAGGAATTATTCTTGGTTCCAGAACTGACCTGCATGTTCAGAGTGTAACGATGACAGGCCACATCTATCGGGATGTCATTCTGGAACAACATGTACGTTGGTTTCGGAGCGCCCTGGGTGCTGAATTTCGGTTTATAGATGACAACGCCCGTCTTCATGAGGTGTCACCATTTTCAGTACGTCTGGCGTTTTTGCCTTTATCTCTTCCACAGACTGAAAATGGGGTCCAAGCAATCCATTTTTTACTTTAAGAAACAAATAGAAGTCGCATGAGGCGAGATCTAGGGAATACGGATGGATACTCGAGCACATTAGTGCGTTTGACCGCCAAAAACTGTTACACAGAGAGTGGAATAGGCACCGGAGCGTGTTGTCTTGGTGCAAAATCCACGTGTTGTAGCTCTGAAGATCTGGCCTTTTCTTCCACGCTCTTTCTCTAAGAATTCTCAGGACCTGATAGCAGTACTGCTGTTTTACGTTTGGCTTACCCATTCAATCATGATGGTGCCATTAATATCGTACAAAAACGATGAACATAACCAGTTCTTGATGTCACGTGTCACAAATCGACCAGAACACTCATTACCTTCAACAACCTCCCGATCTACAGAAAATCGTTTGTGGCATTCAAAACTTTCACTATGTTACGGGCAATTGTCTCCAAACACCTCTTTCAACAATTTAAAACAGATATTCCCAAACTTTTTTGTCTCATAGACCCCTTGCCATGTTTTTCATCTTTGGGTGGAACCTTTCTTATCTGATATTAAATTTTTGCACAAAACTCTTTTTGATAGCTTGTATAGAGCTACTTACTTTAAAAGATATATATTTTTAACTAGAGTGAAGTACAGTATTTAAAACTTAAAAATCACATGTTAATTAATTTTAAATTAAAATTTAATAATACATAAAATAACTGAGCCGCAAACAAAAATGTTTTTAATGAGAGGGATGAATCTGACGTTTTAATAATAAATTTTTAACATTTGAAATCAATCTTGTCGAGTTTAACCCTAAATTTCCTCGGTTAATAATTTTTGGTCATCTTTTTTTCTTTTTTTTGAAATTGGCAACTGCGGTGAAACTTTTGCATTCTAGGAAAAATAAAAATTTTCTCAGAATATTCTATTGTATAATTTGGGTAAATAACAGGTATGTCTTTTTATAGCCAAAATAGCTGTGTGTGACATCAGTTTCTAAACTTTATTTTAAGAACTTCGTTAGTGCATATTTCGATCAGTTCCTCTTGTAATATGACATTTATTTCCTTCAATGTGACCATATGATTTCTTTGTCTACTGAGGTATTACCATAGTCAAAGCCTTCTCAAACCTGGTTTCAAATCTGAATAGAGGGCTTTTAAATGTTGAACGTAAGTTAAAACGTCATCTTCCTGGCAGATTGTTTGTGACAAAATGAGAAACTGGGAAAATTTGCGACCTCCATTACAGTCTTTTAGCTTAATTCTGGCAAGAAAATCTAAAATGATGGTCCTTGTTTTAATAAAATTTAGGCTGTCACCTCATAACTGTGCAAATGAACCTCATTAACCCGCGGTCACTCGCGCCTGTTTTTGCTACCGTCGTTACTCGCGGGGTGTAGAGAACACCCCAAACTTTTAACACGTGTATTTAATTATGAAAATAAAATTAAGTCATTCTGATACATATTTATAAAGTACGAGATGTGTTTTTGTATTATACAAATAAAAATATTAAATTTATTGCATACAAATGAGACTAACATTAGTTTAAACTAAACATACAAAATTTTCATATTAAACCACATAATTTTATTCTTTTTTCATAAACCAGTAAAACGTATATACCAGTAATAAATATACTTTATAATTAATGAGATAATGATTGTATAAAGAAGAAAAATAATATTTTAATCATTTTCCAAACGTTCAGAGCATACTGTATACATATGCTCAACTTCTCGCGGGAGTTCTCAGTCCCCCAGATAAACTTTTGAAGGTCATTACATTCCAATCGTTCGAGAAAGAAGGATTGCATCAAGCCTGAAGGTTTAATGACCTAAAATGTGCTGCTACAGAAAATATTGTGGTTCTACGCATTCTTTTTAGAATCCTGGGAGGATTTTCTTGTTGCTGGGGTGCACAGAACACCCCGCACGAGTGATCGCGGGTTAAATGTAGTAAATAAATCTGTTAAATAGGTAAAATCTGGTTTTCCTTTGATTATGTTTTCTTTTAAAATTAAAGTCACGATCTGGTTTAATGAGAGCCACTACCATAAACCCCCATTTACACCTCATGGACCCCAAAATTATTTTTTCACTAACGTTGACCCCTTGGAACTTATCATAGACCCCTGGGGGTCTATTTGAGAATCCCGGATTTAAAACATTCAGTTATTCTTTTATTATTTTTTTTAATTTCCCTAGGAATTAAAAATGCATGTGCTGCTGGATTTTAAAGTTTATCATGATCGCGGCACTTCGATACAACATCGTCTTACTTAATTAAACAAGGATGAAAAACAAACTGAATTAGATTGAGAGATGGAATAACATGCCACCAGCACCGGAAGGATCAAGGTCCACATATTCCATTCCCACTCCTCCACACGAAGTCTATCGGCTAGCGCAGGGGTGGCCAACCTTTTTAGGAAAAGTGCCACTATTTGATAATAATAATAAAAAAAAACTGCGTGCCACTTCCAACTTTTCCAACAAGCAAAATATAAAATGGTTTTAGAATGCTACTTATAGGCTGTTATGGGATTTATACGCAAATAGCACAGGTTTTATGCGCGTCTATGTAGTCGAAATTTAAAAATAATACACCGTAAAATCCGGCTTATATAACGCGCACCTATACTTTCAAGCTACATTTTTTAATTTTATGGAATATTCGCCGTATAACGTGCACCCCTTTTTTTTACGAAGAAATCTGAAATATTAGTATTCATTGCTCTTATGTTTTGAAGTCATTTATTCGAGGTATTATCCCAGACTTTTGAAAAGATAGTATACTTCCAGAACTATAACTTTTTAGTTTATAAGGCAAGTTATTTCTCTTTTTAAATAAACAGTACTTCGATACATATAGAAGGACATTTTTTTTTATGTGTTCATCTCTTTTGTTATCTTTTTAAAGCTATCGTTTTTATGCCCGACGTATAACACGCACCCTTAAATTTCGATCTTATTTTTTGTGGAAAAGTGCGCGTTATACGCCGGATTTTATTGTAATAAATAAGACAAAAGTACAAACTTAGGTTTATTGTTAATAAACTTTTTACCAAGTTCAATCAGTTAGATTAGGTATAAAGTAAAAATTAGTATAACTTGAATCATTTGTCTCTCTAAATAATTATTAAATACTCAGTACTTAATGTGGCTTTTGAATTTCTACTTCTTTTTATCAAGTCATCTATTGTAGAAATGCGCCTTCAAGTGGCTTGCAAAATTAGGTTAATATAAGTGATTTCAGCAAGTTTTAAGTTAAATTTATTTTATTATGTTTATAATTGAAAAAAAAAAAATCACAAGTATATTTGGATTCATATTTTGAGGATTTTGTTAGGTTTTTGTTTGCCTATTTTAAAAAAAAATTGTAAAAAATTATTACTTATAAACTTTTCAAAATTTTAAATTTTTTTAGTAAGTTTTCGCGAGTCATTGTTACAACTTCCTCGTGCAAAATTGTGGCACGCGTGCCGCGGGTTGGCCAGGGGCATGCGTAGTCCAGGAATTTAATTGTCACACCTTGTATATATCGTGTTTTACAAAATCAATCACTTAACCATACAAACAAAGCAAAACTGGTATTCGAATTTCAAAAATTTGGTTTGGAGGTTATTTATTTTTTTCAAAGAAATAATTATTTCTTTATCTTTTATGACTTTTTCCCTCAGTTTTTGCAAGTCTTTCGATAATTACAATTGCACTATAATGTGCTTTAATATCATACAGCTTTTATGTAACGCTTTTGATTAGAATAAAGGTAGATAATTTTTAGATAATGAGATATTCGATTTCGTGAGTATCTTTAACATGATTTTTGAGGAACAAAAACAATTATCTTTCTAGGTCTAGACATTAAATTTTTCTCGACCGAGTGTTTATGAACGTCGCATTTTAAAGTAACACAAGAGCTATTGGTTAAGGACCTCGTAATTTTGAACCTCGGTCAAGTGGTGACAACGACACTTGAGCTGGACCTCTCCGAACTTCCACAATACGCCAACGCGGGAGGGCTTTGAACCTTGAGAGATTCAATGTATATCAGCCTTCTACATGGTGCGTCTTAAATAGCACTAGGTTTCGAACATGAGACCCTACAACGCAGGTCATGAGTTCGTAACTCTGACACCAGGCTATTACAGTCTTTAAATAGTGCTGAAGCACTGTATTTTAACAAGCATGTGTGAAGTTTTCCACGTGGACTCAAAAAAGGTGTATCCACATTAAAAAGGGGTCATATCATTGGCCTGCATGAGTAAAAGAAACCGACTTAAGGTATCCGACTACGTTCAGAATTGTGATTTTAAAAAAGCGCCTAAATGAATACTTTTCATGATATTAAGTGTCACTTAGATTAGAATACATATATAAAATTGTTTTAAGGATATTATGACAAAAAAATTATTTAAATAGAATATTATAGCAAAAAATTAACTTAGAATAATCTTTTTTCAAAACGTTCTCCTTTTATAAAAAAGGCTGCTATAATAATAATATTTTGCTTATATAAAGTTAATACTTCTCCAGAGAGTCTGAATTAGGATTTTTTGAAAAATTCACATTATTTTCAGAGTTACAACCAAATGAAATAATTATTGGCGTTTTTTTCTTTAAATTTCTCCCCTCTGTTGTCGTAAAACATGGATAAACCCACTTCCAAGTTATATATTTCAAAAATTCTAGTTGAGCCTCTGTACAGAGGTCTGAACTATATAAAGGCAAAATATTATTACAATATAGGAGCATTTTTCATAAAAGGAGAATGTTTTGAAAATTGATCATTCTATGTTCATTTTTTGTCAAAATATTGTACTTAAATAATTTTATTTTGTAATAATATTCTTAAGACACACAGTTTTATATACGTTTTCTAATCTAAGTGATTCTGAATATCATAAATATTATCCATTCATTCTCTTTTGCAAAATCAAGGTTCCGAACGTAGTCGGATACCTTAAGAAATCGTTGAAATTTCTGGAACATGCTAAATCAGCGGTTCTTAAACTCTCGAGTCCCCTTTATCTTTCAATAAATATGTGTGAAGTTTTCCACGCGGTCCCCCGGGGACTGCGGACCACAGTTTATGAACCGCTGGGCTAAGTGATAAATGCGATCAGGCATTCAGTGGCGCATAGGCTCGAATACGTAGGTCGGTCATGCAGTGCCGGTTTATCCATTGGGCGTTAGAGGCGGACACCCTGGGGCCCGAAAAAGCTGAATTTAACCAGATTTTCTGGTTATAAATTTCGATCCTTCAGTACCAAGGGGGTCTGTAGATCTTCTGCACTCAGGGCCCGAAAAGAGCTTAAATCGACACTGGAGTCATGACTACAGTTTCTAGGTTACCTCGGCCACTAAATTTTTCACAAAGAACTCATGAAAAATTTGAGCAGGGAAGCTTTTTAGTGCATTTTGAAAATTACATGTCATGCATATAAAATTTGTCTCTTGGGTGAGCAGAAGCCAGTGGTAAGCAAACTTTTGGAGATAAGAGCCAAATTGAAAGAAAAACAAAATAACTAAGGTATCAAAGAGCCATTTATACTAAGAGCCGCATATGCATTCGCAGGAGGGCAAGGGGAGCCTCCGCTAATAATTGCCATCAAGACTGTTGCACTCCAATTGACATTTTTTTGTTTATAATACTAAAATAAAGTTTTGCACAAAAAAAAAAGTAACATTTTCCATTCCTTCCAAAACTAAGAAGTTTTGAAGATATTTTTTATTTCTGTGGCTCAATGCAAGAACAGCTAATGTCAAAACACCATAATGTAGGGGTTAGATTCGTCCTGAAAAAAAAATGTTCCAATGAACTATCCCTTAGATCTTCATTCTGAAATTTCATGTTCACACTAATGATTAAAGTAAATCCTTATTGTCCCTGCATGTGTAAGTCATGTAAACTTTCTTTTTATTAACCCTCAAACATGTCACAAAAACGCGGAATGGGTTTTTGACACTTTAGTTGGGGGTATATGTGTATCTTTGTTCATATTTAAAAGTGTTCCCAAACTCATGTATGAGAAAAAAAATAAATATAAATAAAACTGTTGCTGGAAATTACTTTAAAGAATGTCTTCCTATGGCAGCATTTATACCAATAAATTTAGACTTTAGAACTAATTTTAATATTTTCACTGATTTTCAGTGCACTTTGTCAATGAAGAACAGTTTAATACAGGATTCTTAAGCCATATTCAAATGTTTAATCTTAAACGCAAACAAAGTAAATCTTTTCTATAGATAATTATAAAGGAGAAAGAGAAAAAATAATTTTTAGTAGGTATAATTTTATTATTTATTTTTTAATAATTCATGTAGCTAAGAGTCTGAAGAGCCGCGGTTTGCCAACCCCTCGGTTAAAACAACGCATTAAATAAAAACTGTTGCTGAAGGACTATATATTTTTTTTTCTTGTTTAATTTCTCAGGAGAAAAAAATAAAGTGAGAACATGATTCAAAATGACAAGGCCCGTTCACCAATATTAAATTAAATTAATTCCAATAAACCAAGTATGTATAAAAGTAATAAAACTTATAGGAGTTAGTATTTGAGCAACGAGCCGCACGCGTAAACTTCGTTATCTGTTTAACGAAAACCTAGAGTGGCAGTGTCTTTTCACCAAGAACAATTTAACCATGTCCATCAAATGTCATCAGCTATCTCTCTTCGGTTAATTAACAGCTTGAAGAACACAACAAAAACCGCATTCGATTAATAACTTTCTTCCGTCCATCTTAACGAGAAAGTCGTGTGTCTAATTTATTCGACACGTCTTCATTAAATTGGTGACGAGTATCTCCAAACGAGCCATTAAACAACCGAGACACGGAAAAAAAGAAACAAACAAAAGATAACGGAGAAGTGGAAGGAACAATAATGGAAATGAGCGTGTCGGGATTTAACAGTTGCAGTTACAGCAGACACCCTAACCCACGCTGTTGCCATTGATAAGTGTGTAAATGCTGCCAAGACCTTTCTCTCTTCTAATCTGCGTTTCCCTTTTTTTCGCCATGCGTGCTAAGCCAGATCGTGTTGTGTATCAGGCTATTATTTATGACCTGCTTGAGCGCAAGATGAAGGGGGGAGGGGGGAAGAGAGAGAGAATGGAAATAAAAATCGTTGAAAACCGGTACCCCAGAGGTGCTGCCACAGAATGGAGAGGGGTGGGATAGATCTTGTTGGCAGGTTTCTACCTCGTGGAGAGGGTGAGAAGGCTATGAAAATGTATAAAAATAAGAAATAAAATAAAAAGTGTTCCACAGCGTGAAGGGAAGAATGTGGCCTGAGGTACAATCGGGACCCCCTCTATAGGGTTGTTCACCGATAACTGGGAGAGATTTTTTTGTATGTGTGTGTGATGTATCAGACCCGAGTTTTTTGAGAGCTGGCGAAGCAACAGGATGAGATAAGACCAGTGATTTACGATGCGGCTGAAACGGCGAAAAATGTTGTTTGGAGATGTTGTCCTTATCTTGTCAGGTTGAGGAGTTTTCTACGTGGGATGACGGCCTGAGATAAGGAAGGTCGTCCCTTGACGCCCGTGAGTGTCGGATGCTCAGATTGGGAAATAAAATAATCTGAAGTGTCGCAGTTCTGTCCGTCTGTCGCTTTCTTATGTGAGGTTGAAACTGTCATCTTTATTTCTGGTTGGTTTCCAGTGTCGATCTATTTTATTTTGAATGTGTCAAAAGTGGAGAGAAAAATTTTGAAGCAGACGTGTGTTTCAATAGGAAAACTTACACGATGTTCCAATATTTGAAAAATAGAGAACATATTCAACACAGAGAACTTAGAGAACATTTTTTCTATATTATTAATACAAATAATTGGATATTTAGCCAACTTTATACCTTTTTCTTTTATTTACTTTATTTTAAATTGTGTTTATTATTTACCATTTTGTGTCTCATTTCCTAATCACATTATAAAAAAATTATATTCAAATAAATGTTAGGAAAACACAGGGTTATTCATAATTTCCTCCAAGGTTTCGGAGTGCTGCTGTAAAAAAACTAAAAGGAATACAGAAAAAAAAAGAGTGTGCGTGCTAATGACCACACGTTAGAAGTGGTAACTTCAAATTTTGTAATGTTATTTCAGGGGTTAGGTAGGAGAATAAAAAACAAGATGTTAGTATTGTCCTATAATTATTTATTCATATGTTTGTACTCATAAAGTAATATTTTTGTGCGAAATATACAATCATATTTGGAAATTAATTGTATTCTAAGAAGAAAACAATAGGTTTATGATAACTGGAATAGGTTATAAATCCTTTAGATTCAAAATTTTATTTAAATATCTATAAAAAAAACTCCGTCAAGCGTTGTTCCGTACTTGCTCGTGCTTCATTTGGATCATTTGACATTATTAAATTGAATTTTGATTTTAAAAAATCAACTAAAGGATTTGTCTTTTGAAAACTACTTTAAAATTTCCACTTAAAATCATAGGTAATTTGTTCAGAAGACCCTATCCGGATTTGTGAATTTTGGTTGTAATTTAACAATATTGAATTCTATCCATGAATTAATTTAAGCAAAGATATATTAAGACAGGTAGTGGATTGGGAAGAGAGAAATCTAGGTCAAAACCTTTAAAAAGGGATTTAATCAAAAGATTTATATCTCATAATCTCTGGCGTATTCTAGCTCTTTTGTCATTGTATGGGAGTTTTGTACAAATATATCCGGTGCTGCTGCAAGGAAAGTCTTCTTAATTATATTTTGTTTTCTTGTATTTAAATTATTGAATGTAACTTTTTCTTAATACCTGTCTACTTAATTTTGTTATTTTAAACTTTTAATTGTTTTAATTTTCTTTTTAGGCTCAAAGTATATTTAAGTAATGTGATTAATAGAACTATTTGTTCATTGCTATTCCGATTCGCTTATAAAAATATATCTTTATTCTTAAGATCACTGCAATATTCCTAATGATAATAATACTATTTACTTAGTTCTATAAAAATTTGTCCTTTTTCTACATTTTATGTTTAATTTAAGTGTAGGATTTCTTTTTCTCTCTAAGCCTATTTTTTAAAAATATTACGTTTCATTTTCAAACTTCATCTAGGAATAGGAAAAATCTCGCATTTATTCCCTTGGAACAGGGGTGTCCAACCCGCGGCCCGGGGGCAGCATTTGACCCGCCTTGAATAATTTTGCGGCCCACGAGATTCTTTGCAACTTTACAAAATTCGACTATTTTGTACAATAGTTTTGTTTAAAGAGGTTTTTTTTTCTTGTAAAAAATAAAACTTATAACTGTTATTATTTTATCACGTTGCTTCTGTTACTGCGAATTTCTTTCTTTTTTTTTTTTTTTTTTTTTTTTTTTTGTAAATTGAAATTTATCAAACATAAATCATGCTCGAACTTAACACACGAATATCTGCAACATGAATTACGATACGGAAATACACATGCATTGAGATTGACTTGCAAAAACTAAGTGAAAGAGTCGAGAAAGATATCTCACTAATTAAATAAATTAAACATTATTTGATCATTGCATTATTATTATTATACTATCTATGTTTGTATACATGAAAAACAATGAAAACAATAATAATATATCCGTCTGTTTTAAATTTTCACTCCAACAAATGTTTGTAATGGATCCAAATCTAATACAAAGATTCTACACTGGTGTGCAAAACTTAAGCAACAATGTAAAAATTTAACAGATAGCCATGAAATTGCAGAAAAGGAGGTCTGAAGATCAGTACAGTGAACACGTAAGTCAGTAGAAACGTCATGCGTATGCAAATATCAGGAACCAAACGTCAGAAGCGACGTGAGCGTAAGCAAAACGCGTGATGTCGGCGCGCGCTGCTCAACAGTAGAATAAAATGAAGGACGGAGACGCAATTCAACATATTCGTTGCAAGTGCCAGTGAGTCAGTTCGTGAAATATGGCTAGAAGAAATCACCTGGACGACTTCACACGTGGAAAAATGATCGGAAAGCTGGAGGAGGGGCGTACCGTCACCAGTGTAGCTGCAGAGTTCGGAATCAACAAAGGTGTCGTTTCGCGCGCTTGGAAAGAGTTCCAAACCACAGGCACAGCTGTTAGAAAGGTTGGTGGTGGCCGCCCGAGGACGACAACTGCAGGGGATGACCGATATATCATTCTGCAGGTGAAAAGAGGCCGACGGCAGTCAGCAAGCGTCATTGCTCAGCAACTCTCTACAGCAACGGAGTGACAAGTGTCGCGGTTTACTGTAGCCAGACGCCTTCACAAAGGGGGTCTATTCGCCCGCCGTCCTGAACGCTGCCTCCCGTTGAAAGTTGACCACCGACGCCTCCGTTTACAGTGGTGCAGAGAGCACAAAAACTGGACAACTGATCAATGGAGTCGTGTCCTCTTTACGGATGAGAGTCGGTTCAGTACCAGAAGCGATTCTCAACGTGTATTGATTTGGAGAGAGATCGGGACGCGGTTTTATACCAGTAACATCAAGGAAAGACACCATTACAGTGGTCCTGGAGTTCTTGTCTGGCGAGGCATTATGCTGAACGGGCGAACTGAGCTCCACATTTTCGATAGAGGGTCTGTAATCGGGGGAGGTACTTCTTCCCCATGTGCGTCTGTTCCGAGGTGCCATTGGCCCAGACTTCATTTTTATGGATGACTATGCACAGCCACATCGGTCTCTTGTTGTTGAGGAGCTGATGGAAAGTGAAGATATCACTCGAATGGATTGGCCAGCGTACTCCGCAGATTTAAATCCCATCGAACATGTGTGGGATGCTTTAGGGAGATGTATTGGAGCACGCGCTTACATCATCCGGAGAACACCCCAACAACTTAAACAGATGCTGATTGAAGAATGGGTACTCATACCACAAGAAATGTTGCACCAGCTGGTTCTGAGTATGTGGAGACGGTGCGAACCAACCATTGCAGTGAGGGGAGGGCATATACTATATTAAGGAACATCTGCTTGTTGTTCTTCCTGTTGGATAGACCATCATGAGTCACGATACTATGCGTTCAATAAAGCTTGTTTTTGTTTGATTCCATACCGTATACATTGTATCCCTTTTTCAGCGCCTATGCTTTCGTCATCCTTTACGTACATAATACTCTCCCTCATTTCTGAATTTCATGTCTCTCAGATAATTTTTCGTGAAGTTATGGCAATAAACCCACCTGTTACTTAAGTTTTGCACACCAGTGTATATTTTTATATGCGGCCCGCGGGATTGTAAAGTTCTTCCGAAGTGGTCCGCGAGGCCATTTGGGTTGGCCACTCCTGTCCTAAAAAGTGGTGAAGGGGGGCGGGGGTGCCCCACTTAGATCGAAGCTTGAGCGTGACGTTCATTCAAGTTCACTCTTCGGCAAATCGCGCCAATAGAAGTTATCACTTCTGTTAGTTCTGTTAATGAACAGCGCCCTCTAGCGGCTTGTAAAGAAAAACGTCAATGTATGTGTAACAATCACTCCGAGAGGTTGTGTACGGAGTAGAGAGAGAGATTAAAAATATTACAGTCCACTGCGTGTGTTTACTGTGTGTGTGTGTTGAGTCAATTCATGGTCAGCCTCACCGGAGGAAAACGACCTTATGGATATGTGAATTTGTGAAACCGTGGATTATCAAAATTCACAGTGAAAAAAAATATATAAGTGATTGCCAAAGTGTGAATAGAGAACGATTGCGAAACTTTAGCGAGCAGCGTGAAACAGCGATCTGAGGAGGTAGGTGCAATTAATTGATCCCTATTAATTCTTAATTCATAAATATGTCTTTAAATAAATTAGGGAAAGATGAGTTAAAAATCGTTGCGGAAGAGTTAAATTTAACTGTACCAGAAGGAGCAAAAATCGCTGGCTTAAAAAACTTAATTGTAAATAGTGACGTTTACAAAAATGATAAAGAGTTAGTTCAATCTGCAATCGATTATGCTTTGGCGGAAATTAAAAATAAGAGATTGGATAGTGAAATTAAGTTAGAATTTGAACGAATTAAATTAGCGCAATTGCAAAAACAATTAGAACTTGCAAATATCCAGAAGAATTTACCTCAAAATCCCGATATTCGAAATCCGAGCGTTTTTGAAACTGCCGCCAATTGTAATGTTGAGACTTTGTTAAAGTCCGTGAAAACTTTAACAATACCCGTACCTTCAAGAGTGGAATCATATAATTTATTTTTCCAGTCGCTCGAAAAAGCATTCAAAATAAAAGAGGTTCCCGAACAATTTAAAGGCGAAATTCTTTTAAATATTCTAGGTGAGAGAGTTAATAATTTACTTGTTCATGTTTCCGAAGAAGAGTTAAATAATTATAGTAAGCTTAAAGATTTAGTATTAAAAGAATTTTCTCCCACACCTCAAGAATGCTATAATAGATTTCAGAAAGCGCAAAAATTAAGTTCAGAGAGTTATGTGCAATTTGCATCACGATTATGCGCGACATTTGAGTATTATTGTCAGCTGCGCAATGTGAATGATTTTAAATCATTGTGTGAGTTAATTGTATCGGATAAAATAATGAACACACTCGACAGAGAATTATTGTCTTACATGAGTATAAAACAGGGAGAGAGAAATATTTTAAACCACAAGAGTTAGGGCGTGAGTGCGATATATATTTGTCATCGAAAGGCAAAATTAAGAATGAGATATTTTCTAAGCCCTTTTGTGAAAATTCCAAGCGTTTTAATTATAATAAACAAAACAAATTTAATGCTAAAATACCGCGAGATGCATCGAATGTATTTTTTTCCGAGTTAAAAAATGATAAATGTGTATTGTGTAAAAATAATGTCCATGCCTTACAATTTTGCCCACAATTTAAAATGTTTTCTGTAAACGAAAGAGTAGAATTTGTTAAAAATAATAGACTTTGTTTTAAATGTTTTTCACCTCAATGCAGCGTTAATAGATGTAGATCAAAAAATTGTTTCTGCTCGAAACCGCATAACAAACTATTACATTACCCCAGAGAAAGGAAAGGGAATTCCTTCTTCCCCCTTGAGACGATGACAGAGGTTAACCAGGAATCCCGATTCGCCTTGAGTGTAAATGCTGAATCTTTCGTTCCGAAAGAAGACGAAACACAGATCGTGGCAACGGCGTGTTTTAAAAACAAATGCCTTTTGAGTACTGCTTTAATTCTATATATAGTGAAAGATAAATATTCAGAATGGCAGACATTTAGAGCCTTGTTAGACTCGGGAAGTGAAACTTGTCTAATTTCAAATGAGTGCGCGAATAAATTACGACTTAAGACCGAAAGAATAAATACATTAATCTCGTGTTTAAAGGATGCTTCTATGGTTGTAAATGGGTGTGTTAAAGTGGCGATTTCTAATCAAAATAAATCTTTCGAAGGAGAATTGGATATGCTCGTAGTTAAAAAAATCACTGATTTTATTCCGCAGAAAGCGTTAGAAATAAATTCTGATTTTTATAATTTTGTGGAATTAGCGGATTCTAAATTTAATGTTCCCGGCAAAATTGATTTATTATTAGGTGCAAATATATTTTATTAGTTATTGAAACCGGAAAGAATTTAAATAAAAGATTCGCAATTACTGTTAGTCAACAGCGTATTTGGTTATATAGTAACGGGTAATTTAGATTCAATAAATGAAACTAAGGTTCACTGCGGTTTGATTCGTGATGAGGATTTGAATAAAAATTTAGAAAAATTTTGGAAATTAGAGGAGATAGAGGAACCAATAGTTAAAAATAAAGAAAGGCTAATTTGTGAGGAACATTACGCGAATACTCATTTTAGAACTAAAGAAGGTAAATATGTAGTATCTATGCCCTTAAAAAAGGAACCCTCGTGTTTGGGTAATTCGAAAGACATAGCCCTCAAACGACTTGGATCGCTGTGGAATCGCTTAGCTAGAGATGATAATTATTTAAATTTATATCGTGAATTTTTAAGAGATTATGAAAGACTGGGTCACATGAAGGAAGTGACTAACGAAACTGAACCAAAAATCGCATACTACGCTACCCATCATGGAATTTATCGTCCAGAAAAGTCCACAACAAAACTTAGAGTTGTCTTTAACTGTTCTTCGTTAACTGATAATGGAATATCTTTAAATGACATTCAATATAATGGAGGAGTGATACAAGAGGACTTATATGCGCAAATGCTCAGGTTCAGAACTTACACGTATGCATTTACAGCAGACATTAAAATGATGTATCGAACTATATTAATTAACCCTAAACAGCGTAGTCTGCAGAGAATCGTTTGGTGTGAAAGTGAACATGAATCACCCAAAATTTACGAACTTTCAACTGTTACCTATGGCACTGTAAGTGCTCCCTACTTAGCACAGAGAACTTTAACCCAATTGTCGATGGATGAAGAGGCTAACTTCCCTATAGCAGCTTCCGTTTTACGGAACAACTTGTATATGGACGATGTCCTTTGTGGTGCTGCAACGTTAGAGGAGGCAATTGTACTCAGACAACAATTAAAAGGAATTTTGAAAAGTGCTGGAATGGAGTTGCATAAACTTTGCGCCAATCACGAGAAATTGTCACCAGGTCCCGAACAGAATTACAATTTTGCAACTTTAACAGAGACGAAAACGTTAGGAGTGTCGTGGAAGCCGAACCTAGATTTCTTTTTGATTAAAGTGAAAGTCTGTTTGGACAGTTCTTATACTAAAAGAGACGTCTTGTCTACTATTGCCAAGATCTTTGATCCTGTTGGACTGATGGCACCAGTAATTTCCAAAGCAAAGATTTTCCTCCAGCGTTTGTGGAGAAGCAAATTGGAATGGAATGACCTTCTGCCAGCTGAAGAATATCGAGAATGGCAACAATTCCTAGTATCTTTAGAGAATATCAACAATATAGAGATACCAAGGCGTATTCTTGTCGCTTTTCCAGAAGTTACTGAGATCCATGGCTTTGCTGATGCCTCAGAGCGGTGCTACGGTGCAGCAGTTTACTGCAAATCTAAAAATTTGAAGAGTGAAACTTTAGTTCGGTTAATCACAAGCAAATCGAGAGTAGCGCCTATTAAAAGCCTGACAATTCCCAGACTTGAATTGTGTGCTGCAGTGCTATTGGCAAAACTGGTGAAAAGAGTTGTAGCGGCTTTACAACTAGAAACTGCTGAAATATATCTTTGGTCGGATTCGATGATCGTCATGGCGTGGCTTCGAAAGGAACCGATGGACTTAAAGACCTTTGTTCAAAATAGGGTTGGCAAGATACAAGAACTCTATCCAAATCAGTTATGGAGACACGTACCATCTGATCAAAATCCCGCAGACTTAGTCTCCCGAGGAGTCGATCCTGAGAAACTTTTGCAACAAAACTTATGGTTTAATGGACCAACATTTCTTTCAGGTGATGACTATCCAAATCGAACTATAAACTGTAGAGAGAAGCTAGATGAATATAATTCAGAACTGAAAAACTGTGTTAATGAACAAATTGAAAACTTTCAATCGGTGCTTAATATTCATGTTAATGATTTTTTAAACGACCTTCTTAATCTAAACAATAATTATATAACTATTTTACGTGTATTAAGTTTTATTTTCAGGTTCGTGGAAAATTTAAAGGGAATAAATAAAGTGGCTGGTCCACTCACAACAAAAGAATTTGAGAAAGCTGAAACATATCTGGTAAAAAAGGTGCAAGAGCAAGAATTTTCCAGTGATATTAACCATCTTAAAAGTAAGGGAAGTGTGCTACCAAACAGTAAGTTAAAGACATTGAATCCCTTTTTAGATGACAACGGTGTCTTAAGAGTAGGAGGACGATTGTGTAACTTAGAGTTAAGTTTCGATAAAAAGCACCAGATAATTTTACCAAAAAATAATAGATTAACTTTAATAATAATAGAATATTTTCATAAGAAATATTTACATTTGGCAACTGTATCTTTACTGAATCATATTCGGGAAAAATTTTGGCCGTTGAATGGTAGGTCAATGTGCAGAAAAATTGTATATAAATGTATTGTATGTTTTAAAGCGAAACCAATTGTGTCAACTCAAATTATGGGTAATTTGCCAAAAGAGTGACTTATTACTGATTATCCATTTAATTGTTCAGGAGTAGACTTCTGTGGTCCTTTTTTCATTAAAAATAAAGGACAACGTAAAGGAAATTTGTTTAAAGTGTATATTTGTATTTTTGTGTGTTTGTGTTTAAAGCGGTACATATTGAGTTAGTATCAGATTTAACATCGCAAGCATTCATTGCCGCGTTGAAAAGGTTTATGGCTCGAAGAGGCAAATGTGCAAAACTGTTTTCGGACAATGGTAAAAATTTCTTCGGAGCTAGCAATGAAATTAAAAAACTCCTTGAAATAGTCAGAAAACCAGACGAAAAATTAGCTAATTACTTAGCAGCAGAAGGAATAGAGTGGAAATTTATTCCTGCGAGGTCACCCAATTTTGGAGGTCTTTGGGAAGCGGCCATAAAGTCATATAAATATCACTTAAAAAGAGTTGTGAATGGAATTAATTTAACGTACGAGGAACTACTTACGGTCACTGTACAAATTGAGGGAATTTTAAATTCTCGACCGCTTTGCCCCCTATCAAACAATGATGATGATTTCCAAGTGCTTACACCAGCTCATTTTTTAATTAATAGGTCTTTAAATTCGCTAGAAGAGCCTAATTTAACAAAATGTAAAGAGAGTAATCTCAAACAGTGGCAAAAAATAACTAAGATAGTTCAATTAATGTGGAAATTTGGAGCCGTAATTACTTGAATCAATGACAACAGAGAGGAAAATGGATGTTTGAGAAGAATAACGTTAAAATTGGAGACTTGGTTTTAATAATTGAAGAAAATTTACCAACATATAAATGGGCATTAGGTAGAATCGTAGAATTGTATTATGGCGAAGATAAAAAAGTGCGTGTAGTGAAAATTAAAACTCAGTATAGTACATGTAAAAGAGCCATATCAAAAATTTGTGTTTTACCAATGGAAGATCCTTAAATATAATTTGAATTTTTCATATTGTGTACCATTGGTGGTGTGTAAATTTACTCATTGTTAGTAAAGTGATTTTGTATTTGTATAAAAAAAATATTGTTATTTGTGAAATCTTGAATTTATATAATGATTCATGTAATTGTATTTCTTGGGAATTGTCAAGTGTTGAATGTGTGTAAAGTGTTCTAAATGTAACCAATATGAATGTTAATTTAGTAACAATGATTGCATGGTTAAACCAGTGCAATGTGGGGCGGTATTTTAGTTCTGTTAATGAACAGCGCCCTCTAGCGGCTTGTAAAGAAAAACGTCAGTGTATGTGTAACAATCACTCCGAGAGGTTGTGTACGGAGTAGAGAGAGATATTAAAAATATTACAGTCCACTGCGTGTGTTTACTGTGTGTGTGTGTTGAGTCAATTCAACTTCAAAAAACACGTATGAAAGAATACAGAAACAATTCAAGTTTTATTTACATACTAGCTGCACCCTGCCATACAGTGGCGCACACAGGAATTTTTCAAGGGGGGGAGGGTCCGGGGTCAAAATTTCACCATTCTTGTATCATGCTCCTTTTGATTTTGTCGGTTTTCGGGAACAAAACACAGTAAAAAACTAATTATTGAATAAATAATTAGCATTAATTAGTAAAATTAATCATTAATAACAAATACTTAACTAAATTTTACGTACTATGTACTTAAAATTATAATCAATTGGGAAAAAAAATCAAGTGCTTAGGGGGGGGGTCCAGACCCCCAGGACTCCTCCTTGTGTGCACCACTGCTGCCACACGTTGCTGTGGCTCTGTCTAGATAGATGGAAAAGAAAAGAGCTTGTCAATCCAGCCAATTGTAAATTGTATATTGGGCATAATTTTCTTAATGGGTAGTCTGGTTTCATTACGAAGATGGAGGTCTGAGAACTTAAAATTGGTTTGAGTTTCAAAACATGAGGAAAAACTGGGTGCTTTCAAAACATTTAAAGATTCAATCAAACAATGAAACGCGTTGAAAAAATCCCAAAAATATATAAGAAATAATCACAAGCAAAAATAAATGCAAAAATCATAAAGATATATAAGAAATAATCATAAACCAAAATAAATGCATATCACAAAAATATATATGAAACAATCATAAGCAAAAATTAATTAAATGCAAATCACAAAAATAAATAAGAAATAAGCTTAATAATAAATTAAAAGCAAAAATTCATAAAAAAAGGTTCATGCAGTTAATAAAATAGTAATAAACACAAAGAAATGATAAACAGCCCAAAAATGATTAAAAAAATTACATTAATTTAAATTTAAAAAAAAATGTCTTTAACAGTCAAAATACACACAAATTGGGAATGAATCTACTCTGGAGTCCTTGAGGGCAAAAGGTTAATTTCACCATGCTTCTGGGAAGACAACATTCTTTGTTTTTCCGTTTTCAGAGTAGATATATAGATTGTCTGGTTTACCTACTCTAGAACGTGCAACATATAATTGTCTAAGAGAGAAGTAATCTGTCTTTAAATCTAAACCACACAATTCTAAAGATTGCCCATGAGCTTTATTGATAGTGATTGCAAACACCAATCGAAATGGGAATTGCAATATCATAAACTGAAATGGCATATCTGTTGGTATCACAGGAATGTGAGGAATGTGAGAGCATCTTCCCCATTGTAGGTCCTGTCAAAATTGTTGCCTCTTTGATGTTATTTATTAATTTTTTTACTGCAATTCGTGTACCATTACACAGCTTTGGCTGATTAATATTTCGCAACATGATAATTGTCACTCTAAATTTCAAATGCAGTATGTGGGGTGGCATTCTTTCAAAACATTTAAAAATTCAATCCGACAATAAAATGTAATGGCAAATCACAAAAATATATAAGGAATAATCATAAACAAAAATTAGATGAAAATCCCAAAAATACATCAGAAATAATCGTAATCAAAAATAAATGCAAATCATAAAAATAGTATATAAGAAATAATCATAAGCAAAAATTATAGAAATGCAAATCAGAAAAATAAATAATCATAGTAATAAATTAAATACATAAATAGGTTCATGTGGATCATAAAATAGTAGCAAACCAAAATGGCTCTTTTCGTGAAGAAGCAATTGCGTAAAAAGGTACATTTGAGAAACAATGCACCTTTTTACGCCAGAGGAAAATACGCAGCGAGCGTCTAATTCATCCTTGTCATCGCCAATAAAACACATTTGTAAAAAAAATTTTTTGACCGTTTGGGAATGGAAGCAATGAGCAAACTTTATTGTAAATTTGTTCTTTCACTTTGAAAGTTGGCACATGAAATGTGTTATTATAATTTCTTCTTCAAATGATGTCATTAGGAAACAGGAATTATATTTCCTGATATTAGAAAGAAAATGCTTTGATTCTGCAGTATATCCAGCAAGCCAAGTTTTTAATGGCTCTGGTGGTTCTCTAAGTTGAGGCAGTTTAGTTTTTCCAGCAGCACAGCACATTCCTTTTGTTTCTCCGCTAAATTTCAGTCTTGCAATAAGGACACACTACCGTCATTGTGCTAATAAGAACATGCCGGCTCAAACTGTAATCCTCAGCTGGGTTGTACCAGAATGCAAGGCGATTATAAGGCTGATACGATGTTTCTTGTTGACGTCTTTCAGCCGTTTGTAACCTATTGTGTTCTCTTTGTTGAGAACGGAGTTCGTCTAGTGTTACAGAACGTGACTGCCGTACTCGCAAACGTGCATCCTCAAGTCTAGTTGCACGTTGCTCTGCTGCTTCCACAACACGTATTTGAGCCATTCTTTGTCGGCTTTGCTCGTTCGCTGATGCCCGTTCTTCCTCAGAGAGTTTAATGTACAATTACTCTCGTTGCACTACTTTTATTTTGCGAGTATGACAACCTAGGTTTGATTTCCTGTAATGCATTATTTTTATGTACTGAAGCTGATTGACTGCACTTAAAAAGAAGAAAGAAAGTCCAGACTAAAACATATAAAATTGCAAAACATTACAAAAACAGGAACAAAGAGAAAGGGAAAAAATAAAAGTACTAACGAAATATTTAACTTCAAACGTAAATCTATTGAAACAGCTCAATTTCGATGCAATGGGAAACAGAACATTTCATTCCACTTGAACAAAGCATTCCAAAGAGGTCAAATTCACTATACAGTTTGAATTCAAATGACAATTAATTGACAGAACAGAATTCTCACCAATTTTTCACAGAGAAATAAGAAAAGCAAAAAACTAAATGAAGAACAATGAAAAAATAAACTATACTCACACAAATCAACACTATGGTAAAAGACACAGCTCAATAGCAATGCAATGTATCACAAAATAATTAAGGTGACTGCTTACATTCAAAATGTAGCAGACACCTGGAAGTATCATTAATGACGCGAGTAACATAACACTACTAAATCAAATTTGTGCATCGTTTACAATCATATATTAACTGTGTCTGCTCTCCAAGAGAGTTAAGGAAGAAATACAAATTACTCATGGTTAAAGATATTTTGCATTGATTACACAAAGAAAATTCAAATATGAACATGGATTTCACATCATAAATGTTCGACAAAGCGTTGATAATAATTGAAGATTTTTACAATTTCCAATCGTTATCAGCAAAGTTTAGTGCATATCTTTAAAATTAATTGGCTTAGATCTAGACATAGATTTCTTCTCACATGGACAATTATTTGATGTGTTCTAGAGCAGGCAGACCAAACAATCATTTCTGTATCTGCACAGACAATGAAGCTACAAAAAATACTGTCTTCCCAGAAGCATTGTAAAATCTCTCATATCACGGACTCCCGAGCAAAACCATTTAGTCAAATTTAGCTATATTTTATTTGTATAAAATAGCTTTTCGATTCAAATTAATATAGTAATTTTTTTTCCTTCTGTTTAAGACTACCCCTTATTTTTATATGTTTTTGACTATTTTATGAACTTCTTTATGCATTTTTGAAATTATTTGTTACTTGCATATTATTGCAGCATATTAGTGACATTATATGAAACGAAGTACCTGGTTGTCAATTCAGTGCATACAACACATAGGAAATAGGGATTGCCAACTTGGCAAGTTTATAATATAATGGTCTATTGTTGCAATAATACACAAGTACCATTATTTCTTATAAACATTAATGATTCGAATTTATATTTTTGTTCATGGTTCTTTATTACATATTTCCCTGATTTATATGTTTCTGTTGAAGATTCTTATTTGGATGCTTTCTTTGGTACTTATGTATCATCGTAACCTATTGGCGACATTATATAAAACGAAGCACCTGGTTGCCAATTCACCACATACGACACTTAGGAAATCGGGGTTGCCAAAATGGCAAATTATAATAGAGTTGGCGATTGCTGTAATAATACGAAATTACCTTTCCTTTTATTTGTTTCAATTTTTGTGTATTATTATTTACTTTTGTAATAATAATGTGGTGCACCGGTCTTTTTAACCAGACTGAGCCACAGCAACATGCAGTACAGCTAGTTATAAAATAAAATTAAACCTTAAAAAGATTTTAAAAAAATGAAATAAGGCTCAACACTTTAATTAAATGAATATAAACAATTTCGTACAAAAACAGAATATATAGTAGAAAATCTTTATTTCCTATTTCAAAGAGACATCAAACAAAATTTAAAAAATTGTCAAAAAAGGATAAAAAAAACCCCCCACATTTATAAGAACAATCCCGTTGATTAATTTCGCCAAATTAAGACATCACGAAGTGCAAATAAATACTTTAGCGAGGTCCTTTCATTTGCGGGACATGATCGGCAAAATACAAACGAAATGTAAGTAGTAAAATATAAAAAAAAACCAAGATTATATATATATATATATATATATATATATATATATATATATATATATATATTGAATTAAAAAAGGATTACAGGAGAGAAAGATAAAATATATAGACGCTACTAATATTCCTGATATTAATTTCATACTATCTAAAGCAGATAACGAAAACGAAAATACAATACTAATGTTAATTGCAGTAAGAACTGAAGTACCTTATCAGTACGAAGTTTTGATTTGTAAAAACAATTGTAATCTTCGTTCTATAAAGAAAGAAATTCTACGTGAAATTACTGAAAAAATAAACTGTAATTTTTTTTCATTGAGAGCATTTATAACCCCGTGCACCACAAAGCATCACACGGGGCTTACATAGAAGTAGGCCTGATGCGCACATCACAAACATCCTTCTCTTACCCGGGATTCGAACACTGACCCTACCTACGCCACCGCAGACAGCGTCACTAACCACTATACTGAATGGGAGACTAAGTTGTAATTTGCAAGCAAAATCACACACATAAACATCCTGCGATATCCAGATCCTGCGAAAACTACAAACAAAATTTTAGCTGTTAAAAAAATAATCATTAAAAAAATGATTTATTCGAAAAATAATCCTAATCAAGTATCAAGGAACAGAAAAATTGGATAAATATTCCCACCGATAAACATAACAATACAAAAAATATGTAATCATCTTGAAAATCTGCGTGTAAAGTATAAAATTTCGCATTTAGTGAGAGGCGTGACATCATATGACGTCATAAAACCGGAAAATCACTTAAAAATTAAACTTTAAAAAATTTAGAAAAAATTACGAAATCATAAGTACATAAAAATCCGTCCGGATTCAAATGCAACGTTATGTCAAAATTTCATAGGAAAGGGTCCAGTAGTTCGGAGATTAGCGGCTTTGAACAAACACACATTACATTTTTATTTATATCGATTTTACAGGCGTCTTATGTGTGAACGAACCCTTAATAACACGGCATACATCAATGCAACAATCCTGTTCCTGCCACCAGTGGCAAAACGGAGAATATTAGTCCCCACCCACCCACCAAAGTCAAGTATTGGGCTCCAAGTCGTAAGTGTCAGTCAGGCTTTGGGCCCCCTAGAATCCTGTGCCCCCGCATTGCGGGGGTGTACGTTACGCCACTGCCTGCCACACTCTGTTCAACATGGTACTGTCAACGCTATTCACAGCACATGTTACCCTTTCATGCAGTTCTGCTACATCACGTGGCAAAGGGGAAACGAAAACTTGCGTCTTTGGTAAAAGACCGAGTTTGTGGATGACACGGATTACAGGGTAAGGATAGCACCAGTGGCGCAACGTAAAACCCCGCAGTGCGGGGGGTAGGGTTCCAGGGGCACAAGGCCTTATTTTGTGGTTTTTCAATCCTTTGTAAGATCCGGCTTGGGGCCCAAAATCTGACCTCGCAGGGGGCCCTACTATTCTCCGTTATGCCATTGGATAGCACTTGTTGTCAATAACGCTGATTGTATCATATTGAGCATAGTGTGGCAAGAACTAGACGGTTGCATTGAATTATGCCATACGACCAAAAGGGCTCACACATCGGACACCTGTAAAATATGTAAATAAAACAAATTTTTTTTCTGCATTCTTTCATAATTTTTTTTTTGCTGCATTCCTCTTAGTTTTTTTCTGAGATGATATTTGCAATTGGAAATTTATGAGATTCATTCCTAATACCTTCGAAGACCTTAATATAGTATAGTAAAGAATATTTTTTCAAATCCACGGTTGAACCAAAGTAGGCGAGTGTTTATTAACGTCGCATTATAAGGCAATGGTGAAGCACTTCGCAATTTTGAACCACAGTCAAGTGACGCGGACGACACATATGCTGGCATCCACCTTTTCAAACGATCACACCACACCAACGGGAGGATTTTGAGACTCATTTAACGACAGATTTCACACGACAGATTTAACGTGTATCAGCTCTTCTACACGGAGGGTTTTCAGTTTCATTGGGGCTCGAACTCATATGTTGGTCACGAACTCGTGACTAGGGCCACTAGGCTACCCTGGCCCCGGTTGAAGTCCGAAATTCTTACGAGTGAGGCATGGAAGTTATAAAAATGTAATGTCACCTCATTTGCCTTTTCACAATCCGACGCAGGTTAGAGCTGCATTAAAAGAAAAGAATAAATATAAACTGTTGGGGACTGCACTATACTTTCACTTTGTGGCTCTAATTATAATTCCGAATTACGTATTTACCAAAACTAAAGTATATTTCCCCTAGGATTGTTTGAGAGATTACACTTTTTATTAGGAGAGAGGTCTTGGAACTTTATGAGTAAGAACGCTTCTATGGGAATTGTAAAAGATCAGAGCAGACAGGCAAAGGGACTTTTCAAGTATGGTGTATCAGTAGAGCGCACAGGAATTTTTTAAGGGGGAATCCAGGGTTGAAAGTCCACCCTTCTTGTATCATGCTCCTTTTGATTTGGTCGATTTTCGGGAACAAAAAACGGTAAAAAACTAATTATTGAATCAATAATTGGCGTTAATTAATAAAATTTTACGTACTATATGCTTAGAATTATAATCAATCGGAAAAAATCGTGGGCTTTGGGGACAGGGATTCCGGACCCCTAGGACTCCCTTGTGTGCGCCACTATTTTGTATACATTTTTGTATTTTTCTCAAAAAAGTGAAAAAAATGGTGGTAGCCTAGTAGTCAAGGTCATGGACTCGTGGTTGGCATGTCACGAGTTCGAACCTTGTGTCACTGGAGACCCGCCGTGTAGAAGGAGTCGCTGCACGAAGTTCAGACGTCCTCCCGTTGGTGTAGTGTGGAAGTTAGGAGAGGTGAGTTTCAGCTCAGGTGTCGACCACGTCGCTTCAAAATTATGAGATCCGTCTCCAATAGCCCTTGTGCACCTTTATAGTGCACTTAAATTTGTTAAAGTTCAAAGTCATTATGTTGATGTGGAAGTTTGGAGTGCCATCTCACAGTTGTTGCCCTTATTAATTGACCATGGTTCAAAATGTTGAGGTCTGTTGCCAATAATCCTTGTGTTGTTTTAGAGTGGGACATTAATGAGCGATCCACCAACCTAGATGACAGTTAAGTCAGTAATGTAATCGAATATTTTCTTTTTGTATATGAAAAAAGTGTTCTGAGTTTGATCCTGTTCTTTAATATTAGGCAAAAATATAGCTGCAATTTGAACTGATTATTTATAATTTTTTCCTTTGTCTCTCTTTTTTAAAAAAAGGGTTAAGAAATTATAATGGATTCTATTGAGTTGACAACCAATGGCGTACACAAAGGTGGGGTTTTGGGGGTGTACAAACCCATTGCATAAACAGTGGCGTAACGTACACCACCGCAACCCCCTCATTGCTGAGGGCCCAACATATATCGTTTGACGCCAAGCGCATATCGACCAAGCGCCCCAAACCCGACTTTGCAGGGGAGGGGGGCCTAATTATCTCCGTTACGCCACTTCCCATAAGCCAACAGATTTTTAATTTTTAGTAAGAAAAAGTCCCTTAGCTTTCTTCTATGTTTTTTAAAAATCTAACTCCTCCTATATAAATAGTCTGTGTACTTTACTGTTGGTTACTAGATGACTGAAATTGTAAATAAGAAAAGAAATTCACAAATTTTTTCTTGAAAATATAGCTTTATTTAAATTAGGTATTGTCCGTTTTCGTCGATGAATTTTTGCCATCTTTCAGTGAAACTTCTAGTTTTTGTCAGCCAAGACCGAATTAAATGAGATTTTATATCATCAGCATATAATTAAAAATTTTACCTTTCAATTAGAATCATACGTAAAGAGAAATAAATAAAAATCTCTCTGAAGGCGCAAGTTCAGGGTTACGTGATGGATGTGACAACACATTTCAATTCAGCTGCAATAATTTTTACTGCGTGACCAAAGATGGGTTAGAAAACAACACCCTTACGAATCGGTGATTCTGGCCGCTTTACTTGAACTTCAACGCTCAGTTTGGTGAGTTGTTCATCGAAGACTGTAGACTTTTTGTTTCATTGGTAAAAGTCAAAAGTGCAAAGCTTATGATCCTACCAAACTAACAACATAATCATATTCCGATGAATATCAGCTTTTGATGTCGTCTAGGCTGGTTCATTCTGCTTCACCCACGATCTTTTTCGATTAACTTTGCAATGAACAACATTTTTCGTTGTCAGTCGTTTCAAAAACGCATAGATTTCGTTGCGTTTTAGCTTTGAATCGTAGCGTTGCGTCTATAAAGCGTTTCAAAACATTGCCAAAACTGAGTTAATTATTTTGAATGCATGCATATGATGCATTGAGTTTCATTGTAACCTCACGTCTTATGCTATGAAGATTTGAATTGATAATAGCTTTGGTATGGCTGTCATCAACTTTAACTGGATGGCCAGATGATTATACTTTTGCATGAAAACTCCACAGCAAACTAATTTCGGGCAAACCAATTTTGATACTGCCATTCTATCAAGTCTTCGGTCCCTTATATGGAATTTCTGTAACTTATTGCGTGTTTGTGATGCGTTCCAGCTTTTTTGAAAACTATGCAATAAAATATGTCTGACATTCACATTTTTGTTCTTTCATTTTAATTTCGGATAAAAAAAATGAAACTTAATAACCAACTGATACAATTTTTTTACTAATTAAACGTGGAACTCCAAACAACAAGAAACATTTCAAGTTGGATTCTTTGAACATATAGTCATAGTAAAAGAATGTTCTGAAACCCTCTGTCCACTAAATCCACAATCACCAAGTTGCCAACCCGATAGTCAGATTTCATCAAATACTTGTGAAATGTGAGGCTTCATAATACTGAAGCTTCGGTACATTAAGTTGAATTTTTACTCAAAACCATCATGGGGTGAATGTATAAAAATTAGAAGAGCAAGGTATCGCTCTGGTGAAGCTCAAAATAAGGTTTCCAGGTTATTCGACTAGTTCAGTAAACTAAAAGAATACCCAGGATACCAATCACATGATGCTCAAGAGCTACCGCAAGTCCGGATGACCTCTACTTGGCTTTAACTGCAAGGCGCTATAAAGGGATGACGGTTACTGAACTCACAAATGAGTTTTCTGTTTCTAGCGTCTCAGCTTCGAGGTAGTATACTTTTTACTGAAGGTTTAACGAGGAAGGGCTTTATGTCACAAGGCCTATGTCTGCACCCCACTCACACCAGGCCATAGAGCAGACTACATCATCCTTGGACACGGTAGTAGTGGAGCTGTGTTATTTTCCCTGATGAGTCGAAATTCAATCTAAACGATGATTCTTGATGCAAATACTAAGACAACCAGTGACCCGGTATCATCCCTCCAACATCATGGACCGCTATGTAGATGATGGTGTTATAATCTGCGCCAGTGGTGATGTTAAACGGACGCACAGATCGGTACTTCTTTCAGAGACGCAACTTGACTGCTTTCAGATATTTAAATGAAATATTAGAGTCCAGTGGGATTTTTTTTCTGAGGAATTCATACCAGGTTCATTTTAATGGACCATAGCTCTTGTCCATTAAACCCTCCGCTTCAAAGGTATAAGGCTGGGGATATTGCGGATGAGTAACCAGCAGGGACGTCTTCAGACTTTTTGAGACCCTAAACTCTGTGCAAAAGTTGGACCCATCTGTGAACCTTAAAACTAGATAGTATAGCAAACACATTGTAAAATAAAGGGTGTTTTTTTTAGAGTTATAGAACTTTAAATTGCAATAAAACAACGATGTATTATTCGATTAACATGAATTTTTTTTATTCGAAAGATAATCTTGGGGCATTACATTTTAAATATGATTTCTGGCATAGGACTGCCACGGCTGGCTCGGATGTAGTCCAATCTGGACGTCCAATTTTTGATGACTTTTTCCAACATTTGTGGCCGTATATCGGCAATAACACGGCGAATGTTGTCTTCCAAATGGTCAAGCGTTTGTGGCTTATCCGCTTAGACCCATGACTTTACATAGCCCCACAGAAAATAGTCTAGCGGTGTTAAATCACAAGATCTTGGAGGCCAATTCACAGGTCCAAAACGTGAAATTAGGCGGTCACCAAACGTGTCTTTCAATAAATCGATTGTGGCACGAGCTGTGTGACATGTTGCGCCGTCTTGTTGGAATCACAGCTCCTGGACATCATGATTATTCAATTCAGGAATGAAAAAGTTAGTAATCATGGATCTATACCGATCACCATTGACTGTAACGTTGTGGCCTTCATCGTTTTTGAAGAAGCACGGACCAATGATTCAAGCAGCCCATAAAGCGCACCAAACAGTCAGTTTTCTGGATGTAACGGTGTTTCGACATACACTTGTGGATTAGCTTCACTCCAAATGCGGCAGTTTTGTTTGTTGACGTAGCCATTCAACCAGAAGTGCGCTTCATCGCTAAACAAAATTCGCTTATGAAAATGGACCATTATTTTCGAAATAAAATTGCACAATTTGAAAGCGTTGTTCAGGCGTGAGTCTATTCATGATGAATTGCCAAACCAAACTGAGAATAAATCACTTGACAGCTGTTAAATCGGTCGCCATCTTGTAAAGTAATGCCAACTTAAACTTCTATACCTGAAAAAAAACACTCTGTACTTGTACAAAATGGTACACCGTAACAAATAAATGTGAGTTACTCAAAATCCCACAAACCCAGGCATAAACCCAATCGACCGACTGAAACCTTTCGACTAAATGAGTAATGACTGTGTATGGTGGTAGGCCTGGATCCACTGGCGTAACTAACTCTGAATGGGCCCTGTATTAAAATTTCTTCGGGGCTCTATTTTAGATTTAGTAGGACTGTAGTTACACATGTTGGGGCTCCTGTATCTTGGAAGCCCATATCATTGATACGGCTGATACAACAGTAACTACGCCCGTACCTGGGATCTAGACATGGACGATGGCCATTACATAATTGTACAGTCTTGCCAATTAGCATATAAAGTTCGAAATTCATAGTTTTTCAGAGAATATGTACTGGATAACATTTGACTATTAAAATTATTCGGACCAGATCTTCCTGAGGTTGAGTAGAGAACGAGACGAGGCCCTCATCGAGGCTGAAACTGGGCCCGGGTCCTGGTAAACAATCAGATCTCTATCTCTGAATCCTCTTAAAGCATTCTGTCAAAGCAATTGCTGCTCCCTGCTCCCCCTTTTAAAATACTCCTGGAGCTAAAAAATGCCTTAGTGGAGAAGTGGGATTTATTGCACCAAGACGAACTCTTCCACTATTTACAAGGCTGCTTATGAACAGCCTTGTAAATAGTGTAAGAGTTCGTTGTGAGAGCTGCATTGTTGTCAGGCTCGATTAAACCCCATATTAAACTGCCACAAGCGTCATCTTGTTACATCTTTTTTGAACTATCATGCTTTCAAAAGCATAAATCACGATCCTAACCAGGTACCATTAATTTTTGAAGTGATAATTTCTTTAAATCACGATCCTAACCAGGTACCATTAATTTTTGAAGTGATAATTTCTTTAGGCGCGTTTTGCAGCAGCTTGAATGGTGCGTTTTAAAAAGCCAAGCATTGTTACCCTCGGGTTTGTAACGCTCGTAATAATGGTAACAATGCTACCACCACAATACTACTAAATCATTTGGGTTTAATGAGACATGTATCGGAGAAATTTGGGCAGCGAAATGTAGAGCAGAAAATGGACAAATAATTCTAATGGTTACTATTTATATTTCACCAAATCAAAGTGTAGAGAAAATTATCGAATTCATTCACAAAAATTTAGTTGCCTACACTATGAAACCGGATCAACTCTTCTGAACAAATTGCCTATTATTTTAAGTGGGGATTTTAATGTAGATTTTTCAAAAGATAAGTCAAAACCTTTAGTTGATTTTTTTAATCAAAATTCAATTTAATTATGTCAACTGATCCAAATGAAAGCACGATGAAGTACGGAACAAAAATTGACGGAATTTTTTTTAGATATTTAAATAATTTTGAATCTAAAGTATTTATAACCTATTTCAGCTACCATAAACCTATTGTTTCCTTCTTAGAATAGAATTAATCCACAAATATGACTGTATGTTTCGCAAAAAATATTACTTTATGAGTACAGACACATGAATAAATAATTTTATATGCCAATACTAATATACCCTTGTTTTTTATTCACCAAACTGATCCCTCAAATAACATTACAAAATTTGAAGTTATCACTTCTATAGCACATATAAGCAAGCACACACTCATTTTTATTATTATCTTTTTTTTTTAATTGTAATACTTTTATAAGTATCTTCATACTAAATTTTACTTGAATTAGTTCAGTGGTTTTTGAAAAATCCGCGAAACAGTGTTTGTTCCTTAACTTTTGCACACCAGTTTATAACCGCACAAGAGATGTTAATTCGAACATTATGTGTGTCACATATTGCTCTCTCTCTCTATGTATAAATTTTATTTACTTTATATCGCCATTAAAAAATAGATTTTCCAACTTTTTCATCTGATTCAGAATTGCTTCCTTTTTTTCTTTTTTCCTACAAGATTAAGAAAAACTTGGGGGAGGGATAAAAGAGAGTAAAAAAAGTAATTGACACATTTTCTTGTTTTTTCCTCTACTTTATACTTCCTCACTTTCATATCTATCTATTCGTGTCATTAGTGAATATATTTTTTATTTAGTAATTTTTTTTTATATTATTGCAGCGTAAAATCTTTTAAATGACGCAAATTACCATTGTTTTCCCACGAGTGTGTGAAATTCAAAAGCAAATAAACCCCAGGGAAATTAAATACCTACACTCGTAATTCGTTTCTCCAGTTCAATACATTTTTTTTTTGTTAATTTGTTTTCAAATTTCTAGTATAGATTTTTCTATTGGTATTATTGAAGATAACAATTTTTTTCTTTTACACGGAAGAGGGGAATGAATTTCATTTTGAAAATACTATTCCAACACTGTGTATTAATACAGATTACGTGATATAAGATGAATGGATGTGAAGTACTAACCATCACTTTGTGTATGATAAGTATTTATTTCTGATAAACTAAAAGCTTTAAAAAATATCTGTTTGTTAATAAAGTTCGATTTCTTTTTATTATTCATTCATATCATTGTCAATGTTATGCATAAAGTTATCAATTTTAAAGCTAGTACGGTATATTCTGGCGTATAATGCATACATATAAAGGGTGTTTTTTTAGAGGTATAGAACTTTAAATTGCAGTAAAACTAAGATGTATTATTCGATTGACATGAATTTTTTTTTATTCGAAAGATAATTTTGTGAAGATTATAATCCATTACATTTTAAATATGATTTTTGGCATATGACTGCCACGGTTGGCTCGGATGTAGTCCAATCTGGACGTCCAATTTTCGATGACTTTTTCCAACATTTGTGGCCGTATATCGGCAATAACACGGCGAATGTTGTCTTCCAAATAGTCAAGCGTTTGTGACTTATCCGCATAGACCAATGACTTTACATAGCCCCACAGAAAATACACTGGTGTGCAAAAATTAAGGACGAGACAGTTTTTTCAATATAACTTTGTACAAAAGCTTTCCAAATCAACACATTTAATACCGTAAGATCCCCAATACGTAAGGACATGTGTAATATGTAAGCAACACTTACTAAAAGAGAAATCAGAGGGATAAAAAGCAGCTTGATTGAAAAAGTAGCATGGAGCGCAATGCGACTGAAGGCCGAAACATCCCTGTGATGGGTGTCCAGCAAGAAACATCCGGTCTTTAGTAGGGGATATGATCTCCCCTGACTGCTAGGCAGGTTTCACAGCGTCTGCCCATGCTGAGAATGAGGGTGTTAATGAGTTGTTGAGGCATTGCTGCCCATTCGTCTTGCAGCGCCAATCGAAGCTCCCGAATCGTTACTGGTGGTCTGCCTAGAAAATCCCATACATGCTCGATGGGATTGAGATCCGGAGATCGTGCCGGCCAATCCGTACGTTCAATATCCTCACTCTCTAAGAGCTGTTCGGCAACTACTGTGCGATAACATGGTGCATTGTCGTCCATGAAAAGGAACTGCAGACCCATAGCGCCTCTAAAAAGACGCACATATGGAAGAAGAACCTCGTTACAATAATGGGTCCCGTTGACTGAACCTGCGTCGAAGATGTGAAGGTCTGTACGACTACCAAGCATGATGCCTCCCCAAACGAGAACACCGCGACCTCCATACCTGTCCCGTTCAATGATGTTCGAGGGATGATTACGACTTCCCCGCTCTCTCCAGATGACTATGCGATGAGAATCGCTACTCAAACTGAATCTGCTCTCATCTTAAAGAGTACTCGTCCCCATTCATTGTCTCTCCAATTCCGGTGTTCCCGGCACCACAGAGAACGCCTTCTCCGATGGGCAGGCGTTAAAGGTACACACCGTACAAAGCGTCGTGCAAACAGACCACCACCGTGCAGTCTTCTGGCCACGGTAAAACGCGATATCGGTCGTCCAGTCGCCTGTGTCGTGTGTCTAGCGATTTCTCCCGCTGTCTGCCGCCTGTTTCTTCTGGCCTGTAAGACAATGTACCGGTCATCTGCGGATGTGGTTCCTCGTGGACGACCACTACTGAACCCCCGGATAGCTGTTCCTGTAGTTTGAAATTGTCTCCAAAGTCGTGAAACGATGCTGTGAGCAATTCCGAACTCTGCAGCCACACTTGTCACACTGTGGCCTTCCTCCAACTTCCCAATGATTCGACCTCGGGTAAAAGCATCCAGATGTCATCTAACAGATTGATTATTCGCCATTTCTCGCTGAGGCAGCAACTCGGTGTGATTTTAACTGCTATACGGCGTGCAATCTCTTTGCCAGAAATACTGATCTTACACCGACAACATGCTTTATACTACTCAGACACTCCCCCATTACGTCTACCTGCATATCTGCGCATGTGCTTACTTAATCTTCTGATTGGTCTTTCTGTCCGCTCTGCCTCTTCGTTCAGCTGATATGCTAATTTTTCGACTTCGTCCTTAATTTTTGCACACCAGTGTAGTCTAGCGGTGTTAAATCACAAGATCTTGGAGGCCAATTCACAAGTCCAAAACGTGAAATTAGGCGGTCACCAAACGTGTCTTTCAATAAATCGATTGTGGCACGAGCTGTGTGACATGTTGCGCCGTCTTGTTGGAACCACAGCTCCTGGACATCAGGATTGTTCAATTCCGGAATGAAAAAGTTAGTAATCATGGCTCTATACCGATCACCATTGACTGTAACGTTGTGGCCTTCATCGTTTTTGAAGAAGGATTCCACCAGCCCATAAAGCGCACCAAACAGTCAGTTTTTCTGGATGTAACGGTGTTTCGACATACACTAGTGGATTAGCTTCACTCCAAATGCGGCAGTTTTGTTTGTTGACGTAGCCATTCAACCAGAAGTGCGCTTCATCGCTAAACAAAATTCGCTTATGAAAATCGGGAACAACGGCAATCTCGTTTTGGGTCCATTCGACGAATTTACGCCTTGCTTGATGATCGTTTTGATGAATTGCCAAATCAAACTGAGAATAAATCACTTGACAGCTGTTAAATCGGTCACCATCTTGGAAAGTAATGCCAACTTAAACTTCTATACCTGGAAAAAAAACACTCTTTACTTTCAAATTGCATTTTTTTCAGTTTCAGGTATATTCGCCGGATAACGCGCACCCTTTCTTTACGAGCAAACCTGAAATGTACATGACTAACGTTATCTTTTAAAGTGTCAAGTACCAGGTAGTTATAATTAAAGTTACACTATTTAGCGGCCTGTAGAACCTGTTGTGGCTATCGGATTTTGATGAAACTTGGAATATGTACTAAATGGACCATGGGGGAAAGGTTTCAGCAATAAATTGACGACCAGGGGGATTTTATCGAATATTCCTTATGCAAATCCGTATAACCCATATATAAACTTGCAGCCATCGCCAGAGAATCATTCAGCGTGAGTCTTTCATCGTTAGGCATGCCTTTACAAGAAAAAGATCGAGCTTTATACTCGTAAAATTGTTTTATCAGACCGGCAACAATAACTTAGCTGCTCTGCGTGAATATCGTCGTTTAAAGGATCTTTGAAAAGACTTCATGTCGAGGATTGATTTGAGAAGGATGATTCTCTCTCTCTCTCTCTCTGAAATTTGAAGAAACTGGGAATTTGGGTGTGCTACTCGGAAGAGGTCGGAAACTGGTTGGGACTGAAACTGTGGAAGAAGTCGCTACTGCTGTGGTTGAAATAACCTCCAGTTCCATCTATTCTTTAGCAGATCTATTCGATCAGTGTCACGCGAGTTGGAGATTCCGTGGTTCACAGTACGAAAAATTCTGCGATACATTTTGAAATGTTATCCGTATAAGATCGACGTGATGCAAACGCTGAAACCTCAAGATCAGAAAACACGACTTGAATTTGCTTGCCGATTATTGGCGTGAATAGAAGTTGATGATGCGTGGCCTTGGAAAATTATAAGGTCGGATGAGACACACTTTTATTTAGATAGAGCTGTGAATAATGAAAATTGCCGCATATGGGTACTTCGTCTTCAAATATCCTGCATCAACAGCCACTGCATTCTGATTATGTGACTGCTTGGTGTGGATTTACTGCTGTTTATCCTCGGACCTTTTTTCTTTGAAACTCTCACTTCGCAAAGTCCTAAAAGATGCTCTGTAATGAGTCCACGGTACAGTGAACTTCTTCAACAACATGGAATTCCTTCTTTACAGGAACGACGATGTTTGCAAACCACTGTCTTTATGCAAGATGGAGCAACTCCTCACATTGGTCGTCAAGCCAAAGAAAGCACTTCTTAGTGCTAACTTTGGTGATGATCGTGTAATATCCAGACATTTTCCGGATGCATGGCCTTCTAGTTCATTTGACTTCAATCCCTGGGATTTTCTGATTCTGATAAAAGACCGTGTTTGTAGAGGAGGAATTATGAATTTACCTGATTTGAAAGCTAGTATTATACACCATGTGGCTGAAATCCCTCGTGAGTTGCTTCGCGCTACCATTGAAAACGCTATATTGTGCTTTCAACACGTTATTGATGTCAGTGGAGCACATATTGAGCATATTCTGTAACTGAATAAATTTTAACGACTCTAACGCCCATATTCACCGCTAACCTGACCGCTGGTTAGAGGAAGGAAACTTGGGTTTCACCGAAAACGCTATTCACCATCGCAAGTTAATAAAACTCCGGTTTAAGTTAAAAAATTCTGACACAAGGTCACTGCCGGGTTAGTTTTAACCGCACATGCGCAGTAAGCGATATTTCGAGTGTTTACGTTTGCGTTTTCTTGCCGCAAAACACTACTTTTCTTTGTCATTTTCTTTTTAAATTTAAATAACACTGACGGATCTGTTGTGGTGTTCGCGGATTCACCACTCCGTCAGTGTCATAGAATTGCCGCGTTATTTCAATATACGCTTCATTTTTTTTTGTGCTACTAACAGCATTTGTTTCAGCTACATTCTATTATATGTAAGTGCGGCTTCATCAAAGCCAACACCAACTCTCTTTTTCGTACTGCGTAAAATAAATTCTGTTGGCATTCATTTTAAACAGTTAGTGATACTCGAGGTTAAAAACAAGCTGGCACGAGGTGAATGTAGAAATTGTAGCTCCAGCCGGAAGTCACGGGGTTTATTTCGACCAATGGGAATCGACCAGTAATCCCAGGTTAAGAAACCCAGAGTCAAGTAACTGGAGGTCGAAAAAGAGCTATGAATTGAAGTTCTAACCTGGGGTTCACTGCCGGTTACGTAACTCCAGGTTTCATCGCTGGGTTAGGTTAGCGGTGAATACGAGCGTAACATATCATTTGGGCACCACATTTCCTCCTAGTGGTCAAAATTTGAGCTATTTTTTTTAAATTGCAGAAACCTTCCCCCTGGTCCATATAGCAAATATTCCAAGTTTCATCAAAATCCGATAGGCAGAAAGGGTTCTACAGGCCTCTGAATAGTGTAACTTTAATTATAATCACCTGGTATAACCACCCATTTTATTTAGCCACACAATTAGTTTATTATTTCCATTTGTGTGTGTGGTTTTAATCTGTGTGGCAACAATTTATGTATGTTTTATCTTTTTAGGACAAGATGTAAGTTGTTCTTTAATTTAGTACAGAATAACTATAGCAGATCAAGTATATGAATGGACAAAATGGGTTCACATTTTATGTCGCCTCTAACATAAAGTATATATAATGTGTGAGTGGATAGTAAAAGAGATAAAGGAAATAAAATTTGACATATTTAAAACTAAACTTAACTCAGAGGCGCAACAGCCCAAGGCCTACTGTGACCATCTCAGTACACGTGATCTTTGGCGTTGAGATGCATGAGCAGATGTTCCGATCAGGTGGTCAGTCTGACACGTAACCCCCAGTATGCAGCTCCCAAGTAAGCTTGGTACTCATTTATCGACCCACTGAAGGAACGAAATCCCGACTTTGCCCGAGATTTGAACCCGGACCTGTGGCGCGGAAGCGCGATACACTACCACTCAGCCACCTAGCTTCACGACGTGTTCAAAAAGTCATTTTAAATAATGTAGTACATACATTGGCGCACACAAGGGGAGGGGGGCTCCAGACTCCCCCCAAAGCCCTTGATATTTTTTTTTCCGATTGATTATAATTCTAAGTATATAGTACGTAAAATTTAATTAAGTATTTATTATTAGTGATTAATTTTAATAATTAATGTTAATTATTTATTCAATAATTAGTTTTTTTACTGTGTTTTGTTCCTGAAAATCGACAAAATCAAATAGAGCATCATATAAGAATGGTGAACTTTCGACCCCGGAACCCTCCCCCCCCCTTGAAAAATTCCTGTGTACGCTACTGAGTATATATAATACTAGCTGATATATACCCGTTCTTCGCACGGGTGAATTTAAAAATTAAAAAATACAGACTGAAGGATAAAAAGAAGTTTTTAATGAGTTAATTTTACGTGAATTGTATAAATTAAACAAAAAAAAATAGCTTTTTACATAACTCAGCTGAACGGAAAAACCATGTTTGCTAAATTTTAAGTCTTTAGATATAATTGCTGATTTTTTTATTATTGTTATTATTATTTATGACACCCCGTAACTTTCTTGTGGGTCGATTTCTGGAAACACCTACCTGCTCAGCAAAAGTAACACATTGTTACAAATTTTGTGTAATAAACGCTAAAAATAGTGTAAATAATTTTTATCTGGATGTGTAATACGTTAATATTACTTTCTGATGCGTTTATTTTATGTTAAATAGCTGTTACCCGCGACTTCGTCAACGTGGAATTTAACAAAAAAAAGTGTTTATTCACTTCGCAGAGTTTACAAAAACTTTTCTTCTACTTTATGAATCTATGTTTCTTTTTTGTTTTATTTTTTTTCTTTGCTTTTTGTTGAGCAAGGGGTGAAAAGGACGCATGACCTTTGACACTGTCGATGGGTGAGGACTAAAATCTTTAGGATCAAAATAGGTATAAGTAGCAAGTAGGGAGAAACGCGAACACAAACAAAGCCGCAAGGAAGGGGGTGAAAGGGACGCATGACCTTTGACAATGCAGTTAACGACTGTAAAATCATTAGTATCAAGACATGAATGGGAAATGTGGCGAATGGCAGCAACCTAATCAAAGAAAAAAGTTTGATATAACTGCTAGCAATCGTTGAGACAGAAAGCTCGCGAAATAAAATAATTCCTATTAAATAAAAATAATCCCTATTGAATAAAAATAGACCCTATTTGAATCGGATATTGCTCACGATTTCATTGGTTTTAATTTTATTTTCCCAGAATCCTAATTTTTTTTTCTAAAATAAAAGTAGCCTAAGTTACTCCTTATAACATTAGCTATCTATCAGTGTAAGTTTCGTGAAAATTGGTCCAGCCGTTTCAGAGATTAGCCCAAACAAACAGACGGACAGAAAGACAGACAGACAAACAAAAATTTCAAAAATTGATTTTTTCATGTAAGTACCGTATATACTTTTAAATGCATTTAGTAAAAAGCTGTTAATTTCAAATTACAAACAGACACTTCATTTTTATTTATATGTATAGATAACAATCCAAATGAAACGGAAGATGGTTATTTATTTATAGATCAGAGTAACAATGATGGAGAAGAGGAAACAGAATTTGATGATGTGCCGGAAAATATAACGAAAGACGAATGTAACAATCTCTTCGTGTTGTCGAATAATGAAATTTCATACGTTATTTCTTAAATAAACAGCATTTAGATAAATGTCGAAATTTATTATTTTTTAATACTCATCGATTCTATAATTTTAATTTAATTATTTTTATACCCGGCATGTAACGCGCACTCCAAAATTTCGACCTCATTTTTTGTGTTAAACGTACGCGTCATACGCCGGATTATATGGTACCTAGTAAGTGGGGTCTAGGGCGGGGCAAGAGATCGAGAGGGTTGAAAGTCCACCATTCATGAATCATACTCTAATATGCTTCCAAACAAATTCCTTCGATTTAGTCAATTGTTGGGAACATCAAAAAAAAAAACAGTGCGAAATAAGTACTTGAATAAATAATCAACATTAATTAATAAAATAAAATTCAAACACTTAATTAAATTTTACGTACCATATACATAGGATTATAATCAAACCGAAAAAAATCAAGGGGGAAGTTTTTAGGGGTCCGGCCCCAAGTACTCCCACCCCTTTCTATGCACCACTGTACGGATAGCATAATTTGTTCCTTTTACAAAGCAATCGACGAATTAAAAAGTAATTTATTTTTTTTATTTTTGCTTCAAGTCTAAAAGAAGTTTCTTTTCCTTCTTTTACTTCTTTTAACACACCTAGCATATTCTTATTCACTGCGTATTCTTCACAAAAACAAACAATGATTAATTCATTCATTACAAAAGGAAACGCTTGTTTTGTTTGTTCTTGTAATTTGCCAAGTACTTCTGATCGGAATGAGAAATTCTATTTAAATGCAGCAGCAAAAACAAAAACCTAAATCAAACTAGACAACGCCACGCATCTTTTTGTTCTCTTAACATAACTCTTCACACTCTTAATCAGCTGCTAATATGCTTAAAATATCCATTCACGCCCATGAATCGGGAGACGCAATAATTAAAGCCGTCATTCTCTCGCGCACGCGCAAAGAACATTCACATTCGAATACGCTTCTTTAATTTTTCTTCTATTATTTGAACACAAATCTGCTTTACTATGGGAGAGAGAGAAAGAGTAATAAACCAAGCTTATACAGTGTTCTTAGTCACCTGCTTTGTGGACGGCTGACCTTCTGGAATAACTTTCCCTTTTTTCAACAACGAAAGTTCCCTGACGTAGGGATTTTTTTTTCTTTTGTTAATATTTCTTAGAAAAGAGAGAGAGAGCGTTCTTTTTTTTTTTTTTGCAGTGAAACTTTTATCTCGTTGATTTCCCTGTCAGACAATATGAAACTATATAAAAAATGTTTATCTGCTGAAAAATGTTTAGAACTAAATAGGGTCGAATTCGAACAGTGAAATTTATTTTACAATTTGTTTCTCTCTCGCTTGCAGGGTTTCTTAACTTTTTTGAAGGTCGACATCCCTATTATTCTTACGTCTTTGTGTATATAATATTATATTGTAATATATGTATATATATATGTGCCTTTTTTTTCTTCTTTTCTTTCAAAATGGGAATTCAACAAATATTTAGGTAATTGCATATATGTTGGAGAAAATGCATATTTTTCATAGCTTTTTATTATCCATGGTACTTATTTTGACGATTTTAAGGTATTCGAACCGTGGTTCGTTCGGAACCGTGATTTTAAAAAAGCACATAAATGGATAATTTTCATGATATTTAGTGTCACTTAGATTAGAATGCATGTATAAAATTGTTTTAAGGACATTTTGACAAAAAAATATTATTTAATTACAATATTTTGGCAAAAAATTAACTTAGAATAACCTTTTTTCAAAATGTTCTCCTTTTATAAAAAAAGGCTTCTAAAATAATAATATTTTGCTTATATAAAGTAAAGACTCCTCCAGAGAGTCTGAACTATTTTTTTTTTTGAAAAATTCACATTATTTTCAGAGTTACAACCAATTGAAATAATTATCGGTGTTTTTTCTTAAAATTTCTCCCCTCTGTTGTCGTAAAACATAGATAAACTCACTTCTAAGTTATATATTTCAAAAATTCTAGCTGAGCCTCTCTGTACAGAGGACTGAGCTATATACAGGCAAAATATTATAATAAAAGCATTTTTCACAAAAGGAGAATATTTTGAAAATGGGTCATTCTATGTTCGTTTTTTGTCAAAATATTGTACTTAAATAATTTTTTTATTGTAATACTATTCTTAAAACAATTTTATATACATTTCCTAATCTAAGTGACACTAAATATAATAAATATTTTATACAAATCAGGACAACTGAAGGGGAAATGGATGTTTGATTTCTGTGTTTTTGTTCACACACACAATATACTGGATGATTTTTTAAAAAATAAATTAAATAACTGTACCAAAAAAAAGGATGTTTTTTTTTAAGGAAACTGATCGTCGTATTAATATAGCAAATTGGGTATTGACAATGACATTTAACATTTTGAGCTGCTGTCAAATGTGTCATCATCTTCGCGCTGGCTGCGTGAAGACTTGATAGAATTCAACATGAATTTTAGTTTAACAATTCTCTATTATGTTGCATCCAATGCACCTTACTTTGTGCATTTCAATATTTTAAAGCGTTATTCATTCTTAAAACCCTAAACAACTTTTAAAAATAACAAATAATGAATAAATCAAAATGTATAATTAAGTTGTGAGTACGTGATAGTTGGATGTTAGAGCGGATACTAATCGAATTCACGACAGGTATTCATCATTTTGAACTCTCATTATAACCCCTCAACTAACTGGGTTCGTTTCCTGCTCTGCTAAATTAGACGAACGTGATATACCATTGCCAGATGTCGCGGCGATGTGTTTTAAAGTTAAAAACATCCTATCCTCCTACCGTTCAAACCCAGTTCCTCCCCGATAATTGCAGTCTGTCACATTTGATAGATCAGTATTGCTCAGGGGGTTGAGAAGTCAATCCACCCCTTCACTTTTAAACCCCCTCAAACATTCAACCAATTTGCAGTGAACCCACAGGAATCCCGGTACCTCTCATTACTGACCGTCTGGGCTGGTAGAGACAGTTGTTATTTACAGTCCTACTCAACTGTGAGAAGCCATTGTTCGCGATTGCCATAAATTTCATTTCAGTACTGCCTCGACTTTCCTTCCTCCTTTGTGACAAAAAAGGCTGAGTTATAGTTTACTGTGTGTATGTGTTTTTGCCTGCCTGTAGATATATTGCCTGTCGGAATAATGAGGCCCTGTATAAATGTATATCTATTCTGAGGGATTTCCAATAACTGAATACAAAACGAATCTTTTTAGTGGCAGTGCGATGTGGTTTGGCTCTTATAAAAAACAGAAATTTATACCTATTTTTGTTGTTGTAGACCTCTTTCTTTTATTCTTTTTCCTTTCTGGGCTATGAATAGTCCTGAAGGTGATTTATATTTTTAGTCTGAATGGTGAACTTATGCAACACCTATTGCAATCAGTTGATTTATTCTTATTCCCAAGGTACAAAGAAAAGGATTGGCTTCCCCCACTTGGAAAGAAGTCGGTTAAATAAAATGTATTAGCCTTTTGGCTGTTGGTAATTATTTGAGAAATACCGGGAAGCTAAAAGTTCGTTTAAACTAAAGGTTCCCAAACTCTTTTGTCTCATAGACCAGTGCTCCCCAACCTTTTTATCGCCGCGGACTGGTCAATGTTTCATAATTTTACCGCGGACCACTGAGGGGAGGAGTTGGCGTTCACTGTCTATAATTTAGATTGTTTTGATTTAATAATTTTAATTTATAGTTATATATAAATATGCCTTCAGAATAAAATACAGTTACACGAAAAAATACGTATTAAGTGATTTAACATGGAATATAAAGGAATTTCCGTGGAAATTTGTACAAACCCGAGATAAATACACCCCAGTAAATAAAATAGAAGTACAGTACAGTCCCGATAATCCGAACAATATCGGACCCCGACCCCTGTTCGGATTACGTGAGTGTTCGGATTAGCCGGAGTAACAGCGAAATCACTATTTGAACTGGGAGTACGGGTTATGTTGTACAATTTTTCATACTAAACATTAGTGTTCTGTTCTGTAGTTTATTCCATTTTAAAATTTGTACAATAACTTGATGTACAGTGCGTGAATATTAAATAAAGAACTGTTTTGAATTAAGGTTTATACTGTTTTATATTGAAATATTCACCGATTTTCGTCCTTAAAATTATAAAAAATTTTCCGCGGAGCCGTTCGGATTAACCGGATGTTCGGATTAGCCGTGTTCGGATTAGCGGGACTGTACTGTAATTTAATTTTCCTTGGGAGGCCCGATACCATTTGATCTATCGACCAGGGGTTGGGGATCTCTGTCATAGACCCCTTCTTAATTAATATTGAATTTTTTCAAATTTATCAACTTAAATGTTGACAGCTAGTACTACTACTACTTTGAAAGAATTAAATTTCTAATTGCAATGAAGTATAGTGTTTAAAATTAAAAAAGCACATGTTAATTAATTAAATTAAAAGTTATTTAATGCATAAAATAATTAAACAACAAACAAATAATTTTAATGGAAAGGAATGAATATGGCGTAGAATAACAAATTTTCAACATTTGGTATCAATTTTGTTAGGTTTAATCTTAAATCTCCTCTGTTAGAAGTGTCCAGTTTCTTTCTTTCTTTTTTAGTTTGGAGATTGGCAACCACGCTGAAATTCTTTCTGACTAGGAAAAGCAACTAAGAATTTCTACGCGATATTTTATAATTCGGGACAAGTAACAGGTTTGCATTTTTAAAGCCAAAATTGCTGACATTCGTTTCTAAACTTTAAGATATCCGTTAGTACACATATTATGATCAGTTCCTATTGTAATGTGACATTTTTTTTTCAATGTCACCATATGAATTCAATGTCTACAGTGGTATTACCATATAGTCAAATCATTCTGAAACCTGGTTTCAAAATCTGAATAAAAACTATTTAAATGTTGAACGTAGGTTAAAACGCCCTGACAGATTGTCTGTAACAAATAGAGAAAATTCGGACTATCCAGTATTATGCTTTTTTAGCTTAACTCTGGAAAGAAACGCTGACATGGTTCTTGTTTTAATAAAATTCATGCTGTCACCTTATAGGTGCAAATTACTCTTATTAAATTTAGTAAATAAATCCGTTAAATAGATAAAATTTGGTTTCCACTAGATTAAATTTTCTTTTAAAGTCACGATCTAGTTTAAGAAGAGCCACTACCACACATAAACCCTCATTTACACCTCGCGGACCCCCAAATTATTTTTTGCTCACATGAACCCATTGCAGGCCGTCATAGACATCTGGGGGTCTATATAGACCACTCTCGGAATCACTGGTTTAAACTTTAAACTTTCATAACAAAGGAAGAAATTATGACAAAGAAGTACAGATTACAAGGAAGTCGAATTTTTTTAGCAACCAAAATATTTTTAGTCGTACCATTCGGGCACTGGATGTTTTATACATCTTGTCTAGATATATATTATAAATGCGAAAGTTTGTGAGGATGTTTGGGCGTCTTTCACGCAAAAACAGCTGAATGGATTTTAATGAAACTTTACAGTAATATAGCTTATACATCAGAATAACACATAGGCTATAATTTGTAAAGATATTGTGTGAAGTGTCCAAAATATAACGATATTTGTCAAGTAAGTAGGAAAAAATTCTGCTATCTGCAAGCAATTCTGGCGTGCGCTGCAAAAAAGCCTACGGCGGCATATATCTATCTTTTGTTTGTGAAAGAACCCTTTTTGCTTTGGCTACGCAAGGCACTCGCTTCTAATAAATTCCTGTGATCAACACAGTCCCTAATTTTTTTTATTTCAGAATAAAACTAAGTTTTGAAGGGAGAGGTTGGTATAAATCTCTCTTTATTTGAATGTGTTTTTTAATGATTTTATTATGCACATTTAGTAGTAAGAAATTAATCTTTTTTCAAAATAAATACTTTTATTGCTTCTGGTACTTACAGTAGATAAACTTTGTCTTTTACACTACATCATTTGGACATATTTGCATAGTTTGTTTGTGATTAGTAGTTAATTATAACGCTATAATTTTAATTGAATAGGCGGATATTGCATTTTTAAGTATAAAAATAATTATAACTACTATACTGTATTTTTTGGATTGAGTGAATGTTAACGTCGCCCTGTTCAGCTACACGAGGGCTTTTGGCAACGGACCACGTAACTTTGAACCATGGTCAAGTGCCGTGGACGACACCTGAGCTGGCACCCTCTTCTCCTAACTACCGCACCACACCAACTTAGAAGAAATATTCTACCAATACTTAGCAGGAATATTCTTTGAAATCCACTCTTCCAAGATATATGGCAGCACGGGTTCTATGATGAGTATTTTAGCGGGGAAGGCGAACAGTTTTGCAGCAGATATGCGTTTTCAGCGGATTGCAAAGATTATTATTTTTGTCCCGAAAAAATAGTTTATGTCAAAATTTATGTGTTTTATGTTTTTTTATGTTAATGAAGACCTTAGAAAACGATTTGACTATTTATTTTAAGTGAACGGTGTATATAATTAATTTTACAGTGGAATATCTTTAATTAATTTGTTATCTCTAACGGATTAAATTTCTCAAAGTGGAGTATCTCGCTTATGCATATCCCTTAATTTTAAATGTAGTGATCGAAAAAATATGCTGCATGAAAAAACTGCAGTAAATCATAATGTGGTAGATGAAGCATTAATGTGCATCGCTGCCCTACACGGCGGGTCTTACAAAGTTTTAATAAAGCTCGAGGTATGAAAGTAGCTAGACATTTGCCAACTTGACTCTATTGTTATCATTTCGATGTGTTTTTCATTGAATCGCCATGATAGCCATTATAATTTAAGAAACGGCATTGCTTGCGAATATTACAATTTTAACATAAAATAAATACAACAGAAAGTAATATTAATGTATTACACTTTCAGATATAAATTATTTACACTATTTTAAGCGTTCTTTATGCATTAACAATGTGTTACTTTTGCTGAACAGAAATCAGCTTAGGGAGGTATTTTCAAAAATCGACCCCCAAGAGTGTTACGGGGAATTATAAATAAATAAAAAAAATCCTTTTTATCAGCTATTAGATCTACATACTTAAAATTTAACAAAGGTGTTTTTTTCTTTCCTTTTTTTTAGCTGAGATATGCAAAAAGCTTTTTTTGTTTAATTTGCAATTTACGTAAAATTAACTCATTAAAAACTTCTTTATCCTTCAATCTGTGTTGTTTAATTTTTCAGTTCACCCGTGCGAAGAACGGGTATACCGGCTAGTATTATACACATTTCACCAAATCAAAAGATATCGCCAATTCAAAAACTGTCGCCAAATGCTTCCATCGTTATTATTATTATTTTCGAACATGCGCGGGATCGGTTTTCCCCTATTGAGTGCATATTGCGCTATTAGACGAAATTAGACGAAAGTATAATACCATCTGGCACGAATAATACAAATCGTCTAATCTAATACAACTTAGATTTGAAGCTCTTAACCTGGAAGTTTGCTATAACTTCGAAATAGAACTATACAGGAGAGGGTGCAAGTATCTGCAGCTACTAATTTCTTGCCTAGTATAATGCTGCATTAAAGTTAAAAATTTTAGAGTGAAGTATAAAATCTTATTTTACAAAATTACTGTAAAAATTAATTTGCGCTTGTTTTCTCGAATATTTTTCAAAGACCTCAAAATGTTTTAAGATAATCGAAAATTGCCATCGTAATCTTCAACCTATTTCGCTAATCACACTTTCTTCGCTTGTTCAATATATAAGGCGCGGTAATTGCATACCTGGCAGCACAGAGGCGTAGCTTGATAACTGGCAGGATGAAGCATAATTACAGCATGTGATACCAATTCATGAAACCAATTAGGATATATTAAGGTTGTCGTCCATCAGCTATTTTGAATTCGTAAATATCTTTATAAATTTATTTTTCTCTTTACAAGTTGTATTTATTTGAATGCTATGAACAAAATATACAAAAAACGAACAAAGCGTTGAAAGCTTCCTCAGAACTAATATCTTTCCCATTCAATTCCTAAAGTTATTTTTATATATCAACTTTGATGGTTTAATGGAAATTTCAGACTTTTAAAAAGTTTTTTCAGAATTCGGAAAGAAAAATTCGAGAATATATAGCTTGAAAAATCGAATTTAAAATGACTCGTAGATGGGAATCTTTCATGTAATAATACCTGATGAATATTAACGCGTTTTTTGTCACTGCAATGTATCAGCAATACAATTACACATGTACTATCACAATAGTTATATGTGATTAAATTTACATATATTTTGTAAGAGATATTTACAATGCGTTCGTGAGAAAATCTGAGGCAGTGAGGCAAATACATTATGTATAGTTTGGATTTTGTACGATTTCCAAATCTTAGAATCTAAAATTTGTTGCAAAGATTGTAGAGCGTTAGACTTTAATGATTAAACTAAATATGGTAAATTCGGAGTTAGGTTCAATAAAATTTTCTTTACCGTAACAATTATTTATTAATTAATAATTTAACAATTATTTGTTGTCTTTGTATTAGGTTACACAAAGACAACAAATATCATACACAAAAATTATGGACAAATAACATGGATTGTTTTAATAGCGCGACCACATTCTTTATTCACTTGACCTGTACTAAAGATGAGTGGTTACTAGAGGGCTCTTCTGCAGATTGAATCAATCAGTTATGGTCATGAAAAGAGTGGTTACGAGATACATTATCTTTTATTGCGATAAATATTTAAAGCTTGTGACGGATCTTTACGGAATCTTCTTACTAATCTTGTTGGTGAATCTTTGGGCTAGCATTCGCGTTTAATTCACAGCCATTCCTCTCAAGAAGAAACCCTGATATATAGATTAGTTCAACTATATGAAATCAGAGTTTCGTAATTGTAAATAGAAGGAGCTGAGAAACTGTTACGGGCGTTACGAAGGTGAGATATAATTGATTTTCGCTGCTGAAGTTAAGAACGGAGTTTACCTCTGTATTAGATTAGTGGATTGGGAATCTATAGTCAAAGATAGATTAGGTTAAACTAAATTGATTACTTGATCTTGTTCATTTAGGGTTTATTGCTTTCTCTATAGCATCTCCCAGGACAGGGATGGTAAACCAGTGGCACGCGAAAGAATATTTTTGGCACGCTAATGATAAAAATGGTTTGTATTTGATTTCAAAATTTTAAAGTTCACTATGAAATATCACGAACAAACGCGAGTAATCGGTTGCACACTCGTAAATTATTGTCTTGCCTTAGTAACGTCCCAAACTACAATTGCTTATGATGTAAAGTTTGTCTACGCATATACCATAGTCAATTTCATTGACACAACTGTATTTTAAAGTTTATCAGTGTGATACTTACGATTTTTAACTGTTATTTAACAAGGCTAGTTCAGCAAAAGAACAACAAGTGAAAGATAGTTAGTGTAACAAAGAATTTCAAATTTGGTGGACCTAGAAATATGGCATTATTAGTAAAGGTGACAGAGCCGTGTGTATTTTATATTCTGGAATAGTGGTATGCAGAACACCGTCTGTAAAACGGCATTTTTAAACAAATCACAAATCTTCTTGTCAAAAAAAGTAAACCACAGCAAAAATAATTAATTGCTTAAAAACCGTTTGGCAGATTACTCAAATTCAGCATGCATTCTACTTAAAGTAACATCTTACAATCCTAATATAAGTTATTTTTCATGCAATCTGCAACAACAGATGTTACACTAATGTTACTTTAATTTGAATTACATGTATAACTAAAACATTTATAACTATACAGTGCAAAAGATATTTTTTCGTGGTAAATAGAGTTTTGTGTTTTGTTAGTATTAAGCTTTATTATTTTCCCAATAATCACAATTCAAAATTTTTTGATGGCACATCTGTACCTCATCAAGCACTTCTTCAGAAAAAATGGCACGTTGATTCATAAAGGTTCGCCACCCCTGGCTTAAGACAACACCATAATAACAGGATTCTATATAAGAAGTTTTTTGCAAGGCTTATCCTATATAGCGATAAGGGCTTTGACAGGGTTGTAGTTCTCTTGTGATTTAATCTGTCATTGATTAGTGTTCTTGGGTAAAAATAAATAATAGTTGTAATGGAAGTTTTTAGTCTTGTTTTGTGTCCTCCCACACTCTTAGGTAGGCAAGACGGTGCGGGAACGGTGAGACGGATGTCGCTCGCAAGCTATAAAGTAATTAATACTTTATAGCTAATAGTGTATATAATGGTAGCATTATAGCTTTATGGAGGTAAATAAAGTAATAATTACTTCCTATGATTTAATATTAATTTCGAAATTTTTTTAAAAATTTTATTATTAGCAGTGGTGCAGACATTTGCATTTTATTTCTCGAATGCTTTTTTAACATTATTATTTTGTTCTTAGATAACGTGTCTGCCTAATTATATATTTTATAATTCTAATAAACGATTGGAATATTAAAGTTAATCATAAAAAAAGTTGTATTCACTGTGTAAAACGAACTTATTTTTCCTTCAGATAAAAAAAAAAATTCTTTTTTTTTTAAAATTTTGTCAGTAGTAAATAGTAGTACGGTTTTTGTTAGTAATAAGAAAAGTAAATAATACATAGAACTACATTAACAGAATTTAATCTGAAAAAAAGAATTTAAGACTGCCTTCGTCAAGGGTACGAGATCTTGAAGTAAACATGAAACCCATTCTCATACAGAACAATGCTCCAATTTTGATGAACATTTGCAACACTCTAACCCAGGGATGCCCAACCCAAATGACCTCTCGGGCCACTTCGGAAAATTATTATAATCTCGCGTGCCGCACATAAAAATATGTACCTTTATATCAGATTTGGAAGAAAAAAAAAACATCTATTAGAGTGAAAATTTAAAACATAATGAATTATTATTATTGCTTTCATTATTTTTCATGTATCCAGACATAGATAATATAATAATATTTATATAATATAATAATGCAATGATCAAATAATGTTTAAAATATTACACTTGTTATTTTCTTGAAAATTACGGTGTTCCTATTGAATTGATCTTTCGTTACTCACTGTTGAAATTTGATAGTGCTGTTATTCGCAAACGATTAAATATACATTGTCTTTTATCTTAACCATCCAGAATATTTTTTTTAAATTTTAAAAAACATATCTGACTGCTCTTGCTTTTTGGGCACTACAAACAGAAAAGGAGGAGGAGAAATGAAAGTCGCACACACATAGAGAATCATGTACACTCCATAGTAAGGAATATGCATAATACAATTCGAAATTTATTAAGAAAGTAATTTACTATAGTGTAAAATCAAATGTAACTGTTTGATAAAATATAAATTTATTTTAAGGATATTTCTATCACATCAAAAAGGATTTATTTTAAAACAAGAAGCGGTAACAGGCAAATACATTGTAGCTATATATAAATTTCCCCTCAAATAAATTTCAAAATGAAAAAACTTTAAAAATCTGATATTTAAAAATTTAAAAAAAAAGAGTCGGTGGGCCGCAACTTTCGTACCGGCGGGCCACATGGGGCCCGCGGGCTGCGTGTTGGACACCCCTGCTCTAACCCATACATCTGTTTATAATACGCCTAGGGCCGTTTTCAACTTCCCCCGGCCCTAGGCACTTCAATAGTTGCGCCCCCTATTTCCAGAGAGAGAGCAGTCCCTCCCTCTTCCTATTTCAGTTCTTACTTTTCCTGTTTTGTTTCGGGAGGGATTTTCACTTAACTCTCTAACTCTTTTCCATTTCTTTGTTTTTGCTGTTTGGATAGTCTTTCCATCATCCACCACCTATGGACCCGCCGTGTTGTGGACTGACATTCGTAAGGAAAGGAAAAAAGGTATAGTTTGGCCACTGTTCATTTCTCACTTTACGGCATCACGGACCACCCACCCTTTTCTAAGTTATTACAGTACATTAATGAAATCTGTTTCTGTTACAGTATAGATCAGGGGTGGAGAACCTTTACGGATCAACGTGCCATTTTTTCTAAAGAAGTGCTTAATGAGGTATAGACATGCCGTCAAATGATTTTGACTTGTGATAAGTAGTCAAAGCTAGTTATTTACTACGAAAAAAATACATTTTGCACTGTATAGTTGTAAATGTTTTAGTTATACGTGTAATTCGAATTCAAGTAACATTAGTGTGACTTCTGTTGTTGCAGATTGGATGATACATAACTTTTTTAAGTTTGTAAGATGTTGCTTTTAGTAGAATGCATGTTGAATTGGAGTCATCTGCCAAATGGTTTCTAAACAATTAATTATTTTTACTGTGGTTCTCACTTTCTTGACTAGAGAATTCTGTCATTTGCTTCAAAATGCCGTTTTACAGAGGATGTTCTGCATACCACTGTTCTAGAACATAAAATACACACCGCTTTGTCGCCTTTATTAATAATGCCAAGTTTCTAGATTCGCCAAGTTTGAAATTCCTTGTTACACTTACTATCTAGCCCTTTTGCAGAATTGATCATGTTAAATGACAGTTAAAAATCGTAAATATAACACAAATAAACTTTAAACTACAGTAGTGTCGACGAAATTGACTATGTTATGTGTAGACAAATTTTAAAATCATAAGCAACTGCAGTCCACGACGTAACTAATGTAGGACAAAATAACAAACGAGTGTGCTCCCGGCCGCATTTGCTCGTAATACTTCAAAGTGAACCTTGTTATTTTGAAATAATATGCAAGCCATTTTGATTGCTGGCATGTCCATAATATTGTGTCGCGTTCCATTGATGGCACGCGTGCCACTGGTTCGCCATCCCTGGTAAAGATTATATATTATTGTATAAACTGTAGTAGAACCCCCCCTCAGTATAGAGGGCGCTGCTTGTAAAAACATGCTTTGTTTACATCTGAGATCTGTACGTGACCGAGTGCAGACGCGCACTCCATATTCCATTAAACTTATTATTTAATCTTACACTTGTCTTCGATGATTTATTGAATTTAATTGAGTCTAATGATTGTGATAATATGAGCGTTGATTGAAATAAAAGCATTCTACCACTGATTAACTGAATCACTGATGATAGTAATAAACTGTTTTTAACTTATTAATGATCATCTTTTATCTCGCTTATCGCTTTACACTAGCTTACTTTTTGACATTCCTTATTCTTTGTTGAGCCACTGTCATTGTACTTGTACAACGAAGGTTTTCTTCGAAAAACGAATGAATTTTTCGAGAAAATCATTAATAACATCAGTGTAATCAATTTCCATTGCAATATCATTTTGAGTGCATGGCAACATTCAAACTGTAAAGCTTTTCATTTTCCATAGATCGCCTTTTAGTCTTTACTTTCTTAAAAGCAGCAATGCTTCTCTTACGATTCGCTAGGCCAGGTGTACTCAAAACTTTTTTTCTGCTGGGCTGCATATGTATGTCAGCCATGTCACGCGGCCCGAGTACATATATTTCGCGCGGGCCGCAACACGAGATTAAACGGAGGTGGAGGGGGGAGAAATGCTTAAGAAACATTGGAAATTTAAAATATGGAAAATTGATCAAAATATTATAACTCCTGTTTTGCTTTTTTTAATTATTATTTTTTTTATATTTTTTATTTCTGTCACTAACACTATAAATTAAAAAAATTTAAGAAACACTCCTTCACAATTTTTGCATCTCAGTAAACGGTTTCATATGATTACCAATAATATAACATTCTTAGGATGTCTTTGTTACAACAGTGGTATTACCACTGACAAAACACTTCGTTGCTGTTGCAAAGAATATTCGATAACGCCTATTTATCACCTGTTGAAAGAGGAAAAATGTCATTAAATAATTCCTGCTTATTGGTACTTTTTAAATGCAGCACTTTAGTGACAAATCAAATAAGTATTAATCCATGCTTGTTTTTCACTACAAGACAGTCAACCTCAGTAGTTAAAATATACCGGTTCTGGAACAGTGGAGCCGGTGGCGCCAGGAGGTTGAGGCGCATGCAAACAAAAGAGGGTGGAAGTCCCCCCCGGATCTGAACCGGGAAGATGGTTTGTGATTGATAAGGGTTTCGGGGATCTGTACTGATAAGAAATGCACACTTTTAGCGATAACGAGTTATATTCTGATATAGTTTTAATTAAATGATTATGATTTTTTTAATTACGTCATTGGAAGCAAATTTTAATTGGGATAAAGAGTCAAATTTTTCTGTACATATGATTATTTTTATATAATTCCGTATAAATCTATTTCTGAAAATCATGATACACGTGTTGAATGATTATTTGTTATATTTCAAATTTGATGCTTTGTGCTTGTGATTTCTGAAACAGAGGATTGAAAATTAGGCAAACGAAAGGGAGTGGAAATCCCCCGGGTCTGAACCGGGATGATGGTACCCCCTCCGCTCTGATAAGGGTTTCGGGGCTCTGTAAATGGGTGTTACAAATGCATGTTTTTAGAGATAACAAGTTATATTCTTATATAGTTTTAACTAAATGGGTAGAATTCTGATTTTTTTTAAAGTACGTCATTGGAAGCAAATTTTAATTAGGATAAAGGGTCAAACTTTTCTGTACATATAAATATTTGTATATAATTCTGATAAAGTCTATTTCTGAAAATTATGATATACGTGTTGAATTATTGTTTATTACATTTCAAATTTGATACTTTGTGCATAACTAAAATATATTTTTCATTGATTTTGCATGTTTTTTTTATAATTCTGAGATAACTTAAAAAATACTATGCTTATATAAAGTAAAAGTTCTGCATATGTTTTTCGTTTGCAAAGTAGTTTCCTTACATGAAACATCCCTTTCCTATGATAATATATGCGGACCTTGTAATTCTGGTAAAACTTTCTTTGTTAGACGAATCTTAGAAATAAAATTAATTAATTCTTTTCCTCCCAAAATTATTTGGTGTTATGGAATTTATCCAAAATTGTTTGATAAGATGTCTGACATAGAATTTCATGAAGGCATGCCTTTCGATGTAGAAGATATTACTAATGCTTTCGTAATAATAGATGACTTAATGAATGAAGTAGGAGATGACAAAAAAAACTTTCAAACTTGTTCACGAAAGGAAGCCCTCATAGAGATATTTCCGTAATATTTATTTTACAAAATATTTTTTGCAATGAAAAACAAATTATAGGAATATTTTTTAAATACTTCCTACCTAAGTTGTTTTAAAAATGTTAGAGACAAGCAATAGATCTCTTGTCTAGCAAGACAAATGTATCCATCTCAATCGAAATTTATGATAGGAAAACTATACGAAATACAAATGCTGCAAATTTGACTATCCACTTTGTGAGAGATAGAAAAATAAAACCTTTCGTTCGAATCATTTAATTAATTTTTCAAAAGAAAAAAAATTTTCATAGAGTTTTGTTACGAATAAATATCTCAGAACAAAAACATTGTATGCAAAACCTTTGTCATGGATAGAATATTAAGTGTGGTTTGTGTTCTTCAACATTTGTTTTTAATTTTTAGTCTGTTTCCCTTCTTGTTCCTTACACTTAAATATATTAATATGAGTAAAGTAATTAAAAATGTTGAAAAAATATTGAAAAAAAAGTTGACAAATATTGAAAAAAGATGAAAAATATTGAAATATTTAGAATATTGTTGGTGGACTTGAGTATTTAAGTTAAGAGCAATAGTGATAAAATTTCTTTTTTTTCATATTAAGAGGACTTGGTACCCTAAAAATCACAAACCTATCGTTTTTTTTTATTTTCATTTAATCTTATTCCTTGCATTATTATCTTTCGATTGATATATCACTTGTGCATGTCGGAAAGTTAGAAGTTGACTAAAACTTCATTTGAAAACAAATTAGGCAATTCAGCCACACCCCCTTTTTAGAAAAAAAAGCTAAAAAATGCTTTATGATAAAAAAAAAATCTATTTTAGAAATAGAAATAATAATTATAAAAAAGAATGTGTAGTAGTAAAAGCAGAATATTTCCGAGGTAATACAATAATGTAACTTTTCTTCCTTGTGAAATGTGTGCATGTAAAATTTTTAAATTAAGGCATTTTATATTAATAATTTTATAATTTCAGTTCTTCTTCCTAATATATTTTTCATACAAATGTAATACTTTAATATTATAAGAAGAAAAACAGCTAAAATTTCTGTCGTGACAGAAAAAAAAAATTTTTTTTAACATTTTTCTTGAATTTTCATGGGCAATTAGTACTCTCTAAAAGTTGATCATTTATAAAAATGTGTGGGTTGAAAAACTATGAAAATGCAATTATTTTAAAGAAAAACGTATAACTAATATCTTAAAGTGGTATTTTAAGTTTAATTAAGCTTATGATAATTATTTTTTCAGAATTATAAACTTTAAACCTGTTTTTCTCAGTTTGTGTTTTCGAAACCTTAGTGCATTCAAAATGCTACTCCTTCGACAATTATTTACCAATCACTTCCATTTTTTTCTTGCGTGTTGAAAATAAAGCATGTAATAAAATTAGGGATCCGTTTTGCTATAAACTGAATACATTTCTTTAAAAAAAAATAAAATGTAAGACATGTTGGCTTTTTCGTTGATTTTTAGCCTGTATATCAACATTTTATTTTTTTCTCGAAAACGAATGAAGTTATTCTAAAATCGATCCCTAAAGTTGTTTAGATCATCCATAAGAGTATTATAAAAAAAATTTCAGGTCAAAAAATTAATTTTTACAAAAGGAGTAGGATTTTAAAATTTTCCCAATTTTCTTCAAAAAATTAAAATTTTTAAAATTGTGTGAACAATATATGAAAATTTTCATATGGTAACATTTTCTTGAATAGAAACATTGTATAAAATGCTAAAATATAATTTTTAAATACGTAAATAAAGAAGTTTGCTCAAAGGGTGCCAAGTCCCCTTAATCTTAAAATAATAATAACTTTATAAATTTAAATATATGGTAAACTTATAAAAAAATTCAAAGCAAATTCTTATTCATCTTATAATAATAATAATACAAACACAAAATATGAGAACAATATTGTATTTATTTACCTTCTAAAATTTATTCTTACATTATATCTTTTCTTAAAATATTGATACAATCTGAAATCCTTCTGTTTGCTACGAACAAATTCATATAAAATATAATTCATTTAAAAGCCTTTACTGATTTTCAACAAGAAAATACAAAAAATAATGACCACATAGAAATAAGGAATATCCTTTGGTTAATCCATTTCTCAATATATAAAGTCCTTCAGATCTCAACAATTTTCCTTTTATAAAACAATGTGCTAACAGAAAACTTAATTTAATCTTATATTTTTTAAAATATATTATATGAGAAGCATTGAAATAAGAGAGTAACATCATTCAATATGAATAATAAATACATTCGACAGGTATATGCATAAAATGAAGAGGAAAAATTTACATTCTTAAACATGAAAGAATAAGATATATACAGAAATCAATATTTATAAAAGAAACTATTTAATTAAATTCTCATTTATATAAAATATTAGCTTTCATTTATATGGCAGTTACCGAAAGCTAAAGTTGTAATACCATCTTCAAGAATATATCTAATCGAAGGGCAAAGTGATTTTTTTATTTTTACAGAATGTATTTGATGTATAGAACTGTTAATGGGTTTAAACTCCTCACGACTTCTATACTTATTTATGAGGCAATTTTTATAGTCTTCATGAGAAATTTTACTTTTAAAATAGATCTATGTATCTCTTTTGCTGTATTTTTTTCTTAAGTTAATGTTTTTATGCTGTACATTTTTGCATTGAGACCTACGAACTCAGTTGCTACCATACCATTTAACTCATCTGTCATTTTTCCGAGAACATTATTAGTTAAAGGATTATAAAGAAAATGATTTGGAAACAAATATATGTGTCATTTCAATAAAAAGAAGTAAGTTTTCTTTGAATAGATACAAAGGTCGTTATTAATTACACTCTGTTATATGCACCCAGAAGAAATTGAGCTACATTCACGAAATTTGGTATGCATGTAGTGTATATGAAAATAAACAAATGATTAAAAATTCAGAACAAAATATCATTTTATTAAGCGGTTACAGCTTGCAAAAGGTTAAAAAATCAGTAAGTAGTAAAGCCACCTCTGGCAGCTATACAAGCCGAAATTCGGCGTGGCATCGATTCAATTAGATCACTTATGACCCCCTGTGGAAGATCCTGCCATAGTCTTTGCATCTGCGCAGTTAATTCTCCTGTATCTCGGGACGGCTGCAGTTGCCTTCCCAGCGCGTTCAGACATGCTCTATTGGCGAAAGATCTGGTGACCTGGCATAAAGTAGGACGTCATATTGAAGACATTGTTGGGAGAGTCGCGCAGTATGTGGACGAGCATTATCCTGTTGATAAATGGCACCTGGGCGACTTGAAGCATGGGTAGCACAATCGGCGTTAAAATATCGTCCACGTATCTGCGAGCTGTCAAAGTGCCTTGAAGGACCACTAAAGATGATCGTGTGTCCCAAGAAATTGCTCCCCACACTGTCACACCTTGTGAAATTGCTGTATGCCGCTCGACAATAAATGCCGGATCGGACCGCTGGCCGGTGCGCCTAACGTGTGCGGTGGTCATTGAATCTGGATTCATCACCGAAGATGACACGTCTCCAGTCTGCCACACTCCAAGTTGCCCGAGGTCGGCAAAAATCCAGTCGACACTGCCTATGATTGGGGTAGTGGTAAAGCGTCTTAGCGGACGTCGGCTCCTCAAGCCAACTTCGGTCAGTCGTCTCCTTATGGTTTCTCTTGATGGCACTGGATGTCTGGAAGGAGGTAAGTGGTGTTGAATCGATGCTAGCGACGTTGTTGGTGCCGAAGTGGCCATTCTTCTGATTGCACGATCCTCGCGATCATTTGTGTTCCTGGGACGTCCTGACCCTCCGCGACGGTACACTCTACCTTCTGTGATCCACTGTTGCCAACACCGAGCAACTACCATATCGCTCCGACCGAGGTGGCGGCCGATACGTCTATTCGACCAACCTGCTTCTCTGAGGCCTATTATACGGCCCCTATCAAAGTCCGTCAGCTGCTCGTACTGCCGCCGGTTACGTCTTAGAGGCATCCTAAGTCTCAATATCGTCTATCAAAGTCATGATTCGTTTGGATAGTCGTACGGCGCTCGTACTCATGCTTTTAAACTCTCCCAGTTGCGCAACTAATATGCGCATAGCACATAGCCTTGCCTCACTGGCTTCGAAATTTTAATCATTTGCATATCTCTTACCAGACTACATTCTTGCCGAGTTTCGTGATTGTAGCTTGATTTCTTCTGGGTGCATATTTTTTTTTGCGACAGAGTGTATTTTATAAGCATGAAATGCTGGAGATGCTATGAATTTCTTAGCTCTTTTCTCTCTATTCACTAGATAAATCTGAACTTTTTGCGTAAATTTTTCATTGTTTTACCAAACACGGCATTGTTTAAAAGTTTAAAGAGATCTTTTTCAAAATTGTTGTTTGCTCGTTTTCGATGTCCAGTATTAAAATCTATATATTTTTTTAACCGAGGACTTTGTTTGAATTTTAGAAATTGATGTATTTTTTTTTTAATTTTTAAACCTAATTGTACATATAACTTCAAATTTCTATAATGAAGAACATATTTAGAGTTTTATTTTTTAAGTTAGGAGCCAATTTTTCCACAGACTTCGATTCTAAAATACTGAATTCTTTAGCTATATTTTTAGTATAGGGGAGGAACATTCAGAGACACTTCAACTTTTTCTGGAGCTAATGGATAGCAGTTATGCAAATCGTGCAATTAATCTGGATATTCTAACTTAAAATATACAACTTATATCCGAATCGTCTGGTACATCCATAAAGTTAACGTATTCATCAGTCCAGGAAAAGTCGTGTGTAGACAAATTTTGCGACATTGCTCAACCATATAGATTGTTTGCATCTAAATATATAATGTAACTACTAGGTAGGCTTGAATCATAGGTTGATAAATACACATTGTTAGCCTTAGCGTAGCGATGACCAATCATCGCAACACCTCCGCGAATTCCTTTTTCGATGAATAAAAAGCATGTCTATATCAGTTAAAAGCTCCAATCGCACTTTTGTCATTTTATAAGACATGCTTGCCATACCAAACCAGGAATCGTATATGTATTACATGGATCAATTTTGTAGTAATTTTGGCATAGAAATCTAAAGTTTTCCAATATGTCTGAAAATAATACGTCTACGGTTACACACAAATCACGATAATCTCCCAATGTGCGCATTTGAAACATGTTCCATCTATTATGTTGAGCATATTCGTAGTCTTCTCTGGATACATTTTTATTTGTTAGACTGTTGAAAAAAGCTGATTGAGGAGGGAGCTGCGTTTCATAAAATTTAGAAAAGGAATCAAAATATTCATATGGATAGCAACCCTTTCTAGTTATAAATTGTGCATTACTTGCAAAATACCTATCCCAAAGATGAAATTTACAAGGCTTTAAAGTTGGGCAAGTTTCTCTAGAGAAGTATTTAAAAATTGAAAAGAGTCAATAACGTAATGATCTCAAAGTAAAAAAAAAAAAAAAACGAAAACTTTCACTATGTCGGAATGCATTGAAATAAGAAAAATCAAAACTTTTAGTTGATTTTAAATAAAGAGCATTTCGATGTACGTGCAAGAATAATTTTTTCCTCTTCTCATGTTTTCTGTATTTTTAAAGCTCTCATTTTTATACCCAGCGTATAACTCGCACCCGTAAATTTCGATCTTATTTTTTGAGTTAAAAGAGCGCGTTATACGCCGGATTTTACGTAATTACGTCATTTTTTTAAGAATATAAATTGAAGTTTTTTGTTTCACGAAATTCTCCGAATTACTTTTTTTACTAAAATGAGGAACATATTTATATATGTATATATCCGACAAAATATATTCTATAAAATACATTTAATAATTTTCTACAGTATATATATTTATATTTAATCTATAGAATCAAACTAGAGAAAAGAGTGTTGAAAAATTTCTTAAGCAAATCAACAGAACAGCCAAACAAATGGCAAACTATCACAGCTCTGATTGCTTGATCCAGTCATTTTTTATATACCGAAATGCATAGTTACAGCTAGACATGACAGAACAGATTCTGAAAAAGATCACGTTCCCAAACGCGTTGACGTGCTTATGATGATTTATGAATGCGATTTGTTTTTGCATTTCACCCAATTTGCATTTGTTCATTATCACACGAAGCGCTGCAGCTTTCAAATACAACACTGGAGGCGAAATGAATCAAATGCATTTAATGGCAATAAATTTATGAAAATTACCGTTTCCTCTTAATTTCCATTCTATTTACTTTTCTAATTTAAGGCTTGTTTAATGACGCCAAATTACATGTTCCTCCGTGTACCATGTAATAACAGGGCAGACGAGCTGTCCGACTGTCAAAGGCCAATTAGCTCTCTTGAGTTTATCGCCAATGAAATTCTCAACAAAAATAAGTTTCGTTCCGATCTGAGAATAGCAACACTTCTTTCTCGACGCCAAGTCTTTCCACAGCCTTTATTAAATTTATTTATTTAATTCGCCCGCCCGGTCTTGTTGGCCTCTCTATTTGTTCAGACATTCCGTTCTGTCATTAAAAAACTCCTCGTCATCGAAAATCATCACCATTTTGGCGAGAACTATTTTTTTTTATTACATGGCTGGAGGCGGCCACATTTCAACAATGTCATTTGTCTATGATGGATAATTTCACCAACTTCCAAACTAGACCTCGGGGCACTCCTTTGGCTCTTTCCCGCCATAAATTATACCAAAGAGGGGGAAAGAAAGAAACAAAAAGTAGGATGGACCTTTTCTTTTTTTCATTTTCAAAATGGCGTTTTCCACGCGTGCGCATTAGGTACCGTGGCATTCCATCACGCTCTTGGAAGAAAGAGAGGGGGGAACTGTTAACAAGGGTCTAACGACTCTGTGATTACCTGTGATGTTGTTCAAACAAACTGCCACATCACAGACATCCGGCTCCAAAACCCCTCCTTCCGATGGTTAACTCCCCCTTCTTTCTTTCCCCCCTCTAAAGCAGGGCCACTGGTGATGGTTGTTTTGACAAGCAAATTATGAGAATTTCGTATCAAGGTATAGGGGTAGGAGGGAATCGACTCCAATCAAAAAGTTACACGATGAAAGTTTTCAATATCTGAGTCAGATGGAGAAAAAAAATTCTAAGTGTATATTATTTTTCCTTTGCATTCAATGCAATAGAACTGATAAATGGAATGGTAGCTCCCAGAGGGGGGAAATTTGAGAGAGAGGTTATGATCTTAGCAGAGGAGAAACACACGCGAGATTCTTAAATGTGCTCACAACAACTAATATTATTTCACATCTCATTTCTAAGTCTTTTGCAGGGTTATTTATTTTTCAGGACGATAAGTCTTGACAAGCCGGAGATTTTTAAGTTTCTTGAAATTTATAAATAATTTATTTTAGTAAAAGAGTCATTGATATAAATCAGTAGTCTTCAAACTGTGTTCCACGGAATCCTGGGGTTAAACGAGACATGCCGAGGGGTTCCACGAGTCACAATTAAAAAACGAAAAGAAAAATATAAATGAATATGATAGATAGATTCACGTTTTTTTTATTAAGTTTCGGTTTTAATCCCAAAGTCGTTAAAGCAGAGAATTTTATTTATACATAATAACTATATTTTGTACAATACTAAGCTCTAAATTTTCGATTGCAAATTCATGCAAAATACGGTCGTATATTTTGCCATTCAGAGCAATGTATTTAAGCGAAGTATATTTTTCAATGGGAATGGCTACACAAATAAAATATAAAAACAAATGAAATCCACATGCAGATAATTTCAATTGACCTAGACTTCAACATTTTGTGTAGAAAAGCAAACATATATCCATTTACAAAATAAAGGGTGTTTTTTTTAGAGGTATAGAACATTAAATTGCAATAAAACAACGATGTACTATTCGATTGACATGAATTTTTTTTATTCGAAAGATAATCTTGTGGCATTACATTTTAAATACGATTTCTGGCATAGGACTGCCACGGCTGGCTCGGATGTAGTCCAATCTGGACGTCCAATTTTCGATGACTTTTTCCAACATTTGTGGCCGTACATCAGCAATAACACGGCGAATGTTGTCTTCCAAATGGCCCCACAGAAAATAGTCTAGTGGTGTTAAATCACAAGATCTTGAAGGCCAATTCACATGTCCAAAACGTGAAATTAGGTGATCACCAAACGTGTCTTTCAATAAATCGATTGTGGCACGAGCTGTGTGACATGTTGCGCCGTCTTGTTGGAACCACAGCTCCTGGACATCATGATTGTTCAATTCAGGAATGAAAAAGTTAGTAATCATGCCTCTATACCGATCACCATTGACTGTAATGTTGTGGCTTTCATCGTTTTTGAAGAAGTACGGACCAATGATTCCACCAACCCATAAAGCGCACCAAACAGTCAGTTTTTCTGGATGGAACGGTGTTTCGACATACACTTGTGGATTAGCTTCACTCCAAATGCGGCAGTTTTGTTTGTAGATGTAGCCATTCAACCAGAAGTGCGCTTCATCGCTAAACAAAATTCGCTTATGAAAATCGGGAACAACGGCTATCTCGTTTTGGGCCCATTCGACGAATCTACGCCTTGCTTGATGATCGTTTTGATGAACTGCCAAACCAAACTGAGAATAAATCACTTGAGAGCTGTTAAATCGGTCGCCATCTTGGAAAGTAATGCCAACTTAAACTTCTATACCTGGAAAAAAAACACTCTTTATAATGCTTCGGTAGGTGACACTTGGATCACAAATTAAAACTATTACAGCGTATGAGTAAATTATACGAAAATTATATTAAAATTTTAACTAACAAATACAATACATTTTTAGTTGTCTTTGCATAAAGTATCTATATCACATGATCTATTTTAATATTAGTTTAAGATGCCCGATGCCACCAAATACCCTCCGAGTACACACGGAGCACGTGCTCGTTAAATCCGTGGGTCCGAAAGTCTCGTGTGCTGAATCACGAGTGCAGGGGACTGGAAAATATTTCCCTCCCCTTCAGTTCCATGCCCAAATTGTAGATAGGGGGTGTCGCCATCTATCGTCCCTTCGAGGAATTTCGCCGAGCTAATTCGTACTGTCACCTGTATGGTGCTCAAGGCCTAGGACAACGACAGGCGTATTTCTAGCCCCTTGCCAGATGAATTTCGTGGGCCTCGTTCTGACTACGCCAGACAGGTGGCATTAGAAACAATAACACAACAGGTTCTCCCAAAACACCTTATAGTTCCAAGGGTTCAGTGAGTCAAGAAAGTTTGAAGATTACTGATGAAGATCCTTAAGGCTCAACCTAATCAATTACATCGATAAAAATGTTTCTGTGATGGGTTAAGCACAGAAAAAATAAACAGAATTAATAAGATGCCGCAGTTTCTCAAAAATAAGATCTAACTGGAAAAAAAAAACATGATTTTTCTCAGAATACTCGCAACTAAAAATCCTGGAATTCCAAAATAAGATAAACAAATTTGACATGCATAAGAGCGCATGTCTCAGTGTTGTATGGATAACTAGGATGGTCAAACAAAAAAACTAATTTAGTGTATCTGTGGCAACATACAACGAACTACTGATTTAAAATTCGATACTAAAATTTGTAAGAATAAATAAATACTATTACTAATGCTTATACATACCATCAAATCCGGCGTATAACGCGTACCTATACATTCAAGTTGCAATTTTTAATTTTTAGATATCATTTTCATCGTGGTGTGAGGTTGTCTATAGCATTGTGCATCGCTATACCTGCCCTTCATTTGGCGTTGTAGCTTACTTAGGCAGTGCTGATTTTTAAGCTCATTTCGGTGAAGAAGATCTACGTGCAGAAGATGTACGGGTCCCTTGACACTGGCGGATCGAAATTTATGACCAGAAAATCAAGTTAACTCTAGCTTATTCGGGCTCGTCCAGACCCCTGGCCTCTAGGCGCCTGTCCCAAGCTCCCAATGGATAAACCAGCATTGAGTTTGGGCTGCCATTGGATTTTTCTTTCGTACCTTCCCCAATACGCATCGATGATTAAACCAACAGCCATCACTATATCTGAAATTTAGGAGCTTCCTTCCTTCAAGACTTTCCTGTAATCATGTTTTCAACTGGATAATGCAAGACAGCACGCAGTATACAAATTTTACCACAAGAATCTCTCGTTGCCCACCAATACCTTGTTGCTCTCTGAATACCTATGGTGGCTGATTAGTAAATGCCTGGACCTACAGATACTACTACTGTATCGCCAAGTGAAATGTGGTTAGATGTTGAAACAGCATAAATTGACATATCCCTCAAAAATCCAAGATATGTTTTTTCAAAACCGAGGCGTGTCGTTGCAGTTATTGTTAGAAATAAGAACCACATAAAATGTGAATCTTTTCGTGTCCCGTAGGTTCAATTACTTTTCCCTTGTATGTTGTGTTATGTACCTGTTATCCTTCATCTTATTGGATTTTAGACGACCAGTAGCAGTGGCGTAATGGAGAATATTAGGGTGCCCCTCCAAAGTCAGGTTTGGGGCCCCAAGCCGTATTTGGCATCAGTCAGGCTTTGGGCCCCATAGATCCCCCACCACAAAACGGGGGTGTACATAACGCCACTGACCCCAGTAGTGCTGATAATATTTTAGCTATGATCTCTGAGTAATAAATATCTTTTATTACCACTAACAATATTTTTAATTCTATGCATAAAAAAAAATGTCTAAACTTATGCAAAAATGTTTCTGTTAAGTTAACATTTTATTTCAAGACAGTCGTTTTCGTATTCAACAATAAGAAAATGAAAGACCAAAGAAGAGGGCAGAAAACAGAGAAGAAAAGTGGAGTGTGGGGCAGCTCTGTAAAACAACACGTGAGCTATTGGGGATGGACCCCGTTATTTTGAACCTCGGTCAAGTGATGAAGACGTCACGCGAGCAGCCCCCTCTCTCCAAACTCACATCAAGCCAAGGAGAGAAGAAGTTTCAGCTTCAACTGACAGCTCGACTTCGTGCATCAGCCCCTCTACATGGCGGTCTTCAGTGGCATCTGGGCTCGAACTCGTCACCGTGACCACTAGGTTACCGAGATTACGAGGAGTTAATCAGATTACCAGAAATGAGTCTGAAATCTCTGCTTCAGGGCATTTTTTTGTTTAATTCTCAAAAATTTTTCCACACAAGTCATAACTGTCCAAATATTTATAATTCATTGCTACACATATATTATACATGAAAATAATTTCCATCCAAACAGCAAAATTCATTAAAAAAAACTATTTTTTGTTTTTGTGTATATTGCTCTGAGAAATGTTAAAATAACAATTGAAGAAAAAGAAAATCGAAAGATTTCGATAGAATTTCGAACGCTTCTAAAAAAAATCATAGCTGAAACGAAACTAACTTCGCGATATATGTGATAAATATTCATAACAAAAAAGCTGTAAGAGTTTCTTTTCTCAGGTGTGTGTGCGTGTTTTCACTTCTTCAACTAAACACATTCTATTCCCCCCCCCCTTTTTAAAAAAATAGCTATCATTTTCTGCGTTTTGAGAAGCATGTAATCACTCGGGGGAATTATTTTTACTTATCAATCTTTTTTTTGTCTTTCAACTTTGTTCTCGAACACTTCCCTTTTTTTTTCGGGACGGGGGGAGACAACCGAAGCCTGATTTCAGATAAAAGACCAAACAAAAACTAACATTTCTTATTCTATTTTGCTGAATTACAGAAAAGAAAATTCCTGGCTCTTTTCATGGTTGAGCAGCAAGAGCGAAAACATAAACAAAACCACAGTCATAAAAAGCACTGTTGGGGGGCAGCACAGTTGGGATAACAACTACGGGGAGCTGACACTCTTTCATCCCTCCCTCCGAGTTGGTTCTTGGAAATGGCGCACACAACCTTGAGCGGTTGGAAAGGTGTTTTATGTTGAAGTTCGCAATCGTTTTTTTTTTTCAGTTCGTTCTAATGCAAGAAGTGAAAAGGGCCTGCAGGCACAATTGCACCCGAATAGGAGCCTCATTTCTTACTCAACAACCTGAAAAATCCCTAAGGTTTTGATGTTATTCCCCATAGAATTCCCTTTCAATCGTGATTGTGTCATTAGCAGGCATTTAGATGAACTGTGTTTACCTACGAGCAACACAAATCATGCTTAGTGTTAACTATGCTAAACTCAGAAGTACACATAGTTCAGAATTAGTCGAATAATTCTAGCAAACACTAAATTTTTTTTTTTTTTTGTTTCCACCTTCAAAAAACGCGGCTTTTTTTGTTTTTTTATTGGATGATACAGATATATAAAAAACTTGTGCCTTTTCGGAATATTTTTTTTATTTGGGAGAAAGAAGTAATTTTTTTTGGAACAAAGTATGTAATGTGTGAAATAACTAATCTCCATAATATTTTACCACTAATTTTTTTCACTAAATTTATTACAGTCTCATCAAAAAAATTTGTTTTCGGTATGAGTCTCTTTTAAAATTCATCGAGATGTTTATTCTTTGCATATTTAATTTTAAGTTCTTCCTTTTTAGAGGAAGACTCATCAAATACCTAATTGCAATATAAAAATACCTGGAATATTTCCTTTAAAATGCATAATAGTTTAAATATCGTCTGCAAACTTTTATCAAATATTTTTAAGACTTATATAAACATCAGGCAACACACTCAGGAATTCAATTAATTTTATCGTCTGAAAAAAAAAAGCTTTTTTAAATGAGAGATTTTTTTTTTATTAATTCGTTGATTTCCCAAAATGAGGAATTTCTACCAGCTGGCCTAGGGATCAGTAAAGATTGTTATTTGATTGTAGAACTAGAAAATATTTTTAATTAGTTGACTAGAATATTATAACTGCGATTTGTGAACTGATTGATTTGTTGGGCAGTTTATTAACTCACACTTAGAAAAAACACGAACACAGTAAGACTTGTAAAAGAGAGTATGAAATGAAAAGATCATTTGATTTCTCACATTTCTATAATTAATTAGTTTCATTGAGAACAATTGTTTTAATGACAATAAAAAGGTTGTTACTAACGCATGCTTTACATATGGTTTATAAATGAACTATCAGTAATACGCCCCCGAAGTAAACGTCAGCTAAATAATTAAATTTATGACAAAATACTACGAAAAAGAACTATAGTGCAAAATAACAAAAAAAGAATATGTATTATAATAATGTAATCGTTTCTTTTTTTATTAATAATTAATTTTAAATTTTTGTAACTTTTTTTATTCGAAAGCTGCAGTTATCTTGAGAATTACACACACACACACACACACATATATATATATATATATATATATATGTGTGTGTGTGTACGTACCTTTGGGGAAATCAAGTTTTTTTTTTCAGAATTTAAAAACCTACTTTTATGGAAAAGATGTTCTCTGGTTTATAGATGAAGAGAAACGTAAAATAAACGATTAATTTACAATGTTAGATACTGCCACAAAGGGCATGAAATTTGAAGCGAGCTTTTAATGGTAGAAAATCTATGTAACTTTTGTTAAAGAAAAACAGATATTTTTGTAGTTCTTAATATTTATTGCGATGAGAGGACACGTACTAGTTACAAGAAAAAAACACCAGGTACATTTTTTAACAGCTTACAGTTAGTTGGGTTTGAATTTAAAAAAAAGAAAACCGTCTGCCGAAATTATGGTGCTCATTAAAGTGGAACACGGGAAAAAAATAAATTATAGTTTAAAAAAACACGCTTTTTTACGTGTAATCGAACTAAAAAAAACAATTCTTCATTGTAGAATAAAATGAATTAACGAGGAAAATTAATGTCATCGGGGTAAAGCGTGGGATATATGATTTGTATTACATTTTTAGACTAACTCAGCATTTCAGAATAGAACTAGTAAGAAATTATAACAATTTATACACGGCACCCCACGCTTTTACCCCAATGACATTAATTTTCCTCGTTAGCCATTTTATTCTTATATTAAGAATTATTTTTTTACTTTTTACGTATAAAAGCTTGTTTTTTTAAATTTTTTTTAAAACTGTAACTTATTTTTCACTTTTTTGTTCGATCCACAGTAAAAGCTAGCCTTTTTAGTTTAAACTATCATTTATTGATTGATGAATTAATCTTAAATGCGTTATTTTTAGAATCTGGAGTACCCATTGGCATACTACCAGTGCATCGATACGGCCTGGTTTGCAAAATGTAGGATCAGCCAATTGAAGGAAATCTGGAAGAACTAAGTTTCAAATATTTCATGCGAATGGTGATATTTTTATATCAATGATATTTTTCATTAAAAATAGTGCAATATTCTCTCTGAAATTTGCATCAGTATTAGATGCAAAAGTACACTTTTTGAAACGAAGAGTTTGTAAGAAATTATTTATATATAATCCGGTGACCTCTGAATCGCGCTTGATTCTCAGCTGTTTTGGTAAAATGAAGCAATGAATGATGTTCGATTCCACAGATCAGACAACAGAATTTAGAAAAATAGACTATGTCTGAGTTTAGCGGTTAGAACAGTGCTTCTCAAACTTTCCACATTTGCGACCCAATTTTCAGTCATAAGTTTCATCGCGCCTTCCTCATACAATAACAATGTATTGAAAGCAATAATAATGTACTTGAAGCTACAATACGACTTAAATATTATAAACTGCACTTATTATCAATATATGTATTATATTTTGTATAAGACAAGCCGATGGAAGTCACTAGTCATTACTAAGCTTGCTTTTAATTTAGTATTAATAAATCAATTATTAAACACTTTCCACACTTACACGTTTATAAGTACCATATATCAGTGTGAATATGAATTTTATTTTTTATCATGTTGGAATGTGTTTTGTGTTTTGCTTCTTTTCGGTAAATTAATAATTATTTTATATCTTTTACTTTGGACTTTTCGATATGCTCGCCCCCTCCACAGTCTAAGAAACACGTGAGTTTAAACATAAATATTTTTTCATACTCTTGCACTAGTCTCTTTTCTTTAATTTCCATTTTCAGAAAAACTGGAAAATTGTTTATATTATGGTAAGAAATGTGGCTGACTCGCACAATCGTTTTCGCTATTATAGGGTTGTAACAATCTTTTAGTCGCCAAATCTGGAAATGATACAACGAATAAGTCGCCAAATCTCAAAATCCTTATTCCTGACTATCCTGATCAGGAGAATGAAACAAAATTATGGAATTTTTGTATTGTCATCGGTCCTTGACAAGTGTGCAAAATTTTGAATTAATCAGACCTTTTGAAAAGGCGGGTAAAAATCGAGTTCAAAGATTCCGTTACATAAAATGAAACGAATAAAAGCGTGTTAAAAAGCTTGGATTGGACTGATTCTTGACTGTGACGGATGAGAGGATTATGAAATATTACAATGTACACATTGTACTATTCATTACTCAATTATCAATTATCATCACTTCAGGTTTCTTATGTTGGAGAAAAATGATTTTATTTTGAGTCTAAAATCATCAACCATACTTGAGTATTTCTTTATTTTTTCGAAAATTGAACCACTCTGTGGCAATATTAAAATTTTTTAAAAATTATTGTCCTAATCTCCATATTATAGAACATCTTTTCCTCACAAGTAGGTTCCGATCAGTGACACGCACAGAAATTTTTCAAGGGAGAGAGGGTCCAAAGTCGAAAGTCTACATATTATTTTGATTTTGTCGATTTTCGGGAACAAAAATAAAAAATTAAATAAATAAGTAGCATTAATTAATAAACTTAATAATTTATATCAAAGACGAAATTAAATTTTTCGTACTATACACATAGGATTATAATCAATCAAAAAAAAAGAAATTCAAGGCCAATGGGGGTTGAACCCGGGCATGCACCCCTTAGTGTTTGTTTGCCAATGGTTTCGAGATTAATAATAGGTTTTTTTCTCCATAGAACCACGATCCACCCAGTGGCGTAACGTACACCCCCGCATCGCGAGGGGGAGGCAGTACTCAAGGGGGTCCAAAGCCTGACTTTACAGGGGAGGCCCTAATATTCTACGAAACGCCGCTGGATTCCCCTCTCCCCCAATATGTACACATACTACTTAAAATTTATTTTATTTTTATATAATTAATATGCAATTAATGCAACTCTATATTATCGTGGCATCTAGTTATATTTATAAAGAGCTAATACAATTAAATATACACAAAAAATTAAAGCTATTTTATACTAGCACAGAACATGCGCTATTACCAGAAACTAAATTTCGAATGATTTTTTGTTCCACCTGTGGTTGCCTACTGCCCACTTTTGATGCCAATAATCAAGTGTAAAAATCCCTACGTGTAGGGAAAAAGAACCTCGTTACCCGGATGGAGGGAGGAGGGACTGGTGTGGATTTTGGCGGGTCGGGGAAGGGAGATGGTGGCGGTGATGAAGTGGTGCTGCCTCCGATGATGGTTCTCAGCTCCTCCTACAGTCTCAGAAATCTGCTTGGAAGATCAAAGGGAATTTCGGTCGCTCGTTCTTTGAAACAACAAGAGCTCTTTTCGTAATCGATGAAATATTTACTTTCCCCTGCCCACCTCTTCCACCTAGCTTCCAGAGACGGGAGGGAAAAGGTTTTATAATTTCTTTTTTCCCCCTTCCCTCCTATGGCTTTGGTGGATGGATTGCCTGAGATAACTAAATTCCTGATAGAACGCGAAGAAAGTTCAGTTGAGAATGCACATGCGTTAAATGCAGAGTAGATTAGCGGGGTCGAATTTGTAGTATGTGTTGTATTTAACGATTTTTCTTTGATGGGTTTCGATTAATAGGATCCATTACGAGAGCTTTTAACAATGAATTTGTTATAGCATCATTTATAATGATAAACTCATGGGAACTTCGCTGTTTTCCCTGAGAAAAATGCTTTTTTTCTCTCATTGTAGACATAATGATAATTTTACTGTCGCTACACTTGCAACCAATAAAATGATACATTTAATGTACGTGAACAAAATACCTTTATGATAACATAACTTTGGTTAATGTTAAAGAATAGTACCGGAACTGGGTATATTTTTTCAGAAATAAAAGTACTCCAACATTAATTTTATATATATTCTAGCTTCACTATCCTGTAGAGAATCACTTATTTTATCATATTACTCACTTTAATCTTTGTTGAAATATTGTTTCCTTTATAAAATGTGTTTCGCATTTTTTCTCATGTACCGTAATTCTAAATGAGCTATTTATTTTTTTACACGTTAAAAGGAAAATTAAATTCTTTATGGGCTATTTTGAAAAAACATTGTATTATTATACTGCATGATTTACAACGTTACAAATTTTCATGAAAATTGAGACATTTTTCTGTCCAATAATGTGTTCCGCGTTTAGTTTAAGCCAATAGCTCACACAGGAATTTTTCAGGGGGTCCGGGGTCGAAAGTTCACCATTCTTGTATCATGCTCCTTTTGATTTGTCGATTTTTGGGAATAAAACACAGTAAAAAAGTAATTATTGAATAAATAATTAGCATTAATTAATAAAATTAATCATTAATAACAAATACATAATTAAATTATACGTACTAAATTCTTAGAATTAAAATTAATCAGAAAAAAATCAAGGGCCTTAGGAAGAGTCCAGACCCCCCTTTGTGTGCGCCACTGGTTTAAGCTATTGTATATTTGGCGAAAACATCCTTAAAATCCGGCGTATAACGCACACTTATACTTTCAAGCTGCAGTATTTGATTTTTAGGTATATTCCCCGTATAACGCTCAAGCCTTTTTTTTTTGTACGGAAACCTGAAATGTGTACGTGTGCAATGCTCTTATGTTTTGAAGCCATTTATTCGAGGTATTATTCCAAGCTCTAGAAAAAAAATAATATACAGTGAAAATCGGTTAACACGAAACTGAGGGAACAGAAATATCTTCGTGTTAAAAGATATTGAAAAAAACAACATATGTTCAACAAAGTTAAGTTTATTGGAGTACATTTTATTTACATAGTTGCACGTATTTAACAAAAATCAAAGAAACAAAAACATTCACAAGAATTGAATGAAATTTAATACGAAATTTTCAAGTTTTTTTGAGAAACAAAATATTTATTGAGTTTTTGGAAAATAATCTGGTATTTTTCTTTGTATTGTGTTTTTCAGCATCTAATGGTCAACAAATTGTACGATGTCGTCCATTCTGTTACTCATTTTGGCATTGGAATGTGTTTTTAAATAATTGCACATACTTTTCATGATGTTCGTCATTTCGGATGACGTGGGACAGGAGCTGCATTATTCATTTCATTTTCGTCGTCGGAATCTGCATCAATGATATTTTTTGAGCTTTGGATAATGTCCAAAATGTCTTTATCTGTCATAATTGGGGCTGTACACACATTATCATCATCTACTGTATCGAATTCTTCCGATGATACAGTAGGACTGTCGATTAAACAGTAACTTTTTCAAACATTTCATTATTTGTTGGCTCAGTTTCAATATCCTTCTTTCTAGAAGGAAAATCTTTTCAAGTTAAGCGATTTTTGTTTTTCAAGTTAAGCGATTTTTTTGAGAAAAAAAATAGATGGAAAATACATAGTAGTTTGTCGGGACAATTGTATCATTTCGTGTTAACCAATGTTTCATCTTAAGCGTTTTTGCGTTAAACGTACAAATATTTCACTGTACGTCTAGAACTATATCTCTTTAAGTTCCTAAGGAGAGCTATTTTTTGTTAAGAAGTAGTTCGATATATCTAGAAACCAGTGGCGCACACAAGGGGGAGGGGGTCCTGGAGGTCCGGATCCCCCCAAAGCCCTTGAATATTTTTTCCGATTGATTATAATTCTAAGTATATAGTACGTAAAATTCAATTAACTACTTGCTATTAATGATTAATTTTATTAATTAATGCTAATTATTTATTCAAAAACTAGTTTTTTACTGTGTTTTGTTCCCGAAAATCGACAAAATCAAAAGGAGCATGATACAAGAATGGTGAACTTTCGACCCCCCCTTGAAAAATTCCTGTGTGCGCCACTGGTAGAAACTCGATTTTTTTCTAGGTTCATCTTTTATTTTTTAAATTTGTTTTAAAAGCTGTCATTTTTATACTCGGTGTATAACGTGCACCCGTGAATTTTGATCTTATTTTTTGAGTTAAAAGCGCGCATTATACACTAGATTTTACAGTAACCGAGAAAAAAGCGAATTTCAGTTAATTTATTCATCAGCTTTATTTTTTAAACAAAAATATAGTTTCATGAAAATCGTCTGTAAGGATAATTTTTACAAAAACAAACTAAAATAAAAAGAAAATGAAGAATTAACTATAATTTAATCATTAATTTGTTTCAGTCAGTAGCGCACACATTAATTTTTCAAGGGAGGCTCCGGGGTTGAAAATTCACCATTCTTGTATCATGTTCCTTTTGATTTTGTCGATTTTCGGGAACAAAACACAGCAAAAAACTAATTATTGAATAAATAATTAGCATTAATTAATAAAATTAATCATTAAAAACAAATATTTAATTAAATTTTACGTACTATACACTTAGAATTATAATCAATCGGAAAACATATCAAGGGCTTTGGGGAGGGGGGTCCGGACAACCAGGACCCTCCCCCCTTGTGTGCGCCACTGGTTTCAGTTATCAGTTGTCTTTTATTAAATACACCTGACTCTTTTTTAAAACGGTAGATAAGTTCCCCAAAATTCGGTGTAAAAAACGTGAAAGGAAAAAATTAGATTTGTATAGAAAAAAGGGAAGGTCTGCGTACTAAGAAGACCGTGAAAGATAGAATAAATAACTTTATATATTTCGGCACACTGTGATATTGCTCTACACTAAATCCTTTTTAGTCCATCCCCATATTTCATGGAAGACATTTTCTTTTTTAAATGGAGGTTAACACACACATCTACTTTCTGATACCACTATAAGATGACAGTCACAACACAATGCAACACAAATTTTGTCAAAAATTTAAAATTTACTTTTAACACTGTAAATAAAACATCACATTTTCCATAACTGTTTGAAATCTAACGATTCGATCAATTGATTATTCTTTTCTTGTATTTTGGAGGCTTTTTCTGATCTTTTTGATCATTTCGTTCTCTTTTTCTTATTTTTGCGCAATACACCTCAAGTACTGAAGACATTTTCCTTCTTTTTTATTTCCGTTCATTTTGCTATTGAGATCAATTCTCAACTCCCTCTCTCTTGGTTTTCTATATCTTTTTTTCCTTATGTGATTCTTACAATGTATTTCTTCTAACTAGTTCAGCTATTTTTCGTAGATTTTATTTAATTTGACAGCTATATTTCTTCTCGGTTGTTACTTTCAATTTGATAATGTCGAATTTTTCTCAAAGAAGTTTTTTGACTAATTTCAACACTGATAATAAAAAAAAAGCTTGTGTGAGTTATATATAATTATTGTATAGTTATAAGCCAGATGAATAATTTTTTTCTTAAATCTTAAAAATACAGCTTAATTTTATTAATTTACTGGTAGATTTATTGAGATTTTAAAAGCATGCAAAAATCATCAAAGGATTGTGCTTAAATCAATTTTTATTTCCTTACGAAGTTGAGAAGAAAATTTTAGTTGGACTGCAGCTAATAGCCCTCGTGTTGCCTTAGAGTGCCGCGTTAATAATCATTCGCTCACGCAGTGAGGTAAATTCATGTTAAGTCATAGTCACATGATAACTAAAGAGTGTTTTTTTTCTCCAGGTATAGAAGTTTAAGTTGGCATTACTTTCCAAGATGGCGACCGATTTAACAGCTGTCAAGTGATTTATTCTCAGTTTGGTTTGGCAATTCATCAAAACGATCATCAAGCAAGGCGTAGATTCGTCGAATGGGCCCAAAACGAGATAGCCGTTGTTCCCGATTTTCACAAGCGAATTTTGTTTAGCGATGAAGCGCATTTCTGTTGAATGGCTACGTCAACAAACAAAACTGCCGCATTTGGAGTGAAGCTAATCCACAAGTGTATGTCGAAAAACCGTTACATCCAGAAAAACTGACTGTTTGGTGCGCTTTATGGGCTGGTGGAATCCTTCTTCAAAAACGATGAAGGCCACAACGTTACAGTCAATGGTGATCGGTATAGAGCCATGATTGCTAACTTTTTCATTCCTGAATTGAACAATCATGATGTCCAGGAGCTGTGGTTCCAACAAGACGGCGCAACATGTCACACAGCTCGTGCCACAATCGATTTATTGAAAGACACGTTTGGTGACCACCTAATTTCACACGTTTTGGACCTGTGAATTGGCCTCCAAGATCTTGTGATTTAACACCGCTAGACTATTTTCTGTGGGGCTATGTAAAATCATTGGTCTATGCGGATAAGCCACGAACGCTTGACCATTTGGAAGACAACATTCGCCGTGTTATTGCCGATATACGGCCACAAATGTTGGAAAAAGTCATCGAAAATTGGACGTCCAGATTGGACTACATCCGAGCCAGCCGTGGCAGTCCTATGCCAGAAATCATATTTAAAATGTAATGCCACAAAATTATCTTTCGAATAAAAAAAAATTCATGTCAACCGAATAATACATCGTTGTTTTATTGCAATTTAAAGTTCTATACCTCTAAAAAAAACACCCTTTACAAACATGTGTTTCCACTTAATCCGTTCATAAATTCATGTGGCGTCACAGTCTCATGCAGTAGGGCACACAGGAATTTTTTCAAGGGGGGGAGGGGGGTCCGGGGTTGAAAGTTCACCAATCTTGTATCATGCTCCTTTTGATTTTGTCGTTTTTCGGGAACAAAACACAGTAAAAAACTAATTATTGAATAAACAATTAGCATTAATTAATAAAATTAATCATTAATAACAAATACTTAATTAAAATTTACGTACTATATACTTAGAATTAAAATCAATCGGAAAAATATTCAAGGGCTTTGGGGGGATCCGGACCTCCAGGACCCCCTCCCCCTTGTATGCGCCACTGGTCACATGCTAAATTAATGCAATCACATGTTCCCAGCCATTCAGCCCATGCACATTGCTGTTGCTAATTTTTGCTTTTTTTGCAGATTCTTTTAAAAAGGATATATTGGTAAACAATAATGTGTGTGGTGCACTTAGGTAAATAAAATGGGCTTGATTTAAAAGTACATGTGTTATAAAAGTACTCTTTTTTATATTTTGAAAAACTTTGAGAAGAAATTTAATATTTGAACATCTTTGTTTTGGTATCAAACCTGAAATTTTATTTAAATTTTGCACAAAAAGCAACAAGTACAACGCCGGTTTTGAATTTAATATAGACAGATAAATTGATTGATTGAATATTAACGTCGCACTGTTCAGCTACACGAGGGCTTTTGGCGACGGACTACGTAATTTTGAACCATGGTCAAGTGACGTGGATGACATCTGAGCTGGCACCCCCTCTCCTAACTACCACACTACACCAATGGGAGGATGTTTCAGCTCTCGACAGATTTAGCGTGCATCTCTGCCCTTCACGGTGGGTCTTTAGTGGTACTGGGCTCGAAATGACATGCCTGCCATGATCTGATACTTTGACCACTGGGCTACCGCAGCCCCGAATTTAGTATAGAACATGAAATTGCACGTATCATAGGATAGTCCTGGATTTAGCTCATAAACCGACTACTGCAGCCTATTGGATACAGCGCTGCACTGATGCGGAGATGCCTCAATTGAGCCGCGAGTTTCAATCCTGATTCCACATAGACAAGTCCTGCAGCAGTACTGATGTACTGTAAATGTTCGGGGGCTCAAAGTCCACAACTTGGTGTGGAGAGTCGGGCGCTAATTCCTTACCAAACTCCTCATTTGACTGATTTAGAATCACGAAGTTCGTTACCAATAATACTCGTGTAACTTGAATATGATCAAGGACGTCTTGAGGCATGGGCCAAATGGGCCCGGGCCCAGGGCGTCGGTCACAATGGGGGCCTCGTCTCGTTCTCGACTCAACCTTAATAAGATCATGATTCGAATATTTCCTACGGTCAAAGGTTATTTCCGGTTGTATTCTCAGAAAAACTGGAAATTTCGGACGATATGTCACCGGCTACATGTGATGACCGTCATCCCTGTATATGCCTAGGCCTACCACCGTACACTATCATTACTCATTCAGTCAAAAGGCGGCAGTCGGTCGAGCTGGTTTGTGCGATTGTAAATCATACGCATTTATTTGATTGGGTTATTGTTTGTAGAAGTATTTGACAAAGTACGCGATGTATTGTCTATTTTTAAGGATCATAGGTGGGGCCAGGGCCACTGCGTAGGGGTGGCAAAATTGTTCACCGCGCAAGGGTGCCAAAATTTATAGTACTTATAGTTTTTTAATTTAAGGTTACTTAAATAAAAGTTATTAATTATACGCCTGCAATTTTACATGTTTTATATTTTTTAAGCAATAAAATGATATTTTACTTCAATTTTATATTTTAATTTTATTTTACTTTTTTTGTTTTTGTTTCTGCGGGTTGTTTTCGTTTGTGTAAAACAAAATTTGATTGCCAATACGAGCACTAAGACAATTAATATTATAATTTTAAAGCCTTTCAGAGTTCGGAAGTCAAATTTTGAATACCATAAAAAAGTATTTCACATATAATTTGCAGAACTTTATAAGAGTGCAACAGAACTCTATTAAAGGGAACGAGAGCGCCTAATACCCACGCGGTGGCCCTGGGTGGGGTCAACATCTGTGTTGGGCCCAAGGCCTCAAAAAATCCTTAAGACGTCTCTGAGTGTGATATTAATAAACAGTCAATATATATATATTAGTTTAAGTTTAATTTTATTCTACTGACTCATTTTATTTTGTAGAAGAATTATTCGTATCTGTGGACGCTCAATCAATGTTAACTTCGCTTGTCAGCACATATTCTATCGTTGTATAAATTTAAGCGGAACCGGTAAATATTTTCGTTCGCAATTGGTCACAGCTGCATATAACCTGAGACCCCCTCTCTTCTTTTATATATAATAGTCTTTTCAAATCTTATTATTCCTTTCGAATCTCTATACTCAGCGCATAACGTACAATGTGGCGGAACGTTTTCGACAATGCCTTCAAAAGGTCTCCGGACGTAAACATCGCACCTCAAAAAAAAAAAAAAAAAAAAAAGAGGAAAGGAAGAAAAAAAAATGTAAACGACCTTTCTAGGAGAAGGTGCCTTCAAACTTGAAAAAGGAGTGACAGCTCGACTATTGTGTCAGTAAAACCTTCCCGGTAAATACTGAAAATGAACACAGAAGGGGGAAGAAAAGTCCCTCCCCACATATATGTATATGAAAGAAATGTTAAAAAGTGCACCCAAACCATTTTTCAGCGTCAAATAACTCGAAAAGCAGTCTCTTTTTGTGTTGTGGGTCGGCCCAATTGACCGCTTTGAGGAGGAGTATGCGGTCTTTCTTCATCCCTGCCGGACAAAAGAACGGCGGCTTCTTTGTAGTCGCTCGTGCACAATCCCCGTAATAATTCGCCACTTGTCAGGAGGGCCCTGGGGCGACTCGTCTATCTCTTGGCATTTAATACACTGGATGGAGGAGAAGGGGGAGAATAATTGAGCTTTCCTTTGAGTCAAAATGTCTTGGATGTTTGCTGCTAGTGTTTTTGATTTTATTTTTTGAAAAATAACTATTTGGATAAGTGTTGTGGAAGAAAATGGAATGTTTTTTTGGGGGGAGGGGGGATATAGAAACATGTATGTAATTCTGATTTGTCACACAGTTGCAATAAGAATCAGCTTTTGTTGCCATTCAAAACATAAGAATATCAAAAGTTTGATTTTGTTTTAACAATGTCGCATCACAGCTATACTATGAGCTTTTGGCTACAAATCTGGTGATTCTGATTCATGGCCTGTGGGGAAAATTTCATGATGGTCACGTGATAAATGCAATTCATGTGTTCTCCATTGAATTCATAACTGAAATTAGACTTATACTTGTAGCCTTACTTGCCGAAATTCAGGAAAAAATTAAAAATTTGATGTTCGGGTAAAAATTTTAAAGTATTAAGATTCTTCAAAAGTTTTTCAATAGTAAACAAAAAGTCTTATGCGTGCACTTTTAAATGGAGTGTATTTTGTTTACCTATGTGCTTTGCGTTATTGTTGTTGACAAATGTGTACTTTGTCAACAAAATTGCTCGCAAGAGCTTTGTAAGCCTTTCAATGTAATAACCGCATAGTTATAATTCAAAGGTCTCATTAGGTTGATGTTTTATGTGGTAGAATTAACGGCCGTCTGGAATGTGGGCGTACCCAGCTGGAAATAACCGAATTTCGGAATTGCCCAGAGTGTCTCCAGGCTTTAGCGACGATTCCAAGATGATGATAATATGAATAGTCATTACAGCACAGGTCGCCCCCGAGTTACAACACCGAATGAGCACCGGTATTAGGTAGCTACTGTCAAAAGAAATAGACGGAGCTCAGCATCAGATCTGCCTTGAAAGCCGATACAGAAAATCATCTAGCATCGGGGATAGATAGGAACGAATCGTGTCGCCATCTGATAGCAAAGGGAAGAAGCAAATGTTTGAGAAAATTTTGAGAGTGTAACAGAAAATTTAAATTTAAAAATCACAAGCAGATTCTGAAAATTTCCCAATGGTTCATAAATAAACCCGAACCTTTTGGTTGTAGAAAAATTTGATTTAGAGTAGCTCAGGATTTCTTTTGAGCGGAAGCAACCCTTGGGTCGTAAAGTGGTTGATTTTCAATTATTGGGAAACGGGAGAATTTTATCGAATAATGTTAGAGATTGCTCTTTTGAATGAATGGAAAGTCGGTTGAGTTTTTTAAAATCGTGATAAATTATTTTGGTGGGGACATATGGGGTGAGAATTTTAAGAAATTACTGAAATTCTAAGAAAGCAATTACTGTGTGTAATAAAATTGAATGTGCTTTTTTTATGATGCTTCATATCGGCTGCGTTTTCTTTGGTCTTATTAATTCAGTTCATCAGATAATCTTAAATTTACAGTTAAGGAACTCTACAAAACATTTACAGTTTGATTTAATACTTGAAATAACCATATTACATTTTTAAGTAGTATATCAAATACAAACATCGCGACGTGCAGTATTTGTGTTACTTTCCGAGAACGGCTAGACGATAAAGAGTTTACTTTGCATTATTATTTTTCGTATAAAATCTCAGGATTGTATAAATTCGAATCCAATTCATTGCATAAGATGTGTGAGCCTTACAGAAAATATAAAATATCCCCCAAAAGAAACTTCTACATATATATTTCGCAGCATGCGTGTGTATTTCCGGCCATTAAAATTGCAGCACAACAAATTAAGAAAATTATTTTACTTGTGGGTGTATGGCAGAGGGGGAAAAAAACCGATTGAATTTTTCGGAAATTCGGGAGTGTACGGTATCCGATATTACTACACTCACTGCACCGAACTTTCACACTACGCCAACGTGAGGACTTTGAGCCCCTACAGATTTAACATGCACCGGTACTCTTCGAAAGGTTCCTCATGTTCACTTTTTCAGCCTTCGGAAAATGTTCAGATTTTTTTTAAATCTAATTTTTCTGAAATCATTAATTTTTCAAATTGTTGCTCACCTTCACCGTCAGATGGCGACACTAACGATACCTTTTAGCATCTCCACGCTATAATTAGCAGTCTGCTTTTTTTGTACAATTTCCTCGGTTTTGTTTTTCTTTCCCCCTGGAATCAAATCACGTCTAATAATGATAACTGCTCTTCCCTTCATTAATTTGTTTTGGTTTTAGTCAAAATGTTCGTCTTTGTTCGAAGAATTTCGTTTCACCTTACGATCTGTTCTGATCTGTCTGAATATTGCGATGTTATTTTCCTATTAATAGTACCTTCCATTTAATTTTTTCACTCAAGGGATTTGTGTGAATTGTCTCAAAATTTAATTTTAAATTAATATGTGCATTCGGTTTCCTCTCTTTTGGGGTTTTTAAATTCTGTTTGAAACCCTACCTCTCTCCTGCCGCTCAACCCATAACATAGAGTGACTATCCGCGTCTGCACCTAGTCCGAACGAAATTTCTTCCGTTTCATGTTCCGATCATGGGCGGCTCTAGGGCCGGATCAACCGAAACCCAGCCCGGGGCGACAAATCTTAAGGGTGGCATTTGAATCAAATTTGAAAAATAAATTTTTTGTTAAAAAAAAAATTGATATATTTTCTGAATATTATTGTGTGTGAATGTGGCATTTCATTAAACGTATCTTATTTCCGTATTTTGTACTCTGTATGTTTAATATCAGTTTTCTTTTATGTTGAAACTTGAAGTTTTCAAGGCAGGAGTATATGTTAAGTCAAGAAAAACTAATATGCTTACATGTCTTTCTCAAGTAACTTTCTCCCCATCCGGATGCGGGATCACAATGGGCATTCTTTGCACCCATACGATGTCCGGTGTCAGCTATCCATAAAAGGACAGGAGTAATGAGAGTTTTTGGTAGATAGGGAGCCACAAGATATATTTTATTTTAGTTTTGTGTGTAGTTACTATGAGTTAAAATAAGCGCTTGTGATCCTCACCATCAGTAGATTCTTTTTCGAAAAAGTTGGCTTGCTGTGAAGGGCGATTCCTTCTACATTTTACTTGGTTTATACATTAGCAAATAATTATTATATCACGCATTGTTTTGAAATTTTTAAGACTTAAATATATATATGAAATGCCTCTGGAACAATTCCGTTGAGTGGTAAATATATTGTAAGACGTGGCGAGTGGTTGATTAAGTAATGGAGAACCAATGGTTGGGCGTGGCCGGTGGTGTGATTTTCTATGTTACGAGGAGCATGGTCTAATACGATAGTATCGAAGAGGAACTCATGGAAATCGAAATTCCTTTTTATTCACATCCAGAAACACATAAAGGTCCAGCAGAGACGGCATTACACATACAAGAAGCAAACATGGACGACACAACACAGACAAAGACACACACAGAACGCGCTGCAGCCGCTAAATGACTACAGAGAAATGATTGAAGAGAGAGAGAGGTTTCAAGAGACATCGGCTTTTATACCTGACGTTGAAGACCACGTGACATGCTTGTAATAAGAGCTCTGATTCGTTACAAAGGGCGGGAAAGGGATTTATGATGTAATATTATTAGTTGATTACGATTAAAATCAGGGTGTTAGTTTCGAACCAAATAATTAAAAGAGTATATTTCAATACTATTAAAAGAGTTAATTAAAAGGATGCGAGAGGGGGAATTACACACACACACACACACACACACACACACACACACACACACACACACACACACACACACACACACACACACACACACACACACACACACACACACACACACACACACACACACACACACACACACACACACACACACACACACACACACACACACACACACACACACACACACACACACACACACACACACACACACACACACACACACACACACACACACACACACACACACACACACACACACACACACACACACACACACACACACACACACACACACACACACACACACACACACACACACACACACACACACACACACACACACACACACACACACACACACACACACACACACACACACACACACACACACACACACACACACACACACACACACACACACACACACACACACACGTTAGTTCTTATTGGTTTTTTATTTATTCCTGATGAATTATGAAAAAGGCGTTGATGGTGTTGTGAATAAAAATGATTTGTGTGAATGAGTGGCTGCATGGCGCCACGTTTTTGTAGCTGTGAAGAGGTTGTGTGACGTCATTATGTTCTGTATATAAAAAGGGTGAAGCAATCACGTGCTCACTCTCACTCGGTAGTTCTGAATAAACTAAGTTACTTTAATTGACTGGCTCGAGACTGAATTTCTTCCACCAACGCCGAGCATCGGGTAGATGCAGCTCGCAGAATTTTGTAATTGAAATTGTTCTTTACATAAGTTTTTGGTACCCTCGGCGGGACTGGTTGTTGGTTGGAAGCGAAACTGAAACCGAATTTAAATTATTGAACTTTGAACTTAACTTTTTGAACTATAAAATGGAAGTGAATGCTTTGAAAGCGGCAAGAAAAGGCCTGAGAACAGCATTTTCTCTCAGTCTGAAAAAGATTGAAACCGAACTCACAAAAGAAAACATCGATATGAATCAACTTTCGATTCTGAAAACTCAATTTATCGATAAATTTCAGAGACTCGACACTTGTCAGAATCAAATTTCTGAACAACTCTTGGATACAGAAGATGCCGTACAAGAATATTTAGATGATATGGAAGATGCAGAAAACTACCGTGACCGCTACATCGAAATGTGTACTCGAGTAGATTTGAAATTACGAGAAACCGTTGTTCCTACCGAAACTGAAAAGAGAAGCTTTAAATTACCGAAAATCGAACTGAAGAAATTCAGCGGTGAAGCTAAAGACTTTTTGGCCTTCTGGAGTCAGTTTCAGAAAATTCACAATAATAAAGGCATTGCGGAAGAAGACAAAATGCAATATTTATTGCAATCCGTGGAACCGAAATCGAAAGCAGAACGATTAGTGTTGAGTTTCCCTGCAACGGCGGAAAATTATCCTAAAGCCATCGATCAATTAAAAGAGAGATTCGGTCGTGAAGATTTGTTAGTACAAATTTACGTACGTGAACTTTTAAATTTAGTAATGAAGGACGCTGTGTTTCTGAAAGAACGAAAACTGATTTGTCGGCCTTGTACGATGAACTTGAAGGGAAATTACGGTCGTTGGAGAGCCTTGGACGAACACAAGAAAAATATGGAGATTTCCTTGCACCATTGGTAGAGTCCTGCTTACCCGAGGAAATTCTGATGGCCTGGGAAAGAAAACGGAATACTGAAACAGACGCTAAAGGATCGCGAACTCTAGAACACTTAATGACTTTCCTTCGCCTGGAAGTCCAAGGGGAAGAGATGGTGCAGCTGGCAAAATCCGGTTTTGGAACTCCTATCCGAAAAAAAGATTCTCCAACTGAAAGGGTTAAGCCGACTGAATTAATGACTGCATCAGCTCTGGCAAGTTCCGAAAAGTCCTCAGGTAAGAAAATCAATAACTGTATATTTTGTGAGAAATATCATCCCATGAAAATTGCTTTAATGCTAGAAAAATGTCTTTAAATGCTAAGAGACAATTGTTATTAAGAAAAGGTGCTTGTTTTATTTGTTTAAATAGATCTGGACATTTGAGTAAAAACTGTGATATTAAAAATTATATTAATTGTTCTAAATGTAATTATTCTCATTTTGAAATTATGTGTCCAAAATTAAATAAGAATTATGATCAAAAATTGTGTTCCATAAAAACTGAGAACTCTCTATCATGTAACTGCAACAGAAACCAAAGTATTTACTTTCAAACTCTCTGCGTTTTCATTCGCATTAAAGATCTGGAAAGGAAAGTTAGAGTTCTGATTGATACCGCTTGTGAAAATAGCTACATTAGTGAAAGTGTTACTAGTATTTTGAAGGCCACTCCACTTAGAGAGGAAACTATAATTCATTCTCTATTCGGGGGCAACGAAACTAAACCGAAACATCACAGCGTATATTCTATTGAGGTCAGTGATATGAAAAACTCTTATACATGTTGTTTTGAAGTGCTATCCGAAAAGAAAATATGTGGATTTATTTCTAAGATTGAGGATAAGCGTATTTTAAATGAGTTAAAAAATAAAGAAATTATTTTATCGGATTTAAATTGTAAAGAAACGGAAATTGGGCTTTTGATTGGGGCTGATAATATAGGAAAATTATTGACTGGGAATTTAATTGAATTTGATTAGGGTTTAACAGCTATTGAAACTAAACTAGGATGGACGGTAATTGGAAAAGTATGTTCGAACGATAAAAACGTTATGTTAACGACATCGTCTTTGCATGTTCGGAATGTTAGCGTTAAAGAATTATGGGAACTTGATGTTTTAGGAATAACGGATCCCTTACTTAATGAGAATACGAAAGAAAATTTTGAATTAACCGATTTTAAGAATAAAATGAAAATTCTTCCCGATGGAAGATATGAAGTTAAACTCCCATGGAAATGTAACTCTGAAAATTTGCCCAGTAACAAAGAACTAACATGGAAAAGACATCTACGGATGATGAATAAATTAAGAGACGGTAAATTTTTTGAGGATTATAAAAGTGTGTTTAGGCAAATGGGAAGATTTAAATATCATTGAACGTGTGCCGGAAGTAGAATTGAACAATGAATGCCATTATTTACCGCATAGACCCGTGATTAAATTAGATAGTGCGACTACAAAAATCCGACCCGTATTCGATGCTTCAGCCCGTGAAAAAGGGAAACCATCTTTGAACGACTGTTTATATAAAGGCGTAAACCTTATCGAACTGATACCTGACATTTTAGATCGTTTTAGAATTTATCCAGTCGGAATTGTAGCCGATATTGAAAAGGCGTTTTTGATGCTATCTGTTGCACCGAAAGATAGAGATTATCTCAGATTTTTTTCCCATGCAATGAAAAACAATTCGTGTACAGGCATTGTCGAGTTGTGTTTGGGGTGTCTTCAAGCCCTTACTTATTGAATGCATCTATTATGCATCTTTTGGAAAACTGTAATCCGAATGTAAGGAAGTTGCACAAAAGTTAAAATCTTCCTTTTATGTTGATAATTGTGTAACTCGTGTTTTCAGTGCTGATGAAATAGAGATATTTATTGAGAAGACTAAATTAATTATGTCGGAAGGATGTTTTAATTTACGTATTTTTGAGAGCAATGTGGCGAGTAAAAGTGTTGATAAACACTCAGGCGAAACTTTTATTTTGGGTATCATCTGGGACTTGGATAATGATGTTTTGAAATGTTGCACGAATTTCGACTCATTAACGTGCGAAGTGAAAATAACGAAACGATTAGTTTTGTCTACGGTGCAAAAAGTTTTCGATCCCATTGGAATGTTGGCGCCGTCTACATTGCTCCCAAAATTACTATTGCAGGAAATATGGAAAATGAAAAAGGCATGGGATCAGGAACTACCTCAGAATATTGTAAACAAATTTATGAAATGGTTTAATGAAATTCAAATTTTGAAAGATGTAACTGTACCACGTTGTATGAAAATTGATATTTTTACTAAATTACATGTATTTGTTGATGCAAGCAAGGGGTCATATGTCATATGCGGGATGCGTCTTTGCTCGATCAATAGTTGATTCTAGAGTTAGCGTAATTCTCGTTAGAGCGAAGTCTAGAGTAGCTCCTCTCAAACTTTTGAGTATACCGCGTCTAGAACTAATGGCTTGTTGTGTAGGTGCTCGACTTGTAAATTCTATTTTGAAAGCGCTTAATATGCCGGACTTGAAAGTTACTCTTTGGTCCGATTCCACAACAGCACCTTGGTGGATTAAAGAATATGGAAATTGGTCAGTTTTTGTAGCTAATAGGGTAAAGGAAATTAGACAATTAACTCAAATTCAGTCTTGGAAGTATGTTCCAGGAAACATGAATTTCGCGGATTTACTATCTCGTGGTTGTTCTCCACGACAAATTTTTAATTCTAAATGGTGGGAGGGGCCTTCCTGGTTGAAACAAAATTCGGAATATTGGCCAGATGGTGAAATCAGTTGCGAGCCTTAAGAAGTTAACGTAGAGAGAAAGAAAACTAAAAATGCGAATGTTGATCTAGCAAACGATGCACCCCCCCTTGCTTATATGTAATGTGTCTGATTATGATAAAATGATAAGAGTATTTGCATGGATTTTAAGATTTGTAAATAATTGTCGCAAAGACTATAACAAATGTAAGGAACATGAACTTTCTGTTGCTGAAATTGAAAATTCTGAGAAACAATTGATTCGCTTAAGTCAAACATATTATTTACCTGATGTTGAATCTTTAAAATTTGTTACTTTTATTGATAATGATAATATTTTAAGAGTAAAATCTAAAATAACTGAACGAAATGATGAAAGTTCTTTTTTGTATCCTATATTGTTACCTGATAAATGGGAATTTACAAAACTTTTGATTAGATCTATACACAAAAAAGAACTGTCATGCAGGAATCCAAATAATGCAATCATTAATTAGAGAAAGGTTCTGGATTATCAGAGCTAGAAAAACTATTAAGAGTATTTTGAATGAATGTTTTATTTGTGCTCGTTTTAAAGTGAAATCATTGTCAAGCGGACCATCACCTTTACCACCAGACAGTGTGAATGATTGCGCGATATTTGAAGTTGTAGGAATTGACTTAGCTGGACCTCTCTCTCTCTCTCTCTCTGTTTTTAAAAACTGGCGAAAAGGTATGGATTACATTATTTACTTGCGCCGTCTATCGCGCACTACATCTTGAATTAGTAAACTCTTTATCTTCTGATGCCTTTTTGCTAGCCCTTAGGCGTTTCATTGCCCGGCGCGGGAGGCCCAGGATAATTTACTGTGATAACGGTACTAATTTCCGAGGTGCTTTCAATGACCTTGCGAAATTGGATTGGTATAAAATATATCGAGAGAAACATCAACTCAAAAAATAGTTTGGAAATTTATACCACCTACCGCCGCATGGTGGGGAGGCTGGTGGGAAAGGTTGGTTCGCATTATCAAGGAACTATTGAGACGTTATCTTGGAAAATCAATATTGTCCTATGAAGAATTGTCTACAGTGATTTGTGAATGCGAATTTTTAATCAATAGTAGACCTTTAACTTATATATCTGAAAATCCACAGGAATTGATCCCTCTTACTCCAGCAATGTTTTTAATAGAGAATCGCTGTTCCGATACTACCGATATTGACGAATTTAATTCGAGAGACTTAAGAAAAAGAATGAAATATAGAATTAAATTTTTAAGTGATTTAAGACAACGTTTCAGGAAAGAATATCTAAGTGAGCTAATACAAAAACAATGATAATCGGGTGCGGGAACCCCGAATTGGGGAAATGGTCTTAATTGGAAACGACAATAAGAAACGTTTGTCTTGGCCTATAGCTAAGATTATAGAATTAATCCCTTGTCGAGATGGGGAAATTCGAACAGTTCGGCTAAAAACTCAACATGGAACAGTAATACGCCCCGTGCAACGTATCTTCCCTTTGGAAGTACAAGCGATTGCTAATAGCGATAAGGAGTTGAAAGAGGAATCAATTTCTGTTAAAAGTACTACACCTGAAAAGGTCTCGAATACTAATGATGCAATTGTAAAAAAATATACTTCTTCTGGAAGATTGGTTAAAGAACCGAAGAGACTTGATCTTTTGAATTATAACTGTTATAGGTTTGAGACTCTCCCCAAGTCTCAAAGGGGGAGTATGTTGTGAATAAAAATGATTTGTGTGAATGAGTGGCTGCATGGCGCCACGTTTTTGTAACTGTGAAGAGGTTGTGTGACGTCATTATGTTCTGTATATAAAAAGGGTGAAGCAATCACGTGCTCACTCTCACTCGGTAGTTCTGAATAAACTAAGTTACTTTAATTGACTGGTTCGAGACTGAATTTCTTCCTCCAACGCCGAGCATCGGGTAGATGCAGCTCGCAGAATTTTGTAATTGAAATTGTTCTTTACAGATGGTAAGAAAAAATCGCTTCTTGTTTTGAAAATGCGGTAGTTTACGGTTAGCACAGGAAATATTCCGTTTGGCGTCGATTGAATTATTTTTGGCGACTTTATATTTTTGGCGTTCGGATACGTGATTGATCGAATAACCGAAAACCGAATGCGATCCATGCAGTATATAAAACTAGACACTATACGAATATTGAATATCATCACATGTGGGAAACGTGCCTGAAGAAAAAGCAAAATCGGTGCAAAATGTCGCAATTTTACCTTTATTGTGAAAAATAATCACTTATTTTTCGCTTTACCATTGTACACCTTCGTTTTTTTCTCTGTAAGGTCTTTGATTCTCTTGAGCAACAGTAGTTGAGTAGGACAGCACTCTGATTGTTGTTTGTACCACTCCATAGCTGTCTCTAACACAAAAAACGCGTCAGCATTTGATGGACCCTTGCTACTTTCATTGTTGTTGTTGTCCTAGTCTTCATCCGTTTCATTGTCGACAGAATCGGATTCTTCTGTAATTCCTGGGATCTATTGGACAAAGTCGGTATTCTCCTCCCCGTGGTCGTCATGGAAGTCTTTTTCGCCTTCTAAATCTAGCCACAGCTTATTCCATGCATTTTTTGGGCTCTGTCTTTTGAGCGAGTCCCACGCTTCGGCTAATGTGTTGCAGGTGTTCTTCAGATTGAGCTTTTCAGCAAAGGCAGGAACACTTTCAAAACGTTGTTCACTATGTTCAAGACGTTGCGCTGCCGTTTTGAATTCGAAGCCATAGCAGTTCACTACTCAACAAAAGCGCACGTATACACCCTTCACTTGGAAACAAACGAACCTAATATTCCTCTCAGATGTTTACCAACGCACACAACTGAACTTCCTCAAATATCCCTGGCCTTGGGTTTTCCCGTCACTTTTGGCCTCACGCAAAACAACTGCCAAGCATTGCCCTGTTCGAAGATGTATTCATGTACAGTACATGTAGTTAACAAAAAAGAAAAAAAATGGTCCGGATATTTGACGCTCTGAATAATACATGTTCGGATAAACGACGTTCTAAGGTATTGTGAGTAACATATTATTGACTGTTTAAAATTTTTAAGTGAATATAATACAAAATATATGTGTATGCATCTTTTTTAAATATAGGAATTTTTTTTATGAATCTGTAAATCTGAACTATGATACAATGGGAGCTAATTCTTGAATTTTGTCATTAGATAAAAACAGTCTTTGAACATTGTACTGATTAAACTAACAACTAATTGGTTTTTATATTAACTAATTCATCTGTTATTTTAAATATGGGAAATATTTTATAATTATTGGAGATATTTTATATTTTAAAAAATGACTGAATTAAGAGTTAAGGCAAATAATAGTGAGTTAATCATACTGTACATACTCGTGTTACTCATATTTATTCGTGAGTTACTCATACTCATATTGTTTCTTTCTCAACTTGACCTCTTTTTTGTCATACAAAGTAAAAAATACGATCCAAATAACCTTAAAGTATTACGCGGAAAGGAATATATGAAATCTATATCTGAAATCAGCCCATAATGCTGTGGTTATATTCAAGGTCAGGCTCATGGATATCAGATTTGTAAGGGATTAAATGTACGGGTTGGAGCTCGCCTTAAAAAGTATATGGTATGGTTTTCCATCAAAATTTACAAAATCAGGAATAAAAATCTATGAAATATTTACATATAATGTTATTAATAATATATATTTATGTTTATGGATATAAAATTTATAAGACATTAAATTTCAAGATTGTTTATACAATTCTAAGTCAAAATTTTCTATCAGAGCTCGTAAGTTCTTTTTATACTTTTCCCAATGTTCCAAGAAGAATCCCGTACGTCAGTAAAGTACCAAGGCTGCTAAGCATAAGTGATCTGTCAAGGGTACAAATCTTTCCCATGGTTAAGATATTTTCATGCCTGTTTCCTCTGCTAATAAGGATTTTGATTTCTCTACGGTGTGAAGGAGTTATTCCTGGCAAACTGTTGATTCCTCTCTTCACTTTCGTTATAATCTCATTGGTTACAAACACCGATGCTGTTATCATAAGCTAGCAGGTTAGTGAAACCATTCTATTGACGATACAGAAGTAAAACAATGAGATATTTTGAACTTGGAAAGCTAATTTGTATCCAAAAGCAAACAATTTCAACATGGTGGTTACAATGATGACAAAGGACGTGGAAGAAAAATTTTCTTCGAAGAAACTTGTAATGGAAGATATATCTTCATAAAGCCGGAATAATAACTCGGTTGTAGATACTTATCATCCAGCAATTCAAGCAATGTAATAAAAAGCTTTTTTAGAATTTTACAGACAAAGTGGTAGAACATGACAAAAATTGAAATAATAATTGCCTCCACAATCATGGAGGTAAGTTCACAAAATAAGAAAACAGCACGAACGTAATATATCACCTGAAACTCTGAAACATTTTTAACCACCATTATCCAGAGTTCATTTTGCATTACGCTTCCATATCTACTTGAATGGTAAAGAAAGCAAAAAACTGTATGAAAACACAGGAATATAGAAAATATAAAAGGAGATAGTTCTTGATTGTATGTGTAATTTAAAATGGATTTATTTTATGAGGGTTTTATTCAAGCTTATTAATATCTCATATATTTTATGATGTCAATAATAAATATATGAATAAGTCAAAGTCAAAAATATCATTATAACCATATCACATGGTGTAAATTTTTTGTCGGGTAAAAATATTAATCGTAGAGTTTGATGGATATATTTCCCAAAAATGATGATGAAAATGAAAAATTGAAAGCATTTTGATAGTAATTCGAAACCTTGAATTTCTGCAAGGTTTAAGATAATGATTAATATTTCGATTAAAAAGTGAGATATCGAAACTAATTGAAAGGAACAGAATAAAAAGTAATTCGAAATCATTTTTGAGCGGATTTTCAATGAAGTTCCATTTTTCTTGTCTGCGGTGTAGTCCGAAAATTTCGTTTCGCGAATCTAGTGCTAATTTCAATATTTTTGGTTACAAACGCATTTTGCTATTCACAATTTTCATTTTTGGTTGTCGTGCAAAATTTTACATTGTGCATTAAAATTTCCAGTAAACCAGCGTATCGTTATCAAACCAACGCACACTGAAAATATTTCGGATAGTAAGAAAGATTTTGCTGCAAACTTCAACAATAAATAAATGGGTACAATGAGTGAAACATGGTACAATACCCATTTTCAAAACTAATCATTTAATGTTTATGCAAATTTTTAAAAACCTTTTGTAGCATTTTTATAGTTATGACAATTACATCAAAATTAAAATTTAATATGGTATCATAGTATGAAACTTATAGAAATTTGTTTCGAAACAAAACTTAGCCATTAGAAAGCCATTTGCGTGTTTTTGTGAACAAATTTTCAAATTGTTTATATAAACTATTATAAGTTTCGAATTCATTTCATTGAATACATGCTAAATAATTCATGAAGGTTCTTAAGGATGCAGACAATGATTACTTTAAAAAAATCGACGAAAATTGTTTTTGAGTTAAAATTATTGTACTCCGTCTTTTTTTAAAATTATTTTTATAATTTTATCCCTGTTTCCCGTTTTTTCGACAAAGTGATTATTCAAAATCTTCCAATTTCATAACAATTTTACATTATACTTTTTCAACTTTCTTATTGTAATGACATTTGAAAATAAATAGCATAAAAATAATTTGTAAGTTTTATTATTATTATTATTATTATTATTATTGATTATTGAATAGCTTGATTAACGAGGATAAAAAAAAAAGATAAACTTGCTTATTGTAAAAGATGTATTGGCAAATAAATTTCATACTGTGGGGAGCCGTAGAACATAAAGTATGATTACACCTGTACTTTTTCGTAACACAGTTCATTTGTTATAACTTATACTTAAACTTTAAAAATGTGTTTCGAAAATAATTATATTTTTCAAGTATGCTCAAATATTAAAGTCTCAGTTTATAGTTCACTAATCATATATTGTAATCGCAAATTCTAGTATTATCGTTTACTGATTACAAATTATGAAAGAGGAAAAATTGAAGATGTTGCAATAGTATTTTAAGTCTCATTAAAAAAAATACAAAGTTATACATATTACGCTACTAAAGACAGGCTTTACTACCAGAAATGGTTTTGATCTGGTATATGAGTGAAGATTTAATAGATGTATGAGAAAAAGAGAGAGACTCTGCAGAAAAGCAAACACTTTACTAGGAAATATTACAGTATTCCTGACTGTGTGCAAAGTTAAGATATTCTCTCCAAGTTGAGTAGAAGTTTATCAACGAACATTTGAGACATTTCTGGCCATTCCTCTTGCAGTGCCTGTCGCAGATACTGAATCATTGCCTGTGGGTAGAGATATGCTGCCAAACATTTCCCTATAGCAGGGATGGCGAACCAGTGGCCAGCGTGCCATTGATGGCAAGTGACACAATATTTTGCGCACGCCAGCGATCAAAATGGCTTGCATTTTATTTTAAAATAACAAAGTTTAGTATGAAGTATTAAGAACAAACGTAAGTGATTAGTCGCGGGGAGCTCATTCGTTTGTTAGTCTTGTCTTAGTTACGTCTTGGACTACAATTGCTTATGATGCGAAGTTCATCTACGTCTTCATTGACACAAATGTGATTTAAAGTTTATTTGTGTTATATATATCATTTTTAATTGTTATTTAACATGGCTAGTTCAGCAAAAGAACAAAAAGTGCTAGATAGTAAGTGTAACAGAGAATTTCAAATTTGGTGAATCTACAGAAATATGGCACTATGAGTAAAGACGACAAAGCAGTGTGTGTTTTATGTTCTGCAATAGTGGTATGCAGTACATCGCCTGTAAAACGGCATTTTGAAACAAATCATAAAACATCTTGTCAGAAAAGTGAACCACAGCAAAATAAGTTAATAATATAAGTTATTTACCATCCAATCTGCAACAAAAGAAGACACACTAATGCTTTCTTTAATTTGAATTACACGTATTACTAAAACCGTTAAAATTATACAGTGCAGAAAGTATTTTTTCGAAGTAAATAAAGCATTTTGTGTTGTTAATATTTAGTTTTATTATTTTTACAATAATCACAAGTCAAAATTATTTGATGGCACGTCTATACTTCATTAAACACTTCTTTAAAAAAAAATGGCATGTTAATTCATAAAGGTTCGCCACCCCTGCCCTATAGTATTCCACACATGTTCAATTAAATTTACATTCATGAGAGAACCTTTGTCAGAAACCATACTTTGAATATTTCCATCCCAATAATTGTTTATAGTCACTGTTCAATGGAACGTAATGTTGTCCATGAAGAGGAACTGATATCACGTAGCATCCTTAAAAGAAGAACTCCTATGCATCACCTATGTGAGGAATACCATACCATAATGAATACTAGAGAAGGTGAAGGTCAATCAGAAAAAAATAGTTTCGCTATCTCCAGACTGGTTCCTTTCCTTTACATTGCAAAAGTAATTCCGCGTTTCTCGTTCTCTCAAGATCCGTAAGCGTTTAGAATTGGTTAGTCACACTAAATATGCTCTAATACACTTAATTAGAGTACTTTTTCCATTGCAGAATCTTTTGTTTTGTATATCTTCCGAATATTCCGTAGAACTGCATTGAATCTTAAGCTAATGAGTGATTAGCCTCTAAAACCTAATTATTTACTATTTTATCGTAAGGTATGTGCGTACGAAATTGCACCTCATTCTGACGCCTTCTTCTTGGTGCATGGCATTTTATGCTATAGAACCTTTATGCATCAAAGTGCCATTTTTTCTAAAGAAATGTTTAACGAGGTATAGAGACGTGCCAACAAAAATAATTTTGACCTGTGATTATCGGAAAAATAATAAAACTAAGTACTAACAACTCAAAACTCTATTTCGAAAAAACACATTTTGCAACTTATAGTAGTAAATATTTTAGTTATGCGTGCAGTTCAAATTAAAGTAACATTAGTGTGATTTCTGTTGGGGCTGATTAGATAAAAATAACTTATATTAAGATTGTAAGATGCTACTTTTAGCAAAATGCAGGCTGAATTGCAGTCTTATGTGAAACAGTTTCTAAGCGAGTTTTTCATGCTATTCATCTCTGAAAATAATGACTCGCAGGCGTGGGTAGATGAAAATATGGTTAAAATAGATGACCTAGCTTCTTCAAACTGTTAAATGTATCAGGAATCAAATTTCATGTTTCCGAAATTTCATTATTAGCCTTTTTACTTATATTGCTTGTTAATCTTTCTGATGTTTCAATCAATTCCAACTTCTCCTTTTTTCAACAAATTTTTGAATCCATATTAAACTAAAATGGAAGTTATAATCAGTTGCATTTCAAAATTCTCAATTTCCAACCAATAGAATTGGGACAAGTTCAGTTTATTAAAGGAAATCACATCAGGGTACAAAAAAAAACTTGAACGTTTTCGATAATTCTTTGAACTGAGAAAATCTCGCTGAATAACTGCGACCGATCACTCGCGTTTGTTCGTATTACTTCATACTGAACTTTGTTATTTTGAATTAAAATGCAAACCGTTTCGATCGATTTCGTGCCCAAAATATTGTGTCACGTACCTTAAATGGCACGCGTGCCAGTGGTTCGCCATCCCTGCTATAGAGATATATGTAGTTAACATTTATTTGACCCAGTAATAACTAAATATATATTTCAAAATGTGGCAAGGATCCTTATAAAAAACTTCATTTCTTGTTGCATATTCACCGGCGTTTGTATCTGTGTTCTGTTTTAATATAAGCATTATTTAAAGGAAAAAAAGCTTATATACCAGTCTCGCCCATATTTAAAAAGAAATTTAAAAAACATTATTTTGGATTGATAATGGTCACACCAGTTGAGCATATGGACGACAATGTAATGCTTCAATCAATCTCTGTATTCGAGACAGCTTAACCGAAGTAAAAGAGCTCGACTCTAACGGGAAAGCGATAGTACCACTAAATATCTATCATATAGAGCGGTTGATGGCTATTAAGGGGTGTCGGAAGGCTAAAATCTTATTCTTTTGACAATTTGAGATTTTTGCATTTTCAAATTGTATAGATTTTAACCTTTCTAAAAATACCTTACTTTAACCTCTAGAGTAGTTAGAAGCCCTTAAAACTCATTTTTAAATAATCGTTGAAACTGGGCCACACCCATTTGAATGGCAAAAAATGTAAACAAAGTACTTCGTTTTTGCTTAAAAGTTGAACGTCTGATATAAACTAAAACATGTATCTTCTATTGTAAATTGAGCCTTTTGTCTTTTTATTTACTTAGCCGATTAGAAGTCTCACTGAATACATTAAAACCAATTTATCTCAAAATGTAAATTTTGATGTTCGATGTACCTTTTCTGAGAAACTACTGTTCACACGTATGTAAATTTTTATGATATATTTATAATGATGGTTAATATTTACTGAAATGAGCTTTTTGTAAAAAAATCAAAATTTTATTTTTTGCAAATTTTTTATGTGAAAAATGGGTCGAATTTCGCAATGTCTGATAAAATATTTCATAAATTATTAAAAAATTCAAAACTAGCTAAAAGCTCATTTCAGTATAATGAAAAAGGTGTACTTAAATTGTATGAAAAATTTCCACCATGTACATATAACAGATTTTGAGAAAAGGTACATCGAAAACAACCAATTTAACATTGTCAGTATATATAGAGAGATGTTTACAACTCACCTTATATCTACCCGAGTATAATTTTTTGGTGGTGTTGTGGTGTGGATGAGGAGAAAAGAGTCTGCTCAGGTAAAATAAACTAATTTGAAAAGATTCAACTTCATGAGACTGTTGTTAATGGAAGGGCTGAAAGAAGAGGCAGGCTGAAAACAAGCAAATTACAAGCTATTTCGTTTCACTTGGAGAAGAATCAAGATCAATGAAAACACGTGGTGAAGAATGGCTGATTCACTTTAAACGTGTCAGGGCTGAAATTCATGGGATTGAAGAGTCATGAATGGGAGAAGTACTGTACCAGCTCAGATGTAGACATCGTAATCTGTCCGTGGTAACTAGAATTGATTGTTTTATTAAGGTGATTCACCATGTGACGGCCTGTTTTTTAAGCATTTTTAGGAAATTTGTTTTGACGACCAGTAAAATGATAGAACTTAACGTTTTTTATCATTTATTTATATGTATCTTAAGAGTATGTATATAAACTTTTAGCCAAAAATATCCAATGGAACGGGAGTTATAGGGCTCTGAACACACCCACCCCGAAAAAATGGACGTTCACTTCCTCCACGATTCCGGATGATTGGCTTATCTGAAATAAAAAAAAAATTAACGGTGTTTCAATCTATAAGCTTAAATGCTCCGAATGAACTATACTCAATTGAAAATATCTAAGATTGGATTTTTGGTAGGCCTCTGGAGAAAAAGTTTCGAATTTCAGGTTTTTTTTTATGTTTTTGTTATAAAAAATAGAAATATTTTGAGTTTTGAAATGATCGTAGCTCATTTGGTACGTATATTTATGCTGAGTTTACCCTATAAATTTGAAGTTATTTGATCAAACCGTTCTTAAGATAATCGAGGAAAGTTTGTTAAACACAGTTTTGAGAAAAACGCATTTAAAGTTTCAATTAAAACAGTGAAAACCTTCACTTAGCGCTACGAACAGCTGCTTTTCTAACACCTGCTTTTTTATAACGACTTCGAATTTTAAAAAAAAATCACTTTACCGCTGTATTCTAGACATGTTAAGGAAGCAATTTCTGAAAAAAAATAATTTTTTTTTATTTTTTGAACCCATCACATGGGTGAATCTCCTTAACGCCACATTCTGAAGCAATAAGAGAACAATTTTCAACAAACTTCTTCATGCTGCTTTGAAGTGAGATATTAACTAATACTCAATAAATATATATCTCAGGATTCCTTTTAAGTACCTGATTTATTGTGTGAACGTTGCATTTCGATGTTATACGAGGGCAGCAAACTTCGTAATTTTGTACAGATCTTGTGTACATCATGACTCAGCAAAAATAACGTCGGATATGAGTTTGTGACCATGACCACTTGATTACTGGTGACCACAGATGATTTGAAACAGTGCGCTAAGTCTCAGCTATCAAGTGAATATTTTAAGAAAATAATTATAGTCATATATGGTTACATATGTACGACAGAAACTAAAAGTCGAATTTTATGTAAAATCTTTTTCGATTATTTAGTCCTGAGAAGTCGAAAATAGCTTTTGAAATAACTGTAATTGAAATGTATACAAGTTCCCGATATTTCTGAAAAAGATTGGGAAGGGGTATAAGAGGAAAAATGTCCGAAATATAGTATAAAAGAAGCTTAATTTTATTTCCAACGGAAACTTTAAAAAATCCTTTATTACATATTCTCATAGATAATTAAACTATTTCTGGAAAATACTTAACTCGTAACTAAGCAATGAATTTAAATAAAAGCAAAGTGAGAATAATAAAGTATTAATTGTTCCATTTCAGAGATGAATAATTTTAAATTGAAATAACATAACTTAATTGATATCTTCAAAAATCTCATCGAATAATAATACAGCATCATCATTACTGGCTGAAAAAAAATTTATTTTTAGCAATGGCATTTCAAAATGTAGACGGACTATGAAACAATAAACTCACAAAATAAAATAACTTCGAAATTCTAAATGTGTTTTCCCTGTGCCTTTTGTTAAGTACTGGTATTAAAGCTTTCGAAACTTATATTTGATGAAACAGCTAAGAAAAACGTTTTTCAAAAAATAGAAGGAAGCATTATCGTATGTATTTCAAAGGGAAGAAGTTCATCATTTTGTACTGCTGAAGAATCACCATTTAAAAATCTGCTATAAAAAGACACTTAAAAAGGTTTTGTTATGTTGAGATTTTTTAAAGAGATTCTTTTGAGATGTTTTTAAATGAGATATTTCTCACATTGAATGATTAGAACATCTGTGTATTTCTTTAAAAGTACGTTCTTAAGTACAAATACGAGCGTTAAATCTACCATAAGCTGCTAGGCTGAGTCGTTTTTAACTTCCCCGGTGCCCTAGGCACTTCAAGTTGTTGCGCCTCCTCGCTGCTTTCAGAGCACTCCCTTCCTTCAGTTCTTACCTTGGCAGTTTTGGTTAAGAAGGGATTTTCCCTTAACTCTCTTGCTCTTTTCTTTTTCTTTGTTTTTGCTATTTGGGGAGTCTTTCCTTCATCCATCTCTTAAAAACTCATCGTTTTCTGAACTGGTAACCGTAAAGAAAAGATGATGGCAAGGTTTGGCCACTCTTGTTCATTTCTTACCTTACGACATAACTGAACACTCACCCACCCTTTTGTAAATTAGTGCACTAAATTAATAGAATCGTTTGCAATTAAAGTATAGAGTATGCACTTTTGTGAACTGTTCATTATCATCTCTTTCATTGCTTATCTCGCTTTACTATCTTCCACTTTTAGACATCCTTATTCTTTTGTTCAATCACTGCCACATTTTTGGTACAACAAGGATTTTCTTTGAACTTTGATCATTGCAAAATCATTAATAACATCATAGAAATCAATTTCCATGGTAATATCATTTTGAGTGCGTAGCAACATGAAACTGTTAAACTTTTCACTTTCCATAATAGATCTCACCTCAGTCTTTATTCTCTTAAGGGAAGGAATACTTCTTTCATTATTTGCTACACGGTGGTACATTCACTGAAACTTTAATTTTCTCTCTTTTTTTCGTCTTCTAATTTTTTGCACCCCGAAATCTTTTGCGCCTTAGGCACGTGCCTAGTTTCCCTACGGGGAAAAGCGGCCCTGCTGTTAGGCGTCTCCAAATTTCCAACAAATCTTAGTTTAGAACAATATTTCAACAGAAAAGTTTACTAATGCATCCAATCAATTTCCAGTTTATTTAAAGAAAATTAAATGAAGTATTGCTTGCAACATATAAAACGTATATACAAATTTTCAAGCATATTTAGTCCTTTATACAGTATAATGTTTCATAGTAGATTTGAATTTTTCAAATCACTGTTTTTCCTTCACTAAAGGAATATCTCCTCTCCTTTCCAATGCAAGTATGATATCTTTAGGTTGCAAGAATCCTGTGGCAATCATGTATTCCAAAGGCACCTGAAATAAAATAAAATTTTATTAAGATTAGCTGATGTATTAATTTCATAAATATACATACAGCAAAAGATTGCTATAAAAAAACAACAACGATATTCTATTTTTATTGAGTCTTAAAACTCAAACTCAGTGGCGCAACAGCCCATGAGGGCCAGGGCCTACTGTACCCATCTAAGTGTACAAAACCATTGGGCGCTGAGGTGCATGAGCAGATGTCCCGATCGGGTGATCAGTCTGAAGCGAGACGCCAATGTGTTTAAGTTACCAAGTGAGCTTGGTACTCATTTATTGACCCACTGCAGTAGGTATGAAAGTCAGAGTTGACTTTGCCCAGCTCGGGAGTAGAACTCGGACCTGTGAAGTGGAAGTGCTATACGATACCACTAGGTCACGGGGCCTTTTATTGGTTTTCCTGTGTAAAAATTTTCTATTATCTTAAATAAAAACAATTTTTAAATTGTAGAAAAAAGAGAGTAGGAAGAAATAGCTAGGTAACAGAGTCAGTCATGAGCTCGAGACCATGACCACTCCATTACAGTAGTCTTGAATGTTATATAAAAGAGAAATTAATATAGAGGAATATTCGCTAACTCAAGTTTCTGTGCAAGGAAAAAAATTTTTGGTAAAGAAATTTAAGTGTAACGAATACATAATAATTTTAGTTTTTCAACTTTATCCAGTAACGTTGCAAATTAGAAGTATTAGAGAGAGAGAACTAACATGTTTTTTTTTTTGCACAATAGGTTCCAGAGTATTAGCTTCAGTCTGATAATAGACTCAGTATCCTATTACCTATGGAATATGTATTCGTACGTTATGTTTGAAATTATTTTTCGGATGCATACCACTCTCCATTACTTTCAAAATCTTTTCCAGAAGTATATTAAATTTACAACATATTCCCTGAATATTATTTTTTTTGGAATATATTGCACGCGCGACACTGTTTCTTTTGAATTTCTCCAATTCTCTTATTATTTTAAAAAGATTAACTTTTCTATTAGAAAAATTTTTGAAGTTGTTTTCAAATCAAGAGGAAACACACGCACGCACATTATTTGAAATCTATCTTTTTTTTTTTTCAATGAAAGCAATATTTTGCATATGGAAAGAATATTCTGTTATCAGAGTAGAGTAAAAATATAATAATTATTCTAGTAATATGTGAACTTGAGCACTGAAATTTTCAAAATGTTAGCACTGTTTTATTTTGAAAAAGCTAATATATATATATATATATATATATATATATATATATATATATATATATATATATATATTATATATATGGGAAAATGATTAAGGATGATAAATGATTTATTTAACAAGATGAAATATCTAGATTATATATTGAACAGCAAAGGAGAACGTCTTTCTCCTGCGTCTAAAGCTTAGCGTCCCTAACGTCCGTCTACATATTTTCCCGTGTGTCCTTTTAGTCGGACATTCCTGCTCCACCCTAAGTACAGGAGGAGAGGTTGTACATTGCACATATCCAACCCTACATCGGCCATCATGACCGGGAAGGCGACTTCGCCTGATTACATACAATGATAAAATGCACAGATACATAGTAGTGAAATTTTAAAAACGTACACAGTTACACAGTAGATGAAAGAACTATACACAACACAAAATATCATCAAAGAAAAAGTACAAAAATACTGAAAAATGAACAAATTTAAAGTAATATTTCATAATTAGAAAAAATTTCATACATTACCAATGGGGTAAAACAAATTATGTTAACGATACAAATAAGATCAAGGCTAAAATAAGAATCTGGAATAAGGAACAGGAACATATTGAAGCAAGATGCTCCTACTTCTAAACACTTAAATTTGTACTAAAATGAAATAAGACAATGTTAGAGTCATTCAATAAAAATGGAATCAAAAATAAATAGATAAAAAGTCTGTTGTTAATGTCCATAACGAAAGTCTTTCACAGGAAGAAAAATTGTGAACAGTTTTTAATGGAGAAATCAGGTAGAGTTAGTTTGTTTTGGCCAGAGTTTCATGAATTCTGCACAAGTAGACATTTTGATGGTCCGTCGACAAAATCACACTTTTCTACGTCATAAGTGTCATTGTGCTTGACTTTTGTAACTTTGTATGGTCCGAGGTATTTTTGCTTAAGTTTCACGCCTGTACCAAACTGAGTGCGTTTAATTGCTACTAGGTCATGTAGTTGATATTTATGAGCTTGTCTGCGTCGGAGATTGTACGTGCGGCGATTCTCATCTTGAACTTTGTAGATTTGCTTTTTGGCATCTTGACGGAGAGCATCACGTTGTTCTTGGAATTGAGCTGTAATCTCATCGTTAAGAAGTTCGACAATCTCAATGTCCTGGCAAGACTTCATCTTGGTGCCGAAAAGGAACTCAAATGGAGTCATATTGACGCTTCTTTGAAAAGTTGAGTTCAGGATTTCTTGCAGGTGGGGTACGTGAGAGTACCATTTCTCAGGATCGTCGATAGAAAGTTTTGACAGCACAGCAATGATGGTGGAATTTTGTTTTTCAATTTGGCCATTAGATCTTGGGAGACCAGTTGTAATGGAAATATGAAGGATGTTTTGCTTTTTACAGTAATCTTCAAATGAGGAGGGAGTACCTGCGGATCCTTTATCAGTGATAATCCTAGCGGGGTTTCCGAAGACATGTCTTTGGTTTTCTAATCGATTTATGACTTCTGCAGCGTCCGTAGATCTAGTGGGATACAGCCATGTAAATTTACTGAATGCGTCAATCACTGCAAAAACATGCTTATATTTCTTAGAAGTTGTCGCTAGGGGACCCAAATGATCTAGATGAAATGTATGGAGTGGTAAATCGTTTTTTTCTATCGGGTTAAGCGCGCCATCTTGTTTACCACGTTTCCGGTTTGTGAGAATGCATGTAACACAGTTTTGAATGCATTTTTCAACTTTGTCTTTAAGTCGTGGGATGTAAAAGTCTTTGCTACCTAAATCTTGCGTGCGCAGAACAGCAAAATGTCCACGTTCATGTGCAGTTTTAATGATGTTAGCCTGCATTTCGTCAGGTACCACTAGTAAATCGGTGCTATTGACTGTTTTGTAAAGAAGTTTGTTTTTTACGATATAGTTGTCATGCGGCGTTGTTTCTAGAAGCGTCTTTATTGTTGTTATTTGGTCATCAGCCTGTTGTGCTTTGAGAAATTGAAGATGAACACTATTTTGGATTAGCATACAATGTGGAGGTCGACTGAGAGCATCCACATGAGCCATCTTTGAGCATGTACGGTGTTCTATTGTATAATAAAATTCTTGGAGATAAAGTGCCCATCTGGCTATCCTGGGATTAAGCTCTTTTTTACTTAGTGTTTTGACGAGGGCGTCACAGTCAGTTATAATTTTGAATGAAGTTCCTAGTACATAGATGCGAAATTTTTTAAGTGCTTCGACCACTGCAAGGACTTCTAGTTCAAAACTAGTGTACTTTCTTTCATGGTCTGATGTCTTTTTTGACATGTAGAATACAGGGTGAAACTGGTTGTCATGTATGGATTTTTGGAGTAGGACTGCACCGAAACCATCGATTGACGCGTCAGTGTGAATCTCAGTGGGAGAGTTTTGGTTAAAAATACTTAAAACGGGTTGTTGGGAAAGTAAGTATTTTATTTTTTGAAATACTGTCTGTTGTTCAGCATAAAATTGGAAAAGGGAGTCTTTACGAAGGAGGTCACTCAAAGGTTTTGCTATGGTCGAATATGAGGGTAAAAACTTTCTAAAATAGCCAGTAAGACCTAGAAATCGGCGAACGTCTTTAATATTTTTATTTCAGGATAATTAATAACAGCTTTAGTTTTTGAAGGGGAAGGAAACAATCTACCGTTTTCTATAATATGGCCAAGAAACTCAATTTTATTATGTAAAAATTGACATTTTTTAAAATTTATTTCAAGTTCGTAATCACAAGCTACCTGTAGAACAATTTTTAGATATTCAAGGGCTTGGGACTCATTAGCAGCGGGAATAACGATATCATCCATATATGGGAGAACAATACTTTTCGAAATCAGATGTCGGAAAAGGGCATTTATGTACCGCCTAAAGGTGGAAGGACAAGTACTCAGTCCAAAAGGCATTCGTCTAAATTGATACTGACCATTGTGAGTAACAAAACTAGTAAATTTACGGCTCCTTTCATTTACCGCGACATGGAAAAATCCATTTTTTAAATCTAGAGTAGTAAATATTTTAGCATTTTGGAGACAATCTAAAATTTCGTCAATTAAAGGAAGATGATAGTTATCTTTAATAAGTTTGCGATTTAAGCGTCTATAATCAATGCAAACTCTTGATTTCCCGTCTTTTTTCTTTACTACCACAACTTGACTAGTGTAAGGGGATGAACACGGCTCAACGATTCATTTTTAACCCATTCATCAACTTGAGCGTCCACTATATCTCGTTCAGCAAATGGCAAACGTCGGGGCTTATGAAATATCGGTTCGTCGTCGGTGAGAGCGATATCAAGCTCAATGTTTACAGTTTTTGTTTTTTTAGGCGTGTATGTCAATAGCAGTTGTTTGACTTCAGCTCGATTATGTTGAGAAACATTTGGACCGATATCAAATGTGGGTGAACCGTCAGAAATCGTCATAATAAAATTTTCATTTTCATTATCAGATGGCCTTAAAATTTGTGCAAATTTTACGCCTGTAGGCGATATATTTAGATGTGCTTGTTTAATTACGTCACAACCGATTATAAGGTCATAATTTGTACAAGAATTTGGTACAACAGAAATAGTAACAGGAAAAATTTGATCATCGATAGTAATTTCAGAATCAAAAGTTCCTATCACATTAATTCGCAAAAAAACCAAAACCTGTTAATAATGTGTTGGTTTGTTTCAGTGGCGGGGTGCATCTATATTTATGTAAGTAGAATTCCTTAATAGTGTTAAATTGCTGCCTGTGTCTACTAACCCGTTAAGTTTACGCCCAAAAATTGTTACGTCTTTACACATATTAATAGGAGAAGGCAATTCATGTACAGCATTTACACCAGAAGGTGGTGTAGAAGTGTTATTTAAATTAGCTCGTCGGCATTCAAATGATTTGTGACCATAAAGATTACATGAGAGGCATCTGGGGCCACGTGAGTGATTAGGACAAGATTTTGATAGATGACCTATATCATTACAATTAAAACAACGTTGGGGATTTTTAGCTGCGTCGGAAACGTTAAATCTTGTGGGTTTTCGTTGGAAGCTTTGTTGATTAAATTCGCGTCCTCGGCTTTCATATGAATGACGAAAATTCGGTGAATTAGAGTTATGTATTCCCATGTTTTTAATGACAGTTTCATAGGTACGTAATTTCTGCTTAAATTCGGAAAATGAGGTTGCACCATAGAGGATTATTTTATCTGAACGAGGCCCATCAATTCCATTAATGACGTACTGGATAATTGATGCTTCGTCAATTTTTGAATCACATCTATTTGCTAATTCACGCATGGAATTAAAATATTGCATTAAAGTCTCGGTTTTATACATTTTCCTTTTTTCTAATTCACGGTGGATTTCTATTGAAGTGACTGAATCCGAAAATTCTTCAATTAAAGCTTTTTTGAATGATTCGTATGTATTTAAATTTCTTTGTGAAAAAAGAAATGATTTAGCAGTTCCACATACTAGACGTTTCGCGAAAATTAATTTTTGAGAAGAACTGATAGCTGGGAATAATTCAAAATTTTCTTCAACATCGCGAAAGAAACTATTTACAGAATAAAAATCTTCCCCGGTAAATTTTCTACTAGTCGCCGAAATATCCCGCAATAAAGTCAAAAACTGGGTATTCATCTCTGTAAGGGAAGCTTCGTTTGAATAGGGAGGAAAAGTATTTTGTGTACAAAGAGATGAAACGTTTTGATGTGCCGGCATGAAAGAATAACCTTGAACGCTGGGCAGGGGAGAATTGCTGACCGGATGTTGCTGAAACGGGGAGTGCTGGTCTGTCCTTTCCGATGAAAAATTCCTGTCTAACGTGATTCGTTTTTTGAAACGTGGTTTTTGAAACTACGTTTTCGCCTTCAGAAAAGGATGCCTCCGAATTATTTAATGTTAGTTGGAATTCATCTAAGTTCGTCAAAGCTTTAAATATACTATTGCATAAATTTTGCTCATTTGTTTCTACGTCTAAATGCAATAAATTAGCGACTGAGATAAAATCAGGCAATGAGAATTCGGTTGAAATTTTTTCTTTGTGTTCTTCAACTTTAAATTCTTTAGGGAATATAGAAAAATTTCTTATTTTATTTCGCGAAGAACGGTCAAATTTGGTGAATCCTAATATAGAATTTAATGTTTTTACAGCACGAGTTGTACCACATTTCAACGAATTAGCAATTATAGGAATATCGCCTAATTTAATTTTTTTACAGGACATCTTAATATACAAAATTAATCACTTTGAAAATTTAGACGGTGCAAGGTTGTAATCAAAATTTCCCTATCACACTCTGAGTTAAAACTACTAAATACAGTTATTTTAAAGCCAAAATAAACAAACAAAAAAAATACGTTTAATTAAATTTTGACTACCTGGGGTTGGGGAGCAGTCCGTACAATAAATCCAAATCCAGTTGAGGCACTAAATTAATCCAAGAAAAAGAAATTCCAACAGCAACACGTTTTTACGCTTTTTGCAATGTAGCGTCCACCGAAGAAAAATATTAACGCGTCTTAAAAATTTTCTCTCGTCTAGAGGAGATTTTCCTTAATATGCAAGAGAAAGGTCGAGCCCCCAAAATATGGGAAAATGACTACAACCTAAGGATGATAAATGATTTATTTAACAAGATGAAATATCTAGATTATATATATATATATACTGAACAGCAAAGGAGAACGTCTTTCTCCTACGTCTAAAGCTTAGCGTCCCTAACGTCCGTCTACATATTTTCCCGTGTGTCCTTTTAGTCGGACATTCCTGACGGGGTGTGACGTCAGTGTGGACTGCTCCACCCTAAGTACAGGGGGAGAGGTTGTACATTGCACATATCCAACCCTACATATATATACACAAACGTAATCCTGGAGCACAAAATAGACATTTATGTTGGTACTGATTGGCTTATTGTTTATTAACATTGCACTTTGAATCAACACGAGTGTTATTGATGGTACGCTTGATCCCTGAACTGGTTTGCTCGTACACCGTGCGGGCTACCGAAAGGTAACCACAACCAATGGGTTCGTACAGAGTACTTCTACAGAGTTCCCGTACTTCTTTCTATCTCTGATTTGCACATATTTTTTATTTTTATAGTGAGATTTTTAGTGCTAGTATTTGTGTTTTTAGGAGATGCAGTTTGTGCATGAAATTTTCATTTGGAATTTTCTTTGTGGGGAAGGCGGAAATTTTTCATTGAAGGCAGAAATTTAGATTCTTGAAAATATTCGATAAAGCAGACAGGTCGCCAAAGTGGCGGTCCGCGAGAAAATTTCACTGCTCCCCAGAAAAATGTGGAATATACAGGGTGTGGCAAAGAAACCCAGACAAACAATTTTTTATATAACTATAAAAAATTAAGAAATTAACAAAATACAGCAAATAATAATAAGAGTACACTCGTATTAATAAATTGATTTAATTGGTTTTGAAGTGACCGCCGTTTGCAGTAGCGCAGTGTCGCAAACGCTTACAGAAATTTTTAATATGGCTAAAGTCTCTCTCTCTCTCTTTTACCTTTAGTCTATTCCATTTCTGCAGAAGCAATTGATTTAGAGAGTTCAAAGTTTTGTGCGGTTTAGTACAGGCACTAGACTCCAAAATGGACCATACACTGTAATCCATAAGATTAAGATCCGGCGAGTAGGGTGACCATTCTTCAGATGATATCATGCCTAAAAAATTTGCCTTGTACCACTCTTGTGTCTTTTAGGACTTGTGAACTGGTGCAGTCTTGTTGAAACAACCAATTTGCTTTTCCGAAATGCTTTTTGGTACACGGAAGTACAACAGCTTCGAAAATGTCCCTCTGATACCCTTTTTGATTGATTTTAACGCCCTCTTCCACAAAATCCAAATGTGTTTTGCCACTTGCGCAAATTTCACACCAGACCATGACCGACTTTGGATATTGGTGATGTTCAAAAATTGCCGAGGTGCTTGGAGCGTCCACAGACCAGATCCTGTCGCTTTAGGAGTTTTGAACTTGTTGAACCGTAAAGAGCTTCTCATCAGTGAAAAGAAATCTTTCCCAGCGCTGACTTGCGGCCCATCTCAAAAGTTTTCAGCATCTTCGCAGCCGTACGAGTTAGTTTTTTTCAGTGAGAAGCTGAATTTTTCTCGCCACTTGTAAGGCTTTAGTCCAAGCTTCGTTTTTGCTTTTCACCTTAACGATCTGTCACTTATTCCCATATCACGAGCGATTTGTCTCATGGAAACCCTCGGATTTCTTTGGACTCGCTCTTTTCGATGGCCTTACAGTTCCTTGAAGTATTTACAGTATGTTTTCGCCCACTTCCTGGATGTCGAACATCATAGCCAATATCTTTCAAACGGCAGATTGCATCAGATGCTGTTTGCCGAGGTACATTAAGCAAACGAACGATTTCACACAGTCGTTTCCCTTGCTGAAACAAACCTAAAATAGCAGACCTTTCACTCGACAATGTAAAAAACACATATAAATCCGAGTACAAACTAAGAAATACATTAATAAGCTATGTTTTAAGATGCATTAAAACATAATTCAATTCATAGCAATAATTTAACACTTAAAAATTCCTATTAGTGGTCCGCGGGATTTAAATTATGAATTTACTGGTCCATGAGGTCAAAAAGTTTAGCGACCGCTGCGATAAAGAACAGGATTGTCAAGGTAATGTGCAATTTGTTGCTTGAGAAGAAATGAAACTGGAAAGATAATCCAATAAAGCCGATATTATCTCTGTCACCATTGCAGTGTAAGACTTTGTATTACACCATGCATCAAATTCTGTGTGCATATACATATGCACAAAATCTTCAACCATTTGAAAAAAAAGTACGAACATATAATTTTTTTTGTATAAGCTTGAGAAAAATTCTTTTAAGATATATGAAACATTCTTCAAAGTATGCAGAGTGTACATATAAGAAGTAAACATTTAGGGGCTTTGTGCTCTACACACACACAATTATAAAATAAAAAATAGTATGAAAACTTTAAAATTGAAAATTAAAATTAAATTCTACCATTTTCGCGTTTTGTCAGGTATTGTGTTTTGTTATGAGTAATAAAAAAGAGCATTTTTTTAAAAACATTTTGGGCAAAAAAAGAAGATGGCCGCTTAAGGGGTTAAGGCAACACCTCCTAGATACAAGGCCTGGCTACTGAAATGAGAGAGACTTGTGACGTCACATATAGTAGGTATAGAAATCCCGCCTGATTTGAAGTTCACTTTACTCGCCTACGCCATTTTGATTGTTGCTCCTGTACAGTTCACAGCTTTCTACATTTTTATTGCAGATTTTCAATTTATTTGTGACGATTTTGAATAAGATCATAACACTTAGTTCTACAGAATTGCAATAGCAATTATAAAGATACTGGAAAAGTAAATGTTTGGATTCCCAAAAGAGGACTTTCTTCGAAAAAATGGATACAAGCCATTTCAAGAAAAGATTTTGCCCCATCAAAGTATTTGAAGGTAAGTTTTTTAAGGAAATTGTAATAATATCTTTATTTTAAAAGTCTACAAATAACTTTAATAGGTTGTTCGATAAGACCTTTGAAAATGTACTCATTTCTTTTTCTTCATGTGAGTTTCTTAAACATTAGCAATTCATTTTTGTTTATCTATAATGATAAAGGTGTTTTGTTTATGAAATAAATATTTTGTAGCCCTAATAAAATTTATGTTTTTAAAAATGAGCCCAAACAAGCATTGTTAATGAGACAAAAACTGTTTAGTGTTTTTGCTATTGCTGCTTTATTTTTGTGTCATTTACCAAATACCTTTTCGTAGAATTAACGAAAGTACCTTAAGTATTAATAGTTTGTTATCAAAGAAAGCCCATTCTGATATACAGATCGTAGTCAATGTAAATATGGACATAAGCAACCATTTATTGTATATTTTGTATATTAATATGATGTGAGATACAAAATGCAAAACACATTCACAACAACAACAAAAAAACTAGCTGATTTTTGAACTATTAGGATGATTTTAAAAGTAAGAAAAAAATAAAGCTGTATAAGTAAGCTGAAAACAGATAAACATGACTCAGCGTTAACCTCACAATTCGTTAACTTAATAACTTCCTTTTAAAAAAATCAAATTATCAGAAAAATTTTTGTTAATTCTAACAAATATTTTTTGTTGATGCAAAACAATATATATATATATATATATATATATATATTTAATTTTATAGGTTTATGAATTACACTTTTCGGATGATGCAATACGAAGATACACCAAAGGGGGTAATATTCTAGGGATGGCATATAACAGTGAACAAGCTGCTACTTCAGCATATGTGTTCATGATTCAAAGTCTTCTTTCTCCTCTTAAAGAAATAGTTCATACAATGCCAGTGAAAAAAATCGATGGAGAAAAATTGTTTGCTGTTGTTAAAAAAACTATCGTAGAACTTGATGGTATTGGATTCAAAGTTATAGGTGTAGTTTCTGACAATAATTCTATAAACCGAAAAGCAATGTCAAACTTTTCTATTCCTCCCAAATTGAGCATTGTATATCCACATCCTTCTGATTCTTCCAATCCTATATTTTTTGTTATTGATTCAATGCACATTTTTAAATGCATTCGTAACAATTGGATTAATCAAAAAAATGCAGGTCAATGTTTTTATTTTCCAGATTTTGAAGATCATAATAAGTTTTCATTATTAGAAGCAAATTTCTCTACACTTAAACAACTATATGACATAGAAAGTAACAATTTAGTAAAGTTTGCTTATGGTTTAACTTTGAAGGCTTTATGTCCTACAAATCTTGAAAAACAAAATGTGAAACTTGTGCTTAAGATATTTAATAATTTTGTTATTCAGGAGCTTCAACTATTAGGAGAACAACATGAACTAATTAGTTATGAAACAACATCAATTTTTATTTCTTTAATTTGTACATGGTGGAAATAGTTAATGTTAAAACACCTTTAAAGGGACAACATTTGCTTGATCCTTATCAGCAACCGATTACTTTATCTTCAGACAACCAAACATGTGAGTTCTTGCATAAAATTTTGTCATGGTTAGACTCGTGGAAGGGAAAAAATTGTACTACTGGCACCCTTACTAAAGAAACACATCTTGCTTCTATTCATACGACATACGCTTTACTTGAAATGTCAAAATATTGCATTAACGAATTAAAATTTCAGTATTTTCTTCCCAGAAAAATTCAAACAGATGCGTTAGAAAGTCGTTTTGGGAAATATAGAACACTTTCAGGTTCTCAATATTTAATATCAATTCGACAGCTTTATGAAGTAGAAGCTAAATTAAGAATGCAAAGTTTTTTACCTCTAACTTTGGTTTCAAACACATATGGCCAGCTTAATTTAAAAGACATTCATTTGGAAGATTCGTGTAATGAAAATCCTTTAGAGTCATCAGTATTGTATAATTTTAAGATTACACTATCTGAAAAAGATTTTCATGATGCTCAGCCGTATCTACCTGTTTTAACATATTTAGCTGGTGTTTGTGCTAGAGCAGCACTTAAAAAATTAAAATGTGACTTTTGTTCCAAATCACTTGTTCTTAATAAATCTTTTGAACTAAATTCTAACTGATTTAATACGTAACTTAGACAGAGGAAATTTATTGTGCCCTTCTCCAGATGTTGTTACAGCAGTGCTCTAAAACTATAAAATAGTTCAGAAACTTCTTTCTAATGATTATGAAAATATGTTCCTTAAACAAAATAATCAACGTCAAATTGCCTCAGAAATATCGATTAGCTTGATAAATTCAAATGAATTTATGCATGGTACCAATAAAGTTTTATAACATATTTAATTCACATTTGCAACAATGTATAACTGCTTTTGGAAGAAGAAGTACCAAAGATTTAAAGAAAGAAAAGTAACTGCGACAACAGTTAAATAAATTGTATAATATATTTTTATGTATGTATTTATTTTTCCTGTATATATCTATAATTATATAGTATATATTAAGTACAATTTATCTAAAACATATATTTTTAACTTATTTTACGATAACCTGCTATATTGTTATTTATGGGAACTTTATTTTTTGGTAATTTTTAATGCTGTTATTGAAGAGAGTGAAGAATTTTTGCTTATTACTGTGTATGATACCAATAGTTTTAAAACATTTAATCTACATTTTTAACAATGCATAATTGAATAACTATTGTTGGAGGGAAAATATAGAAACATTTTAAGCAATGAAAAGTAACTGATAAATAGCTAAATAAACTATGTAATCTGTTTCTGTGTACATATTTAATTTCATGTATGTATCTGTAATCATATATGTATGGATTTAATAAAAAATATTTTTATCAACTTATTTTATGGTAATTTTTCATGCCGTTATACAGACAGCAAACTTTTGTTTAATAATTTGATACCAATAAAGTTTTAAAACATATTTAACTACTTTTGAGAGAAAGAGTACTAAAAATTTAAGGAAAGAAAAGTGACAGACAAACAGCTAAATAAGCTGTAATTTATTTTAAGTATATATTTATTTTCCTGTATATATCTATAATTATAGAGGTGTAGATTTATCTACAAATATATTTGAAATTTATTTAATACTACTTGATGTGCGATACCAATAAAGTTACTGCTTTTAAATTTGTATGTCGTTTTTTGTTTTGAAAAATATTTCTAATTTTATTTTCCTCTTTGTAACTATTCTGAAAAAAAATAAGAAGATTAAATTTAAAAATAAGAAATAATCATAATTATGTAAAAAAAGAAATATACGAATACAAAAGGCTCTTATAATTTGCTACAATGTAATAAATGTGTTTATGTTCAACGCAATGCGTTCGCAATAATGGATAATCATATACTTGCAATTATTATTTAAATAGGAAAACTAATATTTACTCATGTTTTATGTAGATGAAATACAATTTAATGTGTGTGTGTGTGATTAATTTACTATTTTTTTAATCTGTAAAAAAAAGAGTATAATTAGTTTAATAACAAAAAGTATTCAAAAAAATGCATCAGAGAAGCTCTGTAGGCGATGGACGATTTCTCCCTACTAGTAGTGACGTCACAAATCAGTGGCCAGGCCTTGTATCTAGGAGGTGCTGGTTAAGATGACTTAGGTTTACTTTAAGGTAATGAGCGCCCTTTGCCTATCCTATGGTCTTACCCCAGTATTCCCATGTTTAACCCTTTCTTCTTGTTTCTGTTATTATTTATTCTACAGAAGACAAGACGCCGCATTTTTCAAGAAGTCTATTTTCATCTGCTGTGTGCAAATTTTTTAGGAAGCAGTAAAAACCGAAAAAAAAAACACACTTGTTTATATCTCTGATTTCATGTTAAGTTTCATAAAATTAATGCGTTTAAAATGTCTTAGTGCAATAGAATGATCAATGAAAAAATATGCTTCTTTTTATTTTCACTTTACTAATACTTTAGTATACGAATTATATACGTTTTCCACTCTAATACATTAATATTGATTCACATGAACTTACTTGAATGATTATTAAGTCAAATTAGGGAGCGAACATTCGATCAAAATCGATTACATTTTACGAGTTTAAAACAAAAATAAGAATTATACGTTTCCAAAAATGTATATTTTGAAAAGTCACCAGTTAATTTCACCAGTTTCTTAAGAATTTCAATGTTATTATATAATATTGAAATTCTTAAGAAACTGGTGAAATTAACTGGTGACTATAAAAATTAAAATACGTTTTCAAAGATGTATATTTTAAACCTGTTATAGTTTATTACCACCACTTTCGACAAAATGTAACTAATTAGTTGATTATGTAAGCAAATTAATTTCATGGCTGAGTTAGCAGTTAATGCAAATTGTATAAGCGCGTGGAAGAGGATTAAGCCTGAAAGCAGTCCGTTTTTTTGCCCAAAATGTTCCAAAAAGGGCCCATTTTTTACTGTATATAATGAAGCATAATACTTAACACAATATGAAAATGGAAGAATTTAACTTTAATTTTCAATTTTAAAGTTTTCATACTATTTTTTATTTTATAATTGTGTGTATATAGAGCACAAAACCACTTAAATGTTTACTTTTTAAAAGTATACTCTCCGTGCTAAGAACAATGTTTCAGATATCTTGAAAGATTTTCTCTACTACTTACAAAATGTTTCGTGTTCGTACGTCTTTTTTGTACGATGAGGATTTTGTATGTGTGTGCATATATAAGTATATATGCGAACATACACAATTTGAAGAATGGTGCAACACTAAGTCTTACACTGCAATAAGTACAAAGATAATATCGGCTTTTTTGGACTATCTTTCCATTTTCAATTCTTCTCAAGCAACAAATTTTACAATGTCTTTCCGATCGCTGTTCTTCATCAAATATTTTTAAGAATCTAAATTCCTGAATTCAATGAAAATTCCCCACCTTCATCACAAAGAAAATCCTGGGTGTGAAGTATTTCAGAGTACCATGGACAAACTGTATCTCCTAAAAACACTAGTTCTAATAATCTCACTATAAGAAATAAAAATATGTGCAAATCAAGATAGAACAAAAATATCAATGGTTGTGGCCACCTTTCGGTAGCCCTCACGGTGTACGAGCAAGCCAGTTAAGGAGTTAAATATTAAAACAGTGTTTCTCAAACTGTGGGGAGCGCCCCCCTAAGGGGGCGTGATAACTCTACAAGGGGGACGCGAGCATATTGAAAAATCGAAAACAAAAGATTATTTTTTAAAATTTTTTTTATTAATTTACTGAAATTAAACAAACAAAATACGTTCTGACATAATAAAAAAATAAAATTAACATTTGTACTGATATAATACACTTACTGCACAGTGTATTTTGTAATTAATTTAACAATACGATAAGTTAAGAACAATTTTAAAATAACCAGTGACCCCACGGGCTTGTCATGTATAAAGTTAGTGGAAAAATTAACACTTATCTTGATCATTTCTACTGCTTATAATTAATCGCTTAACTGCCGATTAAAAGTTATTCAATTCGTTCCCCAACGCCACCTACATGCACAGGAAGCTTTGAACTTCGCTTCTGACTGGTCAAAAAGTTTTAAATTGGATTTTAATCCTGATAAAACCAGATTCATGGCTATTGAAAAACGATACGTTTGCTATGATGCATTTCAGCTATATCTCGATGGAACTCCCTTGACTATGGTAAAGCAAATGAAGTATCTTGGGGTTCTTCTTGATACTAAATTTTCTTGGAAGCAACACTTAAGTTACATATCCGAGAAATGTGACAAATTACAGCGTGGATTAAATCAGATTGCTCGCAACACGTTCGGAATAAATTTCAATGTACATTCTCTCATTTATAAGCAAGGAATCGAGCCTTTCATTTTGTATGGCTCTAGAGTTTTTTGCGAGGCACTGAAAAGAAAGATGAATTCTAAGTATCTGCGACGCATACAAAGAAGGATACTTTTACGGGTCATATGTGGTTATCGCACAATAAGTTACGACTCAGCTATTTCTGGCTTTTATGCTATTTCTGGCTTCGAGCCCTCCAATCGACATTACTATTCTTCAGGTGTGATATTGCATGGTTTTTGGGGAAAATCTCTCTGCTTCTTCTTTTAGGAAAATCTCTCTCTGCTTCTTCCATCTCTAATTATGATTGTATTCTATCTCCATTTTTTATCCCTCATCCTTCAGAGAGGAATGCCATCAATATTGTTCAATTTAGTGACAAGAGCACAGAAGATTTCCCTGTTTTTTGCTATACTGATGGCAGTAAAATTGATGGAAGAGTTGGTTTCGCATTTGTTGTGTTCAGGAGTGGTGTTGAATCCGAGAACTTTCAATTTAGAATTCGTGATGAATGCACAGTTTTTGTAGCTGAACTTTTATGTTTAAATTTCGCCGTTAAATGGATCACTGAGCAAAATAGTGTCATCTCAAAATACCTCATCTATACTGACTCTCTTTCCTCCTTGGATTCTCTTAAATGTATTTCTTCATCTAACAATATAATCGTCGAGATCCAGAAGCAACTTAAAAGCCTAAGAGATAAAAACATCTCAATAGATTTTGCATTTGTTCGCGGACACACGGGCGTTCTTGGAAATGAGCGAGCCGATTGGCTTGCAAAAGCTGCAACCAAGCGCAAAATTGACATTGACGTTAATATTCCTAAATAGTTTTACAAGAAGATCACGAATGAAAGAATGATGAAGTCTTGGAACCAAGAATATCTCATTTCTAATAAGGGGAGCATAACAAAGAAATTTTTTCCCACCATTAATAAGAGACTATCATGTCATCATTTTTACACAAACTACAAATTAACCCAATTTCTCACTGGTCATGGTAATTTCAAAAGCTACCTGAACAAATTTAATTTAGCTCCTTCATCTTTCTGTGACTGTAATATTGGTGGCGAGGAAAATGTAGAACATGTGATCCTTCTGTGTTCCAAGTATGTCAGAGAGAAAGATCATAAGACTGGCGTTCAAGAGACTCAACATTAATTGGCCACCGAATTTTCACCAACTTCTTTCCACCAGAAGTGCTTTCAATAATTTCTGTAAATTTGTTGTAACTGTTTGTAATCCTTCTTAACTTCATTTTTTTTAATTGTTTATTTCCCTTGAATGTGTGTTTAATACTTACTTCTGTAAGCCCCGTGTGATACTTTGTGGTGCACGGGGATTTTATAATTGTTTTCAATAATAATAAAAAAAAAAATGCCACCATTTTCCATGTAGGCCAGCGTATGTGATGTATTGGGGGAAGGGGAGGAAAAGAGATAAATAAGGAAATCCTCTGAAACACTTAAATCCCCCGAAAACACTGTCAAGATCCTTTTTTCTTGCATTCCAAAAACTTTGTATTAATTTTATGGATATCACTGTACAGAAAAGATCGTACTTTGGAAAGACGTATATATCGGTCTGGGGTAATTAATGAAATTTATTTACGCCGGTAGCACTTAAGAAAAAGTCGTTGTGTAGTATTGTAGCTTTAGTGTCAAATTTATTGAATTCAATACATTGTTAGTTGTCTGAAGGGGAACGCGATGAAAATTATGGTTAATAGTAGGGTCGTAAGTATTGAAAGTTTGAGAAGCACTGTATTATAGGCTTCTTAAAATATTCTTAAGTAGCAAATTGATTCACTTGATTCGAACTGAACTCCTTTCCTTCCCTTATTGTTTAAAATCTTTCCGTCTTCACAGTTTTTTTTTTGTCTTTTTTGGAATATCGTTGGACCTCGATGAATTGTATAATTTACAAATCAAAACTGAAAATAAGGTACACCCGTTGTTCATCATTCGTATTTATCCTTTCAAGGAAAGAAAGATTTTGATGTCTAGACAAAAGTGAAGAATAATGGGTAATACGCTTCAATTCTGTCTTTTCATCAGATAAGATCAATTCTCCGTCTTGTCTTCTCAGCAAATAAGAAGAGGAAATTGTGTTTCCAGTTTTCATGTTAAGAGAAAGGTAATACCAAAAATTAATTTATCCAAATTTGAGGATATCGAATATAATGATGTTTTCCAAATCTTCTTTTGAACGAGAGTCAAATATTAATTCTTGATGCTGTCTCTTATGAAGTATTTCTATTATATTTTTACGGAATGTCGAAATCATTTATTTAATTCCAAATTTCACAATTATCTTGCCATTTTGATAAAAGTCGATCTCAGAAATGTAGTTTTTGTTAATACAATTTTTTTTGCCAATATTTTTTCACTTAAAAATAAAATAAAATTATAATACAATACATTTAATTATAATACACTGCTAAAAAATTAAGGGAGCAAAAATTAGGGAAATTACGCAAATATTTCTTCTGATAAGCTTCATATGCAAATCAACGTTCATGACGTCAAAACAAGAAAAAGGATATAAGAGCAGAAATCATAATTTCGTAGAAGCTATTGTATTTTTTTGTTGTTGTATCAGTGGTGAAATTCAACATTTCGACTAGGGTTTTGAGAATAGATGCCTGTAGAATGTCACGACAACGTGATCTACGGGAATCCATGTCTTGACTAGATTCAGGTTGAATACAAAGAACTATATTAGACGCTGTGGAAATGGCAAGAAAATTCTGTGGAATCGATTCCAGAGATTAGGACATGTTCGATGTCGGCAAGGACAAGGTCGTCCACTGGCTACCACAATAAATAATAACTGATATATCCTGTTAACTGTTCGGCGAGACAGAACAGCCAATGTGACGCAGATTCAAAGACAGTTTCTTTTGGCAACTGGACGAAAGGTCTCAAGCCAAACTGTCCAAAATAGGCTTCTAGCGGATGATCTGTATGCACGTAGATCAATGGTGTGTATTCTTTTGACAGCAAGACACCGAACGGCTGGAAGAAAGTGGACTACTGAACATCGATATTGGAAACAAAGTGATTGGAGTCAAGTACTATTTACGGGCGAGTCTCGATTCAGTTTAGAATGTAATATCAGGCGTGTTTTGGTATGGCGAGAAAGTGGCACTCGAAATAACACTATATTCGTTCAGGAAGGTAATATTACAGACGGAGTGATTTGATGGTATGGGCTGGGATTAACATAGATGGATGCACTAACCTTCATATCATTCGGATTGTAAATTTGATGGCTCAAATGTATGCAGATGAAATCCTGAGACCCCATGCCATACCTTGTGCTACAGCCATTGGTGATTTCTTACTTTTAATGCAGGATAAGGCCAAACCTCATTCCCCTTGTCTTGTGAAGAACTTTCTTGAAGCTGAAGCAATACAGTGTATTGAGTTGCCACCATGCTGTCCTTATGTTAATCCGATCAAGCATGTGTGGGACATACTCGGACGGGTTGCTGCAAGATCAAGACCCCCTGTTACTGTCCAAGTCTTGGAGATCCCACTTAGTAAAGAGTGGAACAGTATTCCCCGAAGTCTCATCGATGACCACATCGCATCCATGCTAAACAGGTGTACGGTGGTCTTAGCAGCTTGAGGAGGACCACACACCAGGCTAAACAACCTGTATTATTTCCAAATAATTAGTTTTTTGTCATTTACATGCAACCAAATTGTTGCCTAAATCATCATTTCATGTTCTTTATACCATTCCAAAGAGCTAAAGTTCACATATAGTAGTTTTTTGCTTCTTTTTTTTTCTGTATTACGTTTTGTGACATCTGTATTCTCTATTTTATGCCCATGCGTGCCTATCGCTGAATGGTTTCTTTACTTTTTTACTCACTCCTCTAATTATTTTGAGCAGTGTTTAGTATTAGACAAAATATTTAAACGTTTTATCGACATCGAATTCAATACATTTGATCACTTTTTTGCTTATAAATACTTTTAAAAAGCAAATTGAACACAACAAGTAATATAAAATTTTTTTAAAGTCAATTCCTACATTGAATGTATGAATAGAAAGTATTTTATTAACGATTGAAAATTTAAACAACATATATATATAGTATATATATAGTATATATATATAGGGAGAGAGTGAACTTATAGAGTAGGAATTGTGAAAAAAGAACAAAAGAACACATGATTTGTCCACATTGTTGTAACAATGCACAACCGGTTTGCCTAGTTTGGCTGAAAAACCGGTTTTCGACGGCAACTTTTGTCATTGTTTTAACAATTATACATTTAAAACAATGGAGATGAATCTAAGTTAGCGTCGAAAACCGGTAATTAATTAAATTAATTAATTAATATTTGAAAAAACTGTATTAACATCAAGTATCGTCCACTACAAGTTTAAAAACATGTATTTGAACTTGATTGGATGAATTGAAAGTATTTTATTAACGACTGAAAATTTGAACAAGATAAATATATATATAGAGAGTGAGCTACTAGTAGGAATTGAAAAATCAAAATATGTTTGCATCATGCACTCTATAAGTTAAATTCACTTATTACAATAAAGTTGGAAGTACAAAATGATGATTTTGGAATTTTCTCGGAATCTTTTAACACATTAAGGACAATGTATAGTGAAAAGTGTATAGCCTAAATTTCAATATAGATCTCATAATATGCCATAAAATCCCATTTTGAAAATCGGAACATCGACATAAAACAGGGAAAATACATCGACAGTTGAAAAATAAAACAAGAGCTTACGTTTACCTCTTTTTCAAAGAGTTAAAAAAGATTTGATAACCCAAACTATCTAAAGAGTTACGAAAAAGCACTTAATATCGCAAAGGTGTTAACTAAAAAAGTTTGTCATAGTAAGATCGTTATTGAATTAAAAATAGTTAAATTTAGCATGCAACTTAAGCTTCATTTTAATCAAAAGTTGTCAGAAAATAAAAAAATAAATAAATAAATAACTTAGCTCATTTATGTATTATACTGTTGATGAACTTCGCCAAATCAAAAGTTTGGCTGCCAAATGTTGTCATTATTATTATTATTATAGTGTTAGGACATTCGTGGAAACAGCTTCCTCTTTTCGCTGCAAATCGCTTCATTTGGTGATGTCTTTTGATTTGGCGAAATTGGTAGATGGGGTTATGGAACTACCAATAACTTTTATATTCTGATTCAAAAAGCTAACATCTGACTTTAAGTACATTCTCTTTTGTTTGATTAACAATAACAATCTCAATGTTGAAATTAAAAATTACAATGAATACCTTGGTTTGCGGACACTTATTGATTTTGAAATTGGCAATGACGTAAGCTAGACAGACTTTGATCTCCATGAGTGCGAATCTCATTCCCACACAGTTTCTTGGTCCAGCTCCAAAAGGTAAATAAGCGTAAGGCTCAATCTTGGAGCGTTCTTCTGGCTTGAATCTGGAAAGATACGTGTAAAATCGTCAATATATTTATTACGTCGAAATTGAATTACGAATACTGCATTGGCGTTTATATTGCTGAGATTGAAAACAAATCCATGCAAATGCAGAAACACACCTAGGCCTTCTTAAGAATTCTTACAGTAATAAGATGTTGAATTAGACACAAAAATGCAACAAATTGCAATTAAAAATTTTCTCTAATTACATTTTTACATCAATTCTGTTTTACAAATTTCAATTCAGATCACTCGGGCTTCTCGGAATTTATGAGCCCCTTTGTTAGATATTTCTTTGATAAGTTCATGAAATTTATCGAAGAAATAACCTTTGAGAGGTAACTATCTTTAAAAAATTCGACTTAAAATTCTGGAATATCCGCCATATTGAATTTTCGAACTGAGAATTGATTAATTTAATTGAATTTGGTTTCTTTCATAACATCTTTCACTTCCGGAGTATGGTACTTCCTTGATGACCATCCAATTCAACCAAACATTAAGGGGGAAACTTTTTTATGAACTTAATTTTTTGGGTGTATTTTGAGAATTTAAACGCCTAGTTGAGTTACCAAATATCATATCTTTAAGCGATAGCAAAAATACCTCCAGTGATTCGAAAGAAAAAAAAAGTGGATGGAAGCTTATATTTATTTATTTTTAATAAACTTTATTGAATATAATAAAATAAATTCTATGATTAAATATGAAGAGAGTTGTTATCAAAAATTGTATGGTACTGATATTACAATAACGAAGTTGAAATTGACTCTTATTCATTCTATTTTTTAAATATTTTATACGTCAACTATAGGGCTTTTGATACATGTTATTTACATGCTATGACTAGCTTTCATCATATGTAATATGAGGGATGTTTTGAAAGTAAGTTTCGTCCTTTTTTTTCTCACGAAAACTTTATTGCCAAAAAAAATTACACCATAGTATTATTATCTATGCACTTTGCGCTATCTTTTTACATATCTACTAGCACTCAGACATTTGTCGCTGCTTGCAATCAGTTTGAAGAAACCTCTTTGGTAAAACCAGGGCTTCGAACCGGAACTGAACCGTGATATTTAAATTAAGTTTACTATATATAGTCAAGGTTTTCTAGCTAGCAATTAGAAAGAGAGAGAGAAAGCCAAAAGTCAGGTGAGATTGCTACTGATCAGGTATAACTCCAATTTATGGAATATTTCAAATATTAAATAGACGAAAGATTTAAAGTGGCGATTGGTCACTTAAGTTAAATTAACGTTAATTGGGATAGTTGAATTGATCCTAAAATAAAGTGGTCGATATTTGTAGTCCTCTTATAAATCGTACATCTCGTTATTGTTCCACGCATATTGCTCACATTAAAATATTCTCTTCTTGAAATTATTTGAAATAGGTTGGTAAATTGTTTGATCAATAAATAAGCTTGATTTTGAATATGTCTGGTATTTTTTCCTTCTAGACGGGCATCATCTAGACGGGCAGGAGAGAGGTACGATTCCCTCACAATTATATATATTCGAACATTTTACCAAATACACTGCTGGACAATTGCTAAGGACGGATCACAAATTGCTATGTAGCATAACATTAAGCGAGACATGAGGCCTAGTAGGATAAAAAATAGTTGCCACACTGTTCAGACATTAGAATAAAGAATATTTATTGTTCTGGAAAGTACAAAAGCTGTGAAACATCTGAAAGAAAAAAAAATGTTCATTTGATCTGCGTACGGAGAAATGGAACAATGCATCTAAAAGTCAGCAGGCACCTTAAAGAAAGGTATCAGTACGGGATATGTCCACTGTGGAGTGTGATGCAACATTCCACACGTCGTACCATACTTTGCACAACATTATCCAGCAGCTGTTGAGGCAATTTATCCCATTAATCTGTGAGTGCACGGATGAGGGTGTTCTTGTTTGTCAGAGGATAGTTTCGACCAGCAACTTGTCTCCCCAAAGCATCCCACACATTTTCAATGGGGTTTAGATCTGGAGAACGCGCTGGCCATATGAGACGTTGAATACCGTCGCTGTCTAGACAATCCTGAACAGCGAGTGTTCAATGACATGTTGCGTTGTCGTCCATAAAAACAAATTTATCACCGACAGCACCACGGAAAAGACGAACATGAGGAAGTAGAACTTCATCAATGTATCGTTGGCCCGTCATAGTCCCATTCGCAACCACATGTAGGCACGTGCGGCCATTGATCATGATGCCGGCCCACACCATGATACTGCCTGTCGGATATCGGTCCTTTTCCTGGATATTTTCTGGACGATAAGCAGTACCACTCTCGCGCCAGATCAGTTGGCGTCTACAATCCGATGATAGACTGAACCTACTCTCATCTGAGAATAGTACGCATGCCCAGTCCTGTTCAGTCCAATTGTGATGCTCACGACACCATTGCAAACGGGCAGTACGGTGCTGTTTGGTCAAAGGGACACGCACAACAGGTCTGCGTGCGTATAGTCCTCCTCCCCTCAAACGTCTGGCAACAGTTTTTCGGGAGATCTGCTTTCCTGAGGCAGCAAGAAACTGATTTGCCACCTGCTGAGCTGTGGTGCGCCTGTTCCTTTTTGCTGATAAGACGATATATCTGTCTTCTGCAGGCGTCGCACTTCTAACATGACCTCCCCCGTGCCATCTACTACACATTCCAGTAGTTCTAAATGACTTCCACAGCCGTGAAACAACGCTGTGAGCGATGTCAAACTCCCTGGCAACATCTGTTATTTTTCGCCCTTCTTCGATCTTTCCAATAATTCGGCCACGCATAAAATCATCTATGTGATGTCGGGAAGACATGCCAAAAATTTTAAGTTCGTCTATTAAATATTTCCTGTAAAACTTTGACTTGAAACAACAACTGTCCACACGCGTCAAAACCTTTAAAGCTCTTATGAACGCTATCACGTGATGAACAGACGTGGAAAAAAAATTTGCATACTCATACTTCTTCTTACGAATATCCCGCACTTATTCTAATTTTCCACATTTTGCTTCCTTTCATTTTGTGGTTGCTATGGATGATAGTGTTATCCGTCCTTAGCAAATGTCCAGCAGTGTAGTTCTTTAAAAGTTTATATTACATTTCTTTCAGCTGTATTATTTCGTTAACCAAATATAAGGGTTTCTTAAAAGATAATAAAACAGGAACATTTTAATTTTTTTATTGATTTAAATAAGTTGATTTACATCTGTCATATATATTCGATTAAATACTATTGGAATTTAGCAACACAATCTGATATTAATAATTAGAGAAACGAAATTTATTTGAAAATTAGGAGAATAATTTCTTTCATACCTATCTGGATCAAATTTTTCTGGATCTGGAAAGAGTTCTGGATCTCTGTGCATGGCATAAGCGGGAACAGTGACGATCATTCCCTTAGGTATAGTGATTCCTGTTTCTCCCAGCTTGTAATCAGTTACGGCCAACCTTTCAAGTCTATAATATATTTTAATAGAGTATTTCGAGTTTGAGATACGTGTCTATTTGAAATACTTTTTTAATCTGAATTTAAGTTATCATTCAATAAAATATTTTTCACAATTGATCTCTGTAGAAGGAATTTTTTTAGTCATCAAAAGTTATGCCTTTTTATTTAACATTGCTTATAAGAATATTTTACTAATGATTACTTATATTGTTTCTCTTATCATTAATGTATTAATTATACCATAAGTAAATACCAATATTAATAAAATAATCTTATATATCAATATATGAGCATAATCTCTTATATATTAATTAAAAAAAATTTATTTGAGGAAAACTGATTTTTGGAACTTTCTCCTACCTTATTGCTGGTGGGAAAAGACGTAGTGTTTCAGAAATTATATTGTCGAGATATTTCATTTGGTGCAGCGCTTCATATGTCAATTTATCCTAAAAGAAAACACAGAAATTCTCAATGAAAATTGACATATTTTCATACGAAAAGTGATGCTTAAATTGCTACTAGAAAACTGTACACATGTTATCAAGAATGTTTATATTTGATTAGAAAATTCGAAACAGTTATAGCTTGCAAGCTCTTTTGAAAAGTTAATCGATTGTTATTGTATTCGTAAAGGATAAAAATACAGCCCACATTGCTTAGCTTTTTATACTATACCAAACAACTGAAAAGTACAAAAAAATAACAATACATTAAAGTCTAGGATCAATGATCCCAATATAATTAAACTTTAAGAAAATATCTAGAATTACTTTTAATTTCATGATTATTGTAAACATTGGACTATATTACACATATTCTGGTATGGTTGCAGGGATCTTCCCATCATAGAGACGAGAGATAGTCTGTGGGAAAGAGAAAAAATAACACACAACTGACCAAGGGAAATTTCAGCATATTTGAAAGCAAGCCATAGACAGGTGTATAGTGTGTCACCTGCTATTATCTTATTGAAAAATTATAGGGTGATACAAAAGGGCATAAAAATGGCAACACGATGGCTTTTAATGTTCCTACATATCTTTATACTCTAAATTTACCTCAATTGTTTGACAAAGGAGTTTTATTGAGTGTACCATAACACACTCCAGACCTTGATGCATCTTGAATGGATAGGGATAATGAGAACAGGATACCCATGTTTTTTTTTTCTTGGATGATGAGTTGATTTTCAGAATACAGTTGGACATAGGTTTCATCTCTAAAGTATATTCGTTCCAGTTCACGTAATACCAAACTGATAAAATCCGTCATGCATATAATCGACCTTCGTGGTGAATAGGGGAGAGAAGTAAAAGGTGCGTGAGTCACACACACCTTCAACACAATCAGTCTGAGTGTTGATTCAACACTCTCAGAAATCTTTCAATGGTCTTGTAACTTGTTCTACAAATCCCATTTTGGAAGGTTGACTATACGAATCTGGTGCTAAGCATGGGTGTAGCTACCACCGTATCAGTCGTATCAATGACACTGGGCCCCCAAGTTACAGGGCCCAACATGTGTAATTACAGTCCAACTAACAGGACTTTCAAATCTAAAAAAGAGCCCCGAAGGAATTTTGATACAGTGGCCTTCAGAGCTAGCTACGTCAGTGGTGCTAAGACAATCAATTTTATTATCTCTCTGCTATGTTTTGTTTTTGGATGGATCACTATCATTCTGACAACACGATGATGCCTGTTTTAAATTATTCATCTAGATGTAAATTTTCTTCAAGCTCTTTAAACACTATATTGTCCAGCTAGGACACTTGATCTCCCCTCCACACAGTCCATTTAGAAACCGATAGGAAGGCAATATCCAGGAATGCTACCGATTTAACTCAACAGTTGGGTCATGGCAAAAAATTCCTTATGATACCATCCATGGGCTTTATCAGTTTCTGCCACGGTAGTCGACATATAGCATCCAGGCTAGAGTTGCACTAAGGTGTTACTGACTTCCTAACTTACTAAGAAATCAAATGCTCTGGAATAAATCCTTCACTTTTTCTGAAATTGTAAATATTTCTTTTTCTAAGAATGTTTGTCCTATGCATTTTTTTAATACAAATTGAACAACTCTTTCATGGTGCTTCAATTTTCATGCCTTAAATGAGCATCAAAATCCAAGACATTCAATTACATCCAAACCTAAGGAAGTGTGTTTTAATCTTTTATTGAGATCAAATGCACTGTTTATTCATGCCCAAACGACATCATTTCATGAGTATTTTAGAGACGTATTCCATATTGGCTAAAAGATTATACTTACATTTGAGTTTTTCAGAATCGTAAAGACTTCTTCATAAGCTTTTTCTTGAATATCCTGGTTGAGGGCTAGCATGTAAGATGCGAAAGCTAGTGTGGATGCTGTTGTGTCGTAACCAGCCAGGAAGAAGATAACGCACTGAGCCACCAATTCATTCAGTGAGAGATCTAAATGAATTCATAAGCACAGAAAGTGAGGTATTCATTTACAAGTAAGCATTTAAGTGAAGTTAATATTGAAATTAAATAAAATATTTTTAATAATATGACATATAATAACCAGCAATTAACCTTATTTGACAATTTATTATACCATTAAAGATGGCTTTATTCTCGTTTAATGAATGGTATATAGCAGGGGTGCAAACTCGCAGCCCACGGTCTGCAAGGTACATTTTTGTGTCACAGCCATTATATTGGCACACAATAATGCATATTAAAGCAACGAACCAACGCAGAATAAAAACACAATTTAGGTAAAATTCACTATTTTTGTTTAACTATAATTGTTTTTTATTGCTATTATTAAACAAAATGTGTACGAATGTGTTATTATTATTTTTTTGAATTTTAAAAACATGCTGCCTTATCTCAGTCTAAATTAGAACTTTCGGTTCGTAATATCATATGACTTTGACGTACATGGTATGCAGTAATACATCTGAATTATAATCTTTATATATATAATTCTTCTGTGCGTGTGTATGTGACTGAACTCCTCCTAAACGGCTGGGCCTATTTTGAGGATATTGTTTGTGGGGGTTCAAGTGGATTCGAGAATGGTTTAGATTCACATTTCGGTCCGAGATAGCTATTAGTTAAAAAGATATTAATTAAAAACCTTAAAAAAACTAATTGTTTTACCCCTGTGTGTTGTTTATTCCGCTAATGCGTGGCAAAGGAAAAAAAAGTAAGAGGGGAAAATTTTGTTTTTCGCACAGGCCAATTATATGTTGCGTGTCCGAAGGTTGGAAAACCATCGCATATTTGTTTGTTTATACCCCTCAAGCATTAACCCAAAATATTGTGCATTCAATGGCATTACGATAAATTTATTTATTGTGCATTAAAAAATATACCTGTTATGAATATATATATAGTTCGAGTTTTATCTTTTTTATCATTTAATATAAACAATTTTAAGTTTCTATTCCGAATAGCTTCTACTATTTTCAATTTGTTTCATAGTCACACAATCGATAGGTCGAATTGTCGTAACTGTGCATGTGATGACGTCAGGTATTGTAATAACTTTTTTTTATAAAAAAAATTTCATCAAAACGGATCAGATTCGTACAACTTATACAAAAAAAGTTTGAAATTTTCGGATTTAAGACGTGTGAACAGGACAACGTCTGTCGGGCCGCTAGTTTTATATATATATCATGGGATTACACGTCTGTCTATAAGAAACGTTGAAAAATCAATAACTCACGTTAATATTACTGATAAAAATGCCTCATGAGTCTCAAATATATGTAATCATCGAAATCCTACTCCTTTTTGGTGAGTCTGATTTTGGATAAATTCTCGTCTAAAGTTATGTTACGGACTAAAACGATTACAGTGAAAATCGTTTAACACGAAACTGGGGGACTGAAATATTTTTTCGTGTTAAGGAATATTGCAAAGAAAAAAAAGGAGAAAAAAAAGAAAATGAAAAAAAATCATGTATTCAACAAAGTCAAGTTTATTAGAGTACATGTTATTTACATAGATATGTACGTTTAATAAAATTCAACGAAACAAAAACATTCACAAGAACTTAATGAAGTTTTATACAAAATTTTGTAAAATCAAAATCTTTACAGATTTTCATTTTCGTCTTCTGTTATTGATCTACAACCTTAAAAAGCTCCATCTTCATTTTAAGCGAAATAGAAGTTTGCTTTCCCCCTGAATTATTTAGCATTGAACTCGTAAAAAAATTATTCTAAAATAGAGAAAAACGTTAACCACACACAAACTTCCTGATTTTTACTCACTCTGCAATATACTCGTCCCCGAATATCAAAGCCAATTGATGAGACATGAGATGTTTTATGTAGCATTTGTAGGGGTGAAGGGAGAAAGTAGAATAAATAAACAAAATTGGCTCGTGTCAGAGATGATTCCGAGGCTTTTCCAAAGCTAAGTTAATCTCCTTTCTACGAGACACACGAAACCACCTCTCTTTCAGTTCTCACCCCTCTTAAATATCACCTGTGCAGTTGGTGTTTTCCGTATTTTGTTCATTCCCAGAAGGGAAATCTTTTTGTGTCAAGCGATTTTCTTTTAAGAGACAAAGAGAAAGAGAAAAAATGAAAAAGTTAAGAGAAAAAAAATCATGAAAATACATATTAGTTTGTTGGGACCGTTGTATTATTTAATTTTAAGCGTTTTAGCGTTAAACGTATTTCACTGTATTTTATTAACGTTTCATATTAAGAGAGAAAGTTATGAGGACGATTCAAATCAATTTTTATCAAAAACAATTTTTAAAAACTATATTTCAGAATGTATTTCTCTCCTATCTGAGACTTCATTGGTAATTTCTTGTCATATTATCTTCGTACTACACAACTACAGACAGATAAACACATCTCCTCAACTTCCGACCATTTCTTCTTACATGAACGAAGAAATAAAGATAAATACATTTACGGAGGAAGAAAAGGTTCCTGTGGAACTGATGCTTAGATTACATACCGCATTGTTCACTGTGTATGCCGAGAATTTTTGAAACTCTTTTTATCGTTAAAATAAGGGCTCGGCTTATAAACAGATCTGTGTTTTTTTATATTCCTTTTGTCATGCGCAAGCAATTTCAAATTTCTAACTTTTTAGGTATTTTGAATGGAACTTTTCTAATAAGGAAAAAAACCACATTCATTCGTTTAGTGTAAAATTCCAAATTTCGGTACTGTTCTTAAAATTCACATTCACTCATTGGAATGTCTAAATACAGGTGATCACAAGCGATGAGTTTTTTCTTTAGGACATGTGACATAGATCGACGATCACTTACCTTGTATACGAATTTCTCTTCTCTTCATTTTTTAAACAAAGAAACGGCGCAGAGAGTATGACTAAGATAGATATTATACATAATAACGGAAATACAGTCGGACCTCTATACGACGAAGTCGCTAAATCTCGCCAAAAAGTTCGTTATTAGGAGCAATCGTTCTATAGAGGTTCATCTTTCAATTTTCTTTTTAAACCACGCAAAACAAATATTTTAAATTCATAAACACTATACATTAAAAGAAAATAATTATTCACACCTTTTTGTAAATTTTAATATATATTAATTTCATATATCTTACCTATAAAAAAAAAGAAAGAAAAAGTGCAAGAAAAGTTTCTTGACGCCTTTATCCCCTTCTTCAAGAATTTTTTTTCTCTTATGCCCAAGCAATTACGTTTTGTCAGTTTTGAGCTACAAAAGGCGAAGTTACCAGTACGACTAATCAATACTACAAATGAACGGATATTAATTCAAGGACACAAGACTCCACTGAGGGTGAAAGGAGATATCAAAGAGTTTTCCAGAGGACTGGACAATGGGGGTTAAAGATTGCACTTCTTGGATGAAATGCCTATGAAATTCTATTGCTCTTAGCGAGTTAGGCTCCTAATAAAACCAGTTCAAGATTTACGACCCCCATAAAATGTGCTAAAAGAAAGAATACTCGAAATGTCCAGGTACTTAAAAAATAGGGAGACAAAAAATTGAATCACAAGAGAAAAAGTTCGTTATACAGAAAATGCACTTCGCTCTTGGGAGGTTATTTTACGAAGAAAATCGTGAAATGTTCTTGGTTCTAGGAAAAAGTTCGCTATATAGAAAATTCACAATATAGAGGTTCGTTGAATGGAGTTTCGACTGTAAATGGTGGGATGTGCTGCTTCAGATAGAATTATCAGAAACAAAGCTATCATCGTAGGCAATTTACTTTACAGCAGTTTTATTGAAAAATATCCCTCTTGTATTACCTTCTTTGCCACTTATTTGAAAATTACATGATTTTTTTTCAAATTTATGTGTGCAAATTTTGAATTTTGGATAAATTTTTGAAGAAAAAAATGCACTCTCCGCTGACACACGGATGGGCTTATATTCAAAAATATACCGTATTGATTATCATTCTCTATTGCACGCATTTAAAATACATAAAGTAAATATTTGTGCATTAATAATGATTTTTACAATCACTTGGATGAAAATATTCTTGAAAAGTATTAATCCGCAGTTCCACTTACGAGCTGTTAGTTGGAAAGGAAATCGGTCGAATATCGAAGAGATGTACTTAAGGGAATTGAAGCTTTTATCAACAAATTTGGGCCACTTTACAACAATGATGTTTGATGCAAAATCAAAAGGCAATATGGCAAAATAAAACCAATTGATGCTTACTTTTTTTGAAGACTCCTTTGAATACTTGATGGTTGGTATTGACTTCCCCATATACTGATGTCATATCATCGCTTTCTTTGTCATTTAACTCTGATTTCGGATCTTCCGAAATTTCTTTCGTAGTGTCCATCAAAAGTTGCAGAAAGTCATTTCTTGTCTGAAAGTTGAAAATAATGCAATGAGTTATAAAATTTAGCATCTATAATTAGTACGATCCCTTTAGGGAATTAATTACAGTAAAAATATCTTTTTAAAGGTTTTTTATATTATTCCAGGCTTACTTGCCCTACCAAATACACTCACTGTCATATAAATTTGAGCACCAGGAAGAAAGAGGGACGAAACTTTGCATAAAGGTGCGTGTCAAGCAGATATGTACAGTGGCCCACCGATCCCACAACCGGTGTGTAATGTGCTCGTCATCCATTCACACGTAGCTCCTTCACTACGAGCTTCTATGTCAGTTCGTACCGCGCCTGGTTGAAGGACAGTTGCTATCGCAGCGTCCATCACTTTTACTGCAATTGACACCCACTGGAGTGGACCGCGTTTTCAGTGGTATCGCACTAGAAGGGATTGGACTGCAAAAGAAAGGAATCAATTCGTCTTCAGCGACGAATGCAGATTCAATTTGGGTAGTGATGACAATCCTGTAAATGTGTTGAGTTCATGGGATGAACGTCTCAACCCGCCCTTCGTTAAACAGCGACATACCTCTCCCACAACTGGCGTGATGGTATGAGATGCCATCACATGCGACGCACAGTCAACCCTAATATTGATCTATGGCATTTTTAGCAGTGGTTACCCACACACCCAGATGTATGTTCGTGAAGGGCTTTCATTTTTTAGCAGGATGTATTTTTACTCATCGATTGCTCGCCACATTTCTACCCTTCCTGACCTCATGAAAGGGCTTCCAAAAGGCATTTTTTAGCAGGATAATGCTTGCCCACACACAGCAAGGCTTTCGACACGCTTTGCCTTCGCACGATTGCCTTCACATTTCTACCCTTCCCCTGACCTCATGAAAGGGCTCCAAGAAGGATTTTTAGCAGGACAATGCTTGCCCACACACAGCAAGGGAGGCATTTTTTAGCAGGACAATGCTTGCCCACACACAGCAAGGCTTTCGCACGATTGCCTTCGCCACATTTCTACCCTTCCCTGACCTCATGAAAGGGCTTCCAGGAGGCATTTTTTAGCAGGACAATGCTTGCCCACACACAGCAAGGCTTTCGCACGATTGCCTTCGCCACATTTCTACCCTTCCCTGACTCATGAAAGGGCTCCAAGAAGGCATTTTTTAGCAGGACAATGCCCACACACAGCAAAGATTGGCCACATTTCTACCCTTCCCTGACCTCATGAAAGGGCTTCCAGGAGGCATTTTTTAGCAGGACAATGCTTGCCCACACACAGCAAGGCTTTCTGACCTCATGAAAGGGCTTCCGATTTTTTTGACCTGTCGCCCCATTTCTACCCTTCCCTGACCTCATGAAAGGGCTTCCAAGAAGGCATTTTTAGCAGGACAATGCTTGCCCCACACACAAGCAAGGCTTTCTGCACGCATTTTTTTGCCTTCACGACATTTCTACCTCCTTCCCTGTCCTCATGAAAGGACTTCCCATCTACCAGGACAATTTGCCCACACTGACACTGATCGATCTCCATCGATCCCCATATTTGTCACCGAACCAGCATATCTGGTATTATTTGGTAAGACCTTGGACAACATATGAGTTTGATTGAATTACGGCGTTTACTAGATGTCGCAGGCGTCATACGGGACTTGGATGCCTCAATGCCCAACCATATCGCTTAATGCATTCATGCTAGAGGTGGCCCAACAGGGTACTAACACATCCATTCATTGTAGTTTGTAGTTTTTAATGGGTTTTCTTCTACTCACATTGTAACCATATCTGGGTCAAAACTTAAAAAGCTTTTCTTCTCACATTTTAAAGCGTTCAATTGAGCTGAAATTTTCTGTCCACGATTGTTTTGGATTACAATATGATACTTTAATTACAATTAATAAAAATAATTGATTAAAACTAATTATTTATATACTTATAGATGCATTCATTTTGGTATAATTTTTGGCGATTTGGGTCAAAACGTTAAAAGCTTTTTTCTCACACTTCAAAGAGCTTAATTAAGCTGAAAGTTTCTGTACACGGTTGTTTTGGGTGTCAATTCAATAACTTAATCATAATTAATAAAAATTAATTGATCAAAACTAGTTACTTAAAATAATTAAATTTTATTCATACTTCCAATTGTTTGAAACGTGAGACTTTTGAATATTGAAACCAGCAAATCAAACAATCCCCTCGTAAAATTAATTTATTAAAACTAATTATTGAATCAATTCAATTTGACTAAATGTTCCTTTTCATTCTTTAAATTTAAAGTGGAAACAAATTATGCTATGCACGCTGTGTGAAGTTTGAAAGAAAACACTTCTTTAAAAACTCGGTTTTTACTTTTTTACTGGTGTTATTTCTACAATAGATGATCATTTTTCAAAATTTTTATTTTGCAATCAGTTACTCACATCACCGTTGTACTTACGAATGTAAAGTTTTCTTTTCCTCTGACAACTCAATCTTGGTGCGAAAACTTTTATGGCAGTGAGTGTATAAATGTATATCTGGCACTGTTTTAATTATAATATTTTAAAACACATTTTAATACAAGGTAAACAAAAAAGTTCTTGCCGTTTGCGAGTTTCCATTGAAAGAAGGGAGAATAAGTATAAAAATTCGTATATGATTTGATTTAGAAACCGTCAGCCGAGAGTAGGACTATCAGTTTTAATAAACGCAGGTCCACTGCTTACATTCATCAATCGGAACTTGTACAGTAACGAAGCGAAATGGACGTATCGAAGGAGCTCGTTCGAGGTTGTTTACTTTACGACTTCAAAATGGGCTTATCAGCTGCTGCATGAAGTCACCGAATATGTCAAGCGTTTGGGGACCGTGCTGTCAATGAACGTACGGCAAGGCATTGGTTTCAAAAATTCAGGTCGGGAGATTTGTTCCTTTGGGATAAAGCTCGAACAGGACGACCACAGGCCTTGGATGACGAAGCCCTGCAGGTGGCCATTGAGGAGGACAGTAGTCAAACGCGTGGTGAACTTGCCAGACAATTCAACACTTCCAGTGAAACGGTTAGACTTCATCTGCACCACTTAGGTAAGACGTACAGGCTGAGCAAGTGGGTTCCTCACACGCTGTTGGAAGTCCATAAGAAACGAGTGGCAGCCTGTTTGTCGTCGCTTTCTCGCCACCGTAGCGCATCCATATTCAATCGGGTGCTGACCAGTGATGAGAAGTGGGTCTTGTATGACACACTCAAGCGTTCCAAACATTGGTTGTCACCCCATGATACTGTCCCACTCAGCGCAATACCACCTATGCACCCACGCAAAATTATGCTTTGTGTCTGGTGGACTTGTCGTCAAGTGGTTCACAATGAGTTGCTACCAATGAGCCAAACGGTCACTGCGGACCTGTATTCGCAGCAATTGGAATGTGTACAACAGGCACTGCATCAGAAAGAGCCAGCGCTGGTTAATCGAAAGGGTTAACTGTTATTGCATGATAACGCGAAGCTGCATGTCACGCGGATGGCCAGGAATACGATACAGCGACTTGTTTGGGAGACTTTGTGCCATCCTTCTTACTCACCTGACCTTGCACCATCAGATTACCTCCTTTTCCATTCCCTGGGCAATCACCTTCGTGGTAAATCCTTCACCAATGAAGCAGACGTGCGCCAAGTTCTAACGGACTTCTTTGCGTCCCACACCCTCGATTTTTATCGCAAGGGAATTGAACAACTGCAGACACGTTGGCAGAAGGTGCTGGATACCGATGGTGATTACTTCGAGGACTAACAATAGGCTACGCTGTTTGTATGTCATGTTCTTTTGGGTCATTAAAAATGGCAAGAACTTTTTTGTTTACCATGTAGCATATTTAGTTATATAATATTTTTAGTAATGCTGATATTCTTATGTTTAAGACACAGTAATTTCTTGCTTTTTTAATTAAAGCATATTTGATATTTTTGTAACGAAACACTTCATTAAATTTCCTCCAAACTACATTTAACAGTGCATTCACCTAGTTACTTTGCGTTAAATGACCTTTTAATGTATAAAATGTTATTAAACCACTAACTATTTTTTAAAATATTCAAATTAATATATCATAAATCTAGATAATATTTATCCAGACCACAGGTCATGCATAATTATTCCTTATTCAATTCGTTTATATTTAGAGAGGGAAACTGTGAGCAGGCATCTTACCTGACCTGTTCTTTTCCTTTCCTCTATTATTTGCAAAGTGACATCTCGAAAAAAATGTGTAGCTTTGGGTGGAAAGATGGATATTTTCAGCAATTTCACCAACTTGGGAAGTAAAACTGTAAAACACAACATTTTTACTTAAATTGAATAAAGTTACCGTTTATCGTTATACAATGCAAAAGGGCATTATCATTACTATCTTTCTTAGTTTCCATATTATGTTTCCAAAAGCAAGATAATATTTCACAGAATATCGCCATTTGTGTTAATGGAGCTATATTTCTAAATATGGTTGCTAAGTATAGTTTGAAAAATATCTTCACTGTTCAGGTTTCAAACATTTTGACTAAACATCACTAAGTTCTTACAAAGCAGCTAGTTTTTACATAGCTAAGCGTTCATGGACACGGGACAATGGCATTGGCATTTGTTATTTCTGTTGAGTCGTGAATTCGAGCCCTGATGGCATTTAAGAACCGCCGTGTAGATAGACTCACGCGTTTAATCTGTTGCGATTGAAAGTTCTCATGCATTAGCTTAGTGTGGAAATTTTGAGAACACGATGCTATCTTAAATATCATCATCATCACTAGACCGTGGTCCAAAATTACGAGGCTCATCGAATAGCCTTCGAATGTGACTTTAATTAAACATGTATCTTAAAAGTCAACTTCCATCTGTTTATAAAACTAAGGTTGGCATGTGTTTATCATTGACAAATTCTTGGCTAGCGATATTCAAATGGTGTCGCTTCAGTGAAAGATTATAGCTTCTGTGGAAACCTTTAAACATGCTATGTATGATTGATTGGTCTTTATTAACGTCACACTCCAAAGCAACGAAATGGCTATCGAAGACGGATCTCGCTCGCCAAGTGACGAAGACGACACCTGAACTGGAACCCCACTCTCTAAACTTTCATATTATGCCAACGGGAGGACTTTGTGCATTGTCAGGTTCTCTGTGCTTCAGCCTCTCTCCCCGGTGGGTTTTTCAGTGACACCGTGACACGAAACAGTGACTCAATAACGCTGGATAAGAGTTAGTGACCATGACTATTTCGTTACCACAACCACAGCTATGTTAAACACTTTAACTGGTTTACCCGTACACCATACGGGTAATCAAAAGTTGACCACAACTGGTTTTGAGTGTAGGCTGTACGGGCGCTGATATTTTTTTTTCTTTCTGTCTATGATTTGCACATATTTTTAATTTTTTATAGTGAGATTATCAGTGCTAGTTTTTTTTCCTTAAGAGATACAATTTGTACACGGTACTGAAATACTTTTCATCCGGGATTTTCTTTGTAGTGAAGGTGGGAATTCTGCATTGAAGGTAGGAATTTAGATTCTTGAAAATACTCGATAAAGAACAGCGATTGGAAAGGCAATGTGCAATTTGTTGCTTGAGAAGAAATGAAAATGGAAAGATAATCCAAAAAAGCCGATATTATGTCCCCCCCCCATTGCAATGTAAGACTTAGTATAACACCACGCTTCCAATTGTGTGTGCAAATATAACCACTCACATAAAATACTCAACCATAAAAGATACGTATGAACATGAAATTTTTTGTGAGTTTGAAAGAAATTCTTTTAAGTTATATATGGAACATTCTTCATAGCATGCAGTGTACTTATAAAAAGCAAACACTCAGGGGTTTTTATGTTCCACACAATTATATAATAAAAATAGCATGAAAATTGTAAAATTGAAATTAAAATAAATTCTTCCATTTTCTCATTCTGTGTTTTAAGTATTATGCTTAGTTATATGCAATAAAAAATGGGCCTTCTTTTGGAATATTTTTAGGGTAAAAAAGTCGACCGCTTGCTTAGGGCTTAAGGGAAAGTTTGAATGGCCTATGTGCAGTTCTGCAGAAATGCAGCTTAGCTATCTCGCCAGTGTTGCGATTTTGAGCTTCAACAGACTAAATGTACATCAGTCCCTCAACAAGGGAGGGGATCTTCAATGTACATCAGGAACCAAAAACACCGAAGCTATGAGTTCACAACTACTCGTTTACCTAGGCCACCGGTCACAAGTAAAGGAAAACAACATGATACGATAAGATAAAAAATATGATATATACGTAATACATATGATATGAATCAAAACAGATCTTTCCTACTCTAAAATTCTTACCCACTGTTATTGATAAAATATACTGAGTTCTGAATTATTTTCCGGCATACGGCAAACACACATGTTATAAAAAATAATCACACACGTTATCAAGGAAAATTTTTGCAAATGATTGACTTACAGATAAATACAAAACTGACCGAGGATTTCCTATAAAAAGTAGAAAAATCTATTAACTAATGATTTACTCGAACCAGTCAGTGACAGGATATTTTTATGTCAGATTTCTTACCTGGTTATAAGGAAATATTTAAATAATTTTTGTGAATTACATATTTAATTTAATGCGCACAAAAATTGCTTTAGAAGAGATAACTCACAGAACATAAGAAATCTCCAACTAATATTAATTCTGAAGACACTTCTGGCTGTTAAGGCAAATTTGTTCTCTGGATCATTATGGGAATCTATTTTGGTGGAGAAGCAAGAGCTGGCGATGACGTCCATGGTATAAGCTCCATAGATTCTAATAGAAAAAGAATACAAAAATTTATATATATATGGTTCTTGTTTTATATTCCTATAAGTACCAGAGTAATAGTACAACAAATAAATTGTAATAATATGGGTTTTAAGGCATATAAGGACAAATGGATTATTATATACATAATACTAGAGTCAAAAAGTTCCCGGAATAGTTCCCTATATTCACGCAGGTCTTCGTTGTTGGGGAAGTATGTGTTTCGGAGATGGCAGCACTTATAAGAAAAACACACAGCCATTTGAAATTCATTTCATGTCCTGTTGGCGTTAGCTACAGGTCATTTGTGATAAAGCGAATTTTTCATCCGTCGGATTTGCTGTGTCGTCTTTGGAGCAGCGTGTAACATCGAATTCCGTGTTTTGATCGAGAAATCACCTTCTGGGACGCTCGAAATGCTGATGAATGCTTACGGTAACGATTCTAGCACCAGCGGATTTTTACATGTTTCCATGTCTGAAAAGGGAATTTACTCGTAAAACGACATCGCTTTGTGGATTCAGATGAGTTTCTCCAAAATGCGACGAAGCAACTGACGGACTTCCCAAAAAACTGGATTCTAAGAGTGTTTCAACAGTTATACGAACGCTGAAACAAGTTTGTGGATGCAGGAGGCAGTACTTTGAAGGCCAATAAGATAAAATTAGTGTTCTATTTTTTAATAGTTTGTAATTGACCTATTCTGGGAACTTTTCCCCCCAATATATAAATAGCGTATTTATTTAAATCAAAGTCGCCAATAGTGCTAAGATGCCTCCCCCCACCCAAAAACTCTATCATATAAAAATATAAATTACAGTGTAAAATTGTTTTTTGATATCCGTTATTTACGAAATTAAAGAAATTTAAAATGAGAGCTAATAATAAGTGAAAAATTAATTTTACATCCATTAAAAACTTTTAAATACATACAAGAACCTGTCATTGCTCTAACCGTCAGTTTCAAGTTCAGTTTCCCCTTCCAACGAATTTTTCAGCCTTCTGTTCTACCACACTCGATTTTCAGTTTCATTAACAATGGGAAAAAATGTGGCTTAGATTCGAATAAATACGGTAGTACGTTACAAAAACCAGAATTTGCAAAATACCTTCATTTTTCTTTAGCATATATTAACAAATTCATTTTATAAGGTATTAAATTTTTAAGTACTCTGTTAATTATTAAAGTTTTTTTTAAATAATGAGGCTATAAATTAATATTTTTACTCTTCATTTTATTGTTTTTTTTTCATACAGAGATTATTTTATACATTACCTCAATGATCAAAGATGATCATTTTTTTCTCAGTATATTGAATGAATTAATAATTTATATCGAATTAAACAACAAAAAGTTGAGTTTAAAAATAGAATGTTGTATTAATTCCATGTACTTAAATATGTTTTAGAACACACACACACACAGTTTTATAGTTTTCTTAAAAAAATATTATAAATTTAAGAAAGAAGTAAGAAAAGCAAAATTCATCCTGAAATAAAATTGACTGATCTTTGAAAAAAGAAATGTATTTACTTCTTCACTTCTATTGGAGCTCCATCTTTAGTTCCAGTTTTAAAATTTTCAACTAACGTTTCCGCACATTCTTGGAAAATGCTCATCATCTAGATAAAAAAAATATAGCTGACTGAAATTTTTATCAATCTATTTATGTTTCATATTTATAAATTTGAGTGAAGAACATTAATTTACTTATATATATATCTTGCCATGCAGCACGGATTCTATTCATTTAAAATTTATAATTTAGATTCCAGATACAGCCACGAAAAAAGTTAATCGTAACATACCTACTGAATTATTTTCATATTTGAATTTCTCAAACATAAAACTCCTAAACACGAAATTTCATGATGTAGCTTATGAAAAATTAAATGTCAAATCCTAGCTATAAGAAAGAGTAAAGTTTTAAGGGATTATATACTAGCTAATAAACCTTATTTACGAATCCACTTATTGCGCGATGCTAAAAAAACAGGAAAAATATAACAAACTATTTGCTTTAAATTATTTAACACATAGCTTCCACATAGTTTTTTCAAAATATCTGTGAAACTAATGGTTGAATTCAAGAAAATTTATTTTAAATTTAGAACCTAATCTGTGTGTGTTTAGATATTTTTTTATTTAATTCTGCAAAAAACTGGATATTTCATTGTTGAAAAGTCATAATTTAAAAAGCAACTGTAATAATTAATAGAATTAATGAATCTCTTAACATTTTAACTCAGTTATTTTTGGCTGCTGATTAATGGTGATTCTATCCGTCTACAATGAAAATTGCGGGATTTCTAAAGGTTTTTCATTATTGGCCACTATAAATTCTTCTGTATCAATTCAAAAATAGTTTTATATGTTTGACTTTTACCATTCTATTGCATTCCAATAGCAGAACAATCAACAACATAAAATAAAAATACCTTAATTTTGAGCAGCAATTACATATTACTTTATGAACTAATTACCACATTTACAAAATAAGCATTCTGAGGTAAAAAATACTTATTTACTCACTCTTTTAAGCTTCCCCGTCGTGAATGTAGGTGTAACGATTGTCCGAATTCTTTTCCAATCCTCTCCAGTAGCAGAAGACATCATCTTGTCGACAATTTCATCGCCAGTGGCTATTGACTGAAAAATATCCATAAAAATGTTAAAATCTGCATGACTAATATTTGAGAGTAAACAAATGTATGTATCTATGTGAAACTACCTCCTCAAGAACCCCTGAACGCACTGAAGGTAGAAAAAATCTGAAGAATCTAGTTTGGCTATTTGACGTCCGAAATTACATTTAATTAAAAACGTTGAAATGAAGGACTGGCTTATCCGTTTAATGCCATGTGCAGTGATGAGACTACGAAGGATGGCAAAGAGAAAGATTTCCAACATTTCCATCATTTTTAAAACTACCTTCTTTCTTTCCGTTCCGAAATCAGACAAAAAATTATTCCGGAATCATACAGACTGTTTATCTTGACACAACACGTCTGACGAATCTGTACGGAACCTTTCCACTAATCTTCTTAGGCGTCTTTCTGGGGAATATAAATTCGCGTTTATTTCCAATCAACTCCAAAAAGAAGTTTGGGATATTTAAATTAGATAAGGTATTTAAGTCGAGGGTTGCGAGATAGCGAGAGAGATGATGGTAGGCTATTGAGCCAACAACGTTAAAAAAAAGCAAAACTAGAAGATTCAAAGAGATTAGATTCGTGAGGACGTCGTGCTGCTAGACGTACCAGAAAGCTGATATAAGCCAGCGGTAAATATAATTCACGTACGCTTAAAGTAAGCGTCAGTTTGAGATACTTAGTTAAAATTAATGACAATTAAGAATTCGAATACGTGTGTTTCTCGGATCTCCTATTTCGGTAAACCGTACTTGAGTTGAGCTAGTTTAGTAATTAATTGTATTCTTAGTAATTTAATTTTATATAAAGGCAAATCCCTTTAGAAGACGTAACATTATTATATTATTTGTTATCAGAGATTTTTGAGGAAATTATAACAAAAATAAATAATATTATTATTCAAAATGGCTTTTGGTGGTTCTTTGCCTCAAATTAATCTTGGTGTTCAAGGTGTGACCCAGGGGGGTCATCACACACGGCATGTATTTTTTTAAAAGCAAAATAACGATATTTGACATTTTTGTTATTTCATCTAAAATTAGTCAACTTTTACGCACCCTTATGATCAGTATGTTTCAATTGTTTTCTATCTTTCTGTCATCGTTGTGATCAGTCGAGACTACGATCTGAAAAAGTGCAATGTTTTTCTTTCTGGGATTCGGTTACATAAAAAATTCCCCCAAGTTTTTTTTTACAATTTTTTCAAAGTTATTCGAAGTTTAACGTAAGAGTTTATGAACTTTGCTATTTCTTAAAACAATCGCACAATTATTTGTACGATTCCTTTTTTTAGCAAGGAAATTGCAATTGTTTGTTAGTGATGTGCAAAATTTGGAAGCTTTAACTTAAAAATTAAGCCTATAAGAAAATTTCCTACTACATACATCCGTACATTACGTATTCACTTTCCTTTGAAGTGCCGGAAAGGCCTCCCTCCTCCTTTCAGACTAAAAGTAGAGCGGAGGGGGAAATAAACCTGTCAAACTGAGAAAAGAAGAATATACACTTGCGAGAAAATCCGTACAACATCGAACTATTTGGCGAAAAAAATATGAAACGTATAGCAGTATATGTAACTGTGTCTAATGCATATTCTTTCTTAATATCTTTTGTTTTTTAGTGGTTTTATTTAAGGCTCCCGTAACTATATAACTATCCTTACTCTTCTTTCAGAAAAGGCATGAAAGTCTTTGACGAAGATTTGTCGAAGTAGCTCAGGATCTGCAATTGATAAAAGAGGACGATTGCCTTCAAAATGACTGAAAGTAAAGAAATGTAATGAGGAAAAGGAGATTACTGTTATCATAGAAACTACATTAATTTAATAATGAATTTTACATAACGTATATAAGCCTAGCGAAAAAAGTTAAAAGCGTTACAATTTTTTTTTCTTCGTACTTAAACTTAATAAATAATTCTTTAACTAATATAAGTAACATATTTTGGAAGCAAATGATTTTTCCCTCAAGAGAGTGGTCAATATCCCAAGTCTAATACATAAAACACATAAACGTCTTTAACACTAGAAAGAATGAAACTTAGTATGTACCATTATTGCCCAAAAGCAGTCAAAGTGACTGCATTGTGAAAGAATGATTAATGTGTAAAAAAATTTGTTTAAAAAATTAACTTTTACAATTTTTTATATTATTTACAGTCATATAACAAGTTATTAGTAAATATTAACAATAAAAAAATTTACTTCACTTGGAAAAAATATATATTCTACAAAATTCTAAGAAATTATGTATCATAAATGTAATTGTTTTTCTAATTGAAATTAAAATGCAGTCAAAATGAATTCCTTGGGCAATCTAGTGCTAAAATCAATAAAAAATTTTAGTCATTTAATTAATATTATTACATCGACATACTAATTAGCTGCATTAACAATTAACAATGAGGCGTTAATCAATAGGCACGGGCAAACGAATGTCACAATATTGCCTCTTAGGACGACTCTTATTTCATAGCCATGAAGGTAGTATTTCAGTTTTACGGCACCATGACAAATGGGATTGCATAAATATTGCATTATGAATCACCAAAACGCTGTCCTTCATCTAGTGTCATGGTTTGGAGCGTCACTGAATTCTATCATTTGCTCCGATGCCACTCAATAGCTACTTCTGCGTTTCTGTAATTTAGGAGCGTATTATCGTCCTTTACCATCAAGGTTTTTTCAAAAGCCAAGTAAAAACGGCACAAAAGAGAACTGCAGAGGAGAAGCACATAATATACACAATATTTCTTCTTTACCAAACAAATTACTCTGCTGCCTTATCCTATTCGTTAAACCAATCGTTCGTTGAACACATGTTGTCGAAGGTTAACAAACAACTGTCCCACCTTACACCAAACGTCTGATGAACTTTGGTAATGTTCAAAAGCAGTGTGTGAACTAAAATATCACAAGAATACATTCAAAGTCCCTTTCTTTCAATGCTAAAGAAAGGGATTTTGCCAAGGTGGTTATACAAAATACTGATTTTTTCATTTTTCACAGATCGAAAGGGTCTATTATTTTAAACATTTCACCTATGCATTTTATATTTTACTTACCTAACAGATTTAACTATGATATATGTTACTCGTTATGGTGTTGTGCACTTTGAACGTCCAGCAGCTTGTATTTTTGGATAAACCAAATAAATCTTTCAGAAATTGACAGTTTATTTTAAAAAAATCAATTATCTAATAACAAACTATATCATTTGACGATGCCACAAATTCTACTATAATTACTTTAATTTAGAATACAATATTTCCCCCTTGTTTTGAATATATCCGTGTTTTTTAAGATTAAGTTCAAAATTTTTTCGTTTAAAACTGCAACGAAACAATAAACGTGTGCATGTATTATAATACTTCGGGGTGTTTTTTAATCTTGTGAAAGGATATTTACTGCATTCTTCATTATTTTGTTCAAGTGGGGAATTTAATATTCAGCCAAAAATCCGTTCTGAGATGTACGGTTACAAAATGCCTTCCCGTGCTTAATACGCAGCAATATCCAACGATAGACGCAATTACCACGAAGTTTCGAGAATATTTGCAAATATAATTCATAATTAAGAAAAGTGATTTCTTCACCTTTTTTTGTATAAAAAAAATTATGAGTTTATTTCAAGAGATTGTTTTTGGTGCATTTTAGAGAGAGAGAAAAAAATGGCATATAAGTATTTTTTTATTTAAAATATATCTTAGGTTTAATTCACTAAACAATTAAGAAAAATAATAAAGATAAATTTTAAAATAAAAATACATATGCCATTTTTTTTTCTTTGGAATATATTTAAAGAAATCTCATGATAGATCTAAACAGAAAAAAAAAGATATACAGTTGAACACACTTCATACTAACCCAAAAATCCGTCCATATTTTTTCCATCTCTGTAGCTCCGTCTGGAACAGAGGCTGTAAAAAAAAAAAAAAACTCAGATAATTTAATTTTTGAAATATTATTTTTATTAACATATTTTAAACATGGATTTTTTATAGATGGTCTAAGACCCCAATAGGTCTTACAATACCCCAATAGGTGTCAGGGAATTGTATTAAAAATGTCGAAAACAGCTTTAAATACCTAAAAACAAATGGTGAAATTTAGTCCTTATTTAAAAACAGATTATATATATATATCACTTACGAGACCACTTCACTTTTAATGGCTGCGTTGCTATGGTAACAATGTAGAACAATTTTTAAACTAAAATACTTAGTTATTACTGTTTAACAATGACAATAATGTTATACTTAAATGTTTTTCGTTAAAACCAATCAATACAAAGAAATTATATGTTTTTATGTTATTTTCAATATAGAGAACTTTGATCAACATCCTAATAAATGTGAATCTTACAAGGGGAGGGCACGACTAAAGATTCATTTGGGGTCGAGACTTGGTGTAATAGTAGTACTCCTTTAGGGTGTTCACCCCTCAATGTAATCCCGCCGAATGGCCAGTCAATTCGGAGAAAATAGCCTTCGAAATGCATACTTAGCTTTTATACAATTAAGTTTCAACTTCCGCCAACGAGTTCGTAGCTTGTTTGGTGAATCGTCTGCTTACTAAGCGCGTTGTTAAGGTTCGATTCCAGTGATCAATTTTTTTTTCAATTCATTTAATTATTTTTTAAAATTAAATAAATTTATTTATGAAAGGTTTACTAAATATTAAATGATATTTCATGCAATTATTTTGTATTTAAAAAAATGACTGTATTTATATAAATATTTATATTAAATTTTATATACATATATTTTTATATTAATAAATAATATTTATAATAAAATTTATAATAAATATTAAATGATATTTTACATAAAAATTACTTAGAAATAGTTTTGTTATATGAAATACAATATATTATAAATAAAATATTATACATAATATTCAATAATTTATAAAATATATTATTATTATTATAAATTAATTATTTTAAAATTAATATGAAAAATATGTCTTTTTTATATATTATTAATTTAATTATTTTATAATTTTATAAAATATTTAATAAGTCCTTTTTAAATAAATTTATTTAATTTCAATAATTTTATTTACATAACTTTAATAAATTTATTTAAATAATTTTAATAAATTTATTTAAATTATTATAATAATAAATTACTAATAATTCTTATTAATAATAATTCTTAATAATAATTAATTAGTTAATTGTAATAAATATTAATTAATTAATTAATTTTAATAAATAATGGCTGCTTAATTATTTTTAATTAATAATAATTTTATTAATAAATAATTTAAGTAATAAAAAATTTATTTAATTTCTTTTATTTTACAAAATACAAAATAATTACATAAAATATCATTTAATGTTTAATAATCTTTTCATAAATAAATTTATTTAATTTAAAAAAATAATTAAATAAATTGAAAAAAAAAATTGATCACTGGAATCGAACCTTAACAACGCGCTTAGTAAGCAGACGATTCGCCAACCAAGCTACGAACTCGTTGGCGGAAGTTGAAACTTAATTGTATAAAAGCTAAGCATGCATTTCGAAGGCTATTTTCTCTGAATTGACTGGCCATTCGGCGGGATTACATTGAGGGTTGAACACCCTAAAGGAGTAATACTATTACACCAAGTCCCGACCCAAAATGAATTTCCTTAGTCGTGCCCTCCCCATGTAAGATAATTTTTTTTCAAAGTTATACGCTTTTTTATACAGACGATTTTTTAATTAAAAAAATCAACTTTTTTGTCTACTTAAAATTATTTACTTATATTTGTGAATTTGTTTTAAGAAAATCTCATTGATTGTCTAAGATTTTGATAAACGATTGAAAATGTGAAATATTTTTCCTATGGTTATTATAACGCCAAAAAATAGTTACAAAAAAAAAAGAAACTGGAATTCAAGCTCTATAAGCTTAAATATATTTAGTGCTGAAATATATAAACCCTATTCTCTTACTCAGCCTTAAATAAATATTTTTCAATTAAAAACTTCGATGGAACTTAAATTGGCTATTGGGGAAATGTTCATGACTCTTCATCATGAAATTACCAAACGATTTTTCTATGGGAAAAAAATACTCATCTTTCATTAATCTAAAACGTATAAACTAGTTTGCTTATAGCTCCAAAAATATTTAGGAATAATTATTCTTTGTTTATTATAAAAAGATTATATATATATATGTATTAAGTAAAAAGTAAAATATTATTTTATAGAAGTACACCACGTTGATTACATGAATTTTATTTAATCTAGTTTAAATGAAAAAATTAATATTACGAATGGCTAAAAATTAAATAATTAAATTGTATGTTTCAAATATATTTTACGTAAAATGGTTATGAAATTATAGAGCGTTAAAAATTTTTCATGTAGAATAAATATACTGTTCTAAATGAAGTTGAATAATTAGTATAACGGGATTGGGTGTGTGAGCGAGTTTTAATAACGTCTCAATATAAACCAACACGAATGTTATTGGTGACGGACTTAATAATTTTGAACTATGGTCACAAGTGTTGAAGACGACACCAGAATAATATGATTCCATATAAGAAGTTCTTCGCAAGGCTTGTCTTATACAGCGAAAATAACTTTTTGGGATAAGTACAAAAGCTTTAATTTACAACTAATAAAAAAACGTGCCTAAAAGTTTCAATGCAAGTTTAACAAAATGGAATTTTAATTCAAAAAATGGAACTAATTAAAATTCTTCCTAATTTTATAGTACAAAAAATTAAAAAAAAATACGGAATTCCTCTCGTTTTTTTAAAAAAAAATTATCCAAAGATAAAATCTCGGAATGTTGATTTTTCATTTTTATTACATTATTTGTTTTCGGTCTTATGCAAAAGGATATTTAAAACTGTCAATAGCAATCAGTTCAATTTTAAAATGTTAATAAGAAAGTCATTGTACTTCTCACTTTGGGAAAATAAATTGACAGTTCGCAGGTGTTTTGAAGTGTGAAGAAATTGATAAAAAATTTTTTTCCCCTGAAGTAAACCTCAAATATACAAGAATGAGGGAAATATATTGAAGTCATACTATATGAAGCTACACGAGGGTTATTGACGACGGACTTCGTAATTTTGAGCCTCGGTCACATGACGAGGACAATACCTGAGCTGAAGTCTCCCTCTCCTAGCATTCACACCAAGAGGAGGACGTTTGAACCTCGATGGATTTAACGTTCTCCAGCCCCCTCTAAACAGTGGCCTACAGTGGCACCAGGACTCGAACCTGCGACCACTGGCCACGAGTTCATGACCATACTCGTAACCACCAGGCAATCGGGCAAGGGATGCATCGAAATTGGAAACTGTTCATTTTTCTTGATATCAAACGATTATTTCTAAACTAAAAGTATTATCAGTTGAAACAATACATATTCATTAGTGAGCACATAAAAAAAAATTATTTCAAGATTACTTTCATGATATACTTACGCGTCAACTACGCACTTGACATGTTAAAATGGAGAGATTAAATGTTTAGAGGAGATATTTATTCATTTGAAATAATTATAAAAAGCAATCAAAAATTTGAAATAAAAAAATTTAAATAAATCAGATTGAATGCAATTTCCCAAAATTTCAAGCTGAGAGATTAACGTATATTGACTTGATGTCGCGTGTTATACACTGCTGGACAATTGCTACGGACGGATAACACTATCATCCATATCAACCACAAAATGAAAGGAAGCAAAATGTGGAAAATTAGAATAAGTGCGAGATATTAGTAAGAAGAAGTATGAGTATGCAAATTTTTTCCACGTCTGTTCATCACGTGATAGCGTTCATAAGAGCTTTAAAGGTTTTGACGCGTGTGGACAGTTGTTGTTTCAAGTCAAAGTTTTACAGGAAAGATTTAATAGACGGACTTAAAATTTTTGGCATGTCTTCCCGACATCACATAGATGATTTTATGCGTGGCCGAATTATTGGAAAGATCGAAAAAGGGCGAAAAATAACAGATATTGCCAGGGGAGTTCGACATCGCTCACAGCGTTGTTTCACGGCTGTGGAAGTCATTTAAAACTACTGGAATGTAGTAGACGGCACGGGGGAGGTCGTGTTAGAAGTACGACGCCTGCAGAAGACACATATATCGTCCTATCAGCAAAAAGGAACAGGAGCACCACAGCTCAGCAGGTGGCAAATCAGTTTCTTGCTGCCTCAGGAAAGCAGATCTCCTGAAAAACTGTTGCCAGACGTTTGAGGGAAGGAGGACTATACGCACGCAGACCTGTTGTGTGTGTCCCATTGACCAGACATCACCGTACTTCCCGTTTGCAATGGTGTCGTGAGCATCACAATTGGACTGAACAGGACTGGGCATGAGTACTATTCTCAGATGAGAGTAGGTTCAGTCTGTCATCGGATTGTAGACGCCAACTGATCTGGCGCGAGAGTGGTAGTGCTTATCGTCCAGAAAATATCCAGGAAAAGGACCGATATCCGACATGCAATATCATGGTGTAGGCTGGCATCATGATCAACGGCCGCACGCGCCTACATGTGGTTGCGAATGGGACTATGACGGGCCAACGATACATTGATGAAGTTCTACTTCGTCTTTTCCGTGGTGCTGTCGGTGATAAATTTGTTTATATGGACGACAACGCAACATGTCATCGAACACTCGCTGTTCAGGATTGTCTAGACAGCGAGGATATTCAACGTCTCGTATGGCCAGCGCGTTCTCCAGATCTAAACCCCATTGCAAATATGTGGGATGCCTTGGGGAGGCAAGTTTCAGGTCGAAATTATCCTCCGACAAACAAGAACACCCTCATCCGTGCACTCACAGAGGAATGGGATAAATTGCCTCAACAGCTGCTGGATAATGTTGTGCAAAGTATGGTACGACGTGTGGAACGTTGCATCACACTCCACGGTGGACATATCCCGTACTGATACCTTTCTTTAAGGTGCCTGCTGACTTTTAGATGCATTGTTCCATTTCTCCGTACACAGATCAAATGAACATTTTTTTTTCTTTCAGATGTTTCACAGCTGTTGTACTTTTTCCAGAACAATAAATATTCTTTTTATTCTAATGTCTGAACAGTGTGGCAACTCTATTTTATCCTACTAGACCTCATGTCTCGTTTAATGTTATGCTACATAGCAATTTGTGATCCGTCCTTAGCATTTGTCCAGCAGTGTATAATTCATTTATAAGATCTTACTTTCGGATATTTGTTACAAAATTTCATCTTGAATTTAAAAATAATTGGTATGATACTGATGAATAATTTAATCATACCAATCACAATCGATTCTTAATTAATAACTTTGGGTAAAATGCACCTACAATATTACGCCCTTTTAATCAATATCATTCTCGCATTTGCTCAAACAAATGGATTCGTCCGTTTCCTAGGCAACTAATCTCCGTTTGGACTATAAATAGAAGTATTCTGAAAATGTCAAGTGCTTCATTTTTCGAATTTAGTTTATAGAAAGTGTGAGTAAAACGGGAAAGAAATGATGATACTCTTCAAAAGCTGACAAATTATTTTCAGAGAATTTTTTTTATATATTTCTTCTTCCCTAATAATTTCAATACAAAATTCTGTAACGTGGTGGTTATAAATATTCCTGAATCAAAATTTGTGCCCAGTAAATAAAAGTACTTAGATTCTCATTAGCTTGATTTATAACAATTGTAATTATTTACTGAAGAATTTATATTATAGTTTTTTGTTATGTTATTCTGTGTATAATGGATGTGTTTTTACGATAAATATGTACAATTTTGCTTTAATACACTCATGTCCATAAATTAAGGATAATGAAGCTCAGGCAAAGAAAGAGACAGAAGCAAAACAAATTTGACTTATTTGTAAAGTCTATTTATTAAACAAAAGGTAAAGAGCAAAAAAGATGCTATATGTTTGACATAATTAATAAAATTTGCGATTTTTAATCCTTGGAGCAAATTTCAAAAAAGAACCTATTTACAAAAAAAAAACAGTATAACATGGTTAGTATGATGGTTAATACGGAGTATGTCTCCCGGACAATGCAATACGGGCCTTACAACGCCTAGGCATGCTGAGTATCAAATTATCAATCTGATCTTGGGGAATATTACACCACTCATCAAGCAATGCTCTCTGAAGTTCCGGTAGATCAGTGGGAGGGGGTTGACGGGCTGCAATTCGTCGGCCAAGCATATCCCACACATGCTCTACTTGAGTCCGGTGAGTATGCTGGCCAATCCATAAGGGTGATATCCTCCGATTGAAGGCATTCGTCTACAATGTTTGCACGGTGAGGACGGGCGTTGTCATCCATAAACAGAAATTCAGCCCCCATGGCACTCCGAAACAAACGTACATGTTGTTCCAGAATGACATCCCGATGGATGTGATCTGTCATCGTTACAATCTGAACATGCAGGTCAGTTATGGAACCAAGAATAATTCCTCCCCAAACGAGCCATCTAGCACCACCGTAACGGTATCGTTCAATGGTGTTCTCTTGGTGGTAACGGGTACCTGGCGCTCTCCATATTAAAGTCCGGCGAGAATCAGACTGCAAACTAAACCTGGTCTCGTCGGAAAATATCACACAAGACCACTGTTGTGGTGTCCACAATGCATGCTCTCTACTCCAGGTTAATCGCAGGCGACAGTGAGTTGCGGTAAGTGGAACGCATCTGACAGGCCTACGAGCATATAGACCAATGCACCCTAAGCGTCTGTGCACGGTCTGCATTGAAATTGTTGTACCGGTAGCTGAAGAGAGCTGACGAGACAGCTCTGATGCTGTGCTCCGTCTGTTTCTTTTGGCAGTAACTGCCAAATATATATATATATATATATATATATATATATATATATATATATATATATATATATATATATATATATATACCGGTTCTCATTCGGCGTTGTAACTCGGGGGCGACCTGTGCTGTAACATCTACTCATATTACCATCGTCTTGGAATCGTTGCCAAAGCCTGAAGATGACACTCTGGGCGATTTCAAATTCCTCGGATACTTCTAGCTGGGTACGTCCACATTCCAGTCGTCCAATAATTCTACCACGTCAAAAATCATCCAAATGCTTCCTTTGTGCCCTAACTATGTGGTTATTGCACTGAAAGGCTTTTAAAGCGCTTGTGAACAATTTTACTTCTTTTCCATCATTCCTTATATACCCCTCTCTTACACTCTCGTCATTGTGACGTACTATCCGCGCCATCTGGAGGTTTCCTGTAATTTGCATATTCTTCTTCAAGATGTGTGTGACAATTCTACAGTTGAAAATTTTATTTTATAGTTCAATTTCTGTGTGATTCTGAATTATCCTTAATTTATGGACATGAGTGTATTTTGATCCAGTCATACCTACTAATTATTGCTGAAGGGCCTCGTAACTAAAAATTTAAAAGTGTAATTAATGATATTCAATCGCGTGTTCGTTCTCCGTTGTAATCGAAATGAACGTCAATAACTTGTAGTTGGATTAGTAAATTCCCTGAATATTTTCGAGTTTCATATTTAGATTATTGTAGTAAGCTAGGACTAGATTTTTGCAAAATTTTTCATAACTAAAAAAATTTTGTGCGGATATTCTTTGTGCTTACTTTTATGTATTAATATTGTTATTAAATAAATCTTTAAAAGGAAATTTCTGTAAAAAGAAAAGGCTGGTAACAGTGAGGCAAATATGCAAGAAACACTCATGACAGTCACTTGAATTGCGTCAATTATACTAAGCACATAACTCTCTAAATTGCTTTACACCAGTGATTCCCAAAGTGGTTTATATAAACCCCCAGGGGTCTTTGACGACCTTCAAGGGGTCTACGTCAGCGAAAAAATAATTTGGGGATCCATGAGGTGTAAATGGGGATCTACGATAGTGGTTGTAATTAAACCTGATCGTGACTAATATTAAGAGGAAATTAATTCGAGCGGAAAAACCGGACTATTTAACAGATTTATTTACTAAATTTAATGATATTAATTTGCAGTTACAGGTGACAGCACAAATTTTATTAGAACAAGGATCACATTTCAGCCTTTCTTGTGCCAGAATTAAGCTAAAGGAGTACATTTTTTAATGTCGTCAACATTTAAATGAGCTTTTTTTTAAAAAAATAACTAGATTTGAGAATGTTCTGAATATTGTAATACTACAGTAGGCATTGAATTCATTGTCACAGAAAATAAATATCTCAGATTACAAGAATCAGGCACTAACGAAGATCTTAAAGTAAGGTTTAGAAACGGACGTCAACAGTTTTGGCTTTAAATAGATATACCTGTTATTTATTCCATATTATGGAATATCTTGAGAAAGTTTTTAATTGTTTTTCAGATTGAAAAGGAGTTTCAGTGCGCTTGACAATCTCCAAAACAAAAAAGAAAGAAGAAAAGACTGTACACTCTCTTAACCGTAGAGATATTTAAGGTTAAACCTGATAAGATTGTTACCAAATGTTGCAAATTTGTTATTGCGTCCTCAGATTCATCTCTCCCACTAAAAGCATTTGTTTGTTCATCAGATTTTCATGCATTAAGTAAATTTTAATTTAATTAGTTAGCATGTGTTTTCTTAAGTTTTTAACACTATGCTTCACTTGAGTTAAAAATTTTAATCTTTTAAAGAAGATAGCTCTATACCTGCAGTCAAAAACACTTTTAAGTTGATAAATTTGCAAAAAATTAATGTTAAGTAATTAGGGAGTCTACTCTAAACTGAAAAACCTGTCAAGGGGTCTATGAGGCAAAAAAGTTTAAGAACCTCTGCTTTACACGATGAGATTTCATAAAACTAAAAACACGATGGAGTGTAACTCATTGTTCCGTAAATTAGTCATTGTGAGAATACCGTGTGTGGTACATCTAACTCTAATAAAATGTTCTTTTTTCCTTCTATAAATCAGGAAGAACTAACTAATTAAATGACAACTTCATATCTCTTGATTGAAAGTTTTGCCATCGTCATCAGTCGACTTGTATCAGATTGGAAAGTAACATCTTGCGCTCTAACAGTCTGTGCAAAACTTTTATTTAAAACTTAGCTGGAGATTGTTTTATTTAATAGAGTCACACTTACACTGACGGACCAGCGTGCCGTGGGTTTGATCCCTAGTGCCGCTGAAGACCAGCCGTATAGAGGGGCAGATCACATAAAATCTGCCGAGACATTGATTGATATGGTAGTTTGCAGAGGGTGTGCAAGCTCAGGTGTCATCCTCTTGAGTGAGATTTAAAATTATGAAGTTCGTCGCCAGTAGACCTCGTGTTGCTTTATAGCGCTACGTTAATAAACACTTATTTACACTCTTATACTTAATGGCGCGGTAAATCACACAACAAAAAATATATGCAAAACAATTAGCTATGGAGATCACGGGCAGATAAACACAAGGTAGAAACAAAAAAAAAACGAGACTAAGTCTGTGGCTTGAAAAAAGAGTGGAGTTGACAATAACAGTTTTGGTGACGTCTTTTCACGCACCTCCTCTATCCATGTGACCAGTTTCCCCTTTAGATCATGCCAGTTGGAAGTACTGCATCATTGAGCGAACACAGACAACTGTATTCTACCTGAAAAATGTTGAATCAACATCAAGTTTCTTGTGAAACTTAATCAGCCACGAAAAAAAAATATGACTTGAAGTACTAAAAAGACTACGAAAAAAAATTAGGAAAAAAAAGGCTAGAGTTGGGGACTGATAGATAGCTGTTGCACCAAGACAATGCATCCCTTCATGAGGCCCTATCTGTCAAGCAGTTTCTGACCAGCAAAAACATTACTGTGATGAGACATCATCCTTATTCATCTGATTTAGACTTTTTTTAAAACTTTTCTACAGTTAAATCTTGCTTAACTCATTTTATCCCTTTATCCTATTTAGAGGACAGCTGAAAAATATCATGCGAAAATCATTATTTGTTTGTTGTGAATATTTTGTCAGGTGGAACATGTAGAGGTATGTAATAGCTTCGTCCAGCGTGAGTTATATATGTGATGTACCCAGTTCTAATTGCTAAGAAGGTACGCCGACAAATGTGGGAAAGATCCGATCGGTTTCCTAATTGCTGGGAAAAGTTTTGTAAATTGGTGGTCAGAAATTCTGACCATTTTCCCACGGGCAGTCCGAGAGATGAAAAAAGACGCCGGTACAAAATGCTTTCGGTTTTTCACGGATCTGTGACGACTGTGTGTCAGGAGGATAGGACTCTCACTATCCGCCCGGACAGACCCCGCGCTCTAAGGGGCCGACAGACAAGAGATAAAAGGAATAAGCGGTGAGTGACCATGGGAAACTTGGAGAAAAAAAAGGGAAAAAGAGAGAGTTTACTGAAGACTTTTACTTGAGAGAGTCCGGAAGAGGCCTCTCAGTCAGTGATACCTGGGAGTCCGCGAATTAACGAAAACGAAGGCGGATTTAGAACCGAGGAGTTTTTCGAGTCAGCAAGGGCACGGTGGAGATAGAGCCAGCGAGCTTACACACTCTGTGTGGAGTTCTAGAAAAGCGAAGACTTTCTCTAGCGAACTGTCAATCCTTTGGCATATCGAATCCCTGAAAGTATCATTTCGATTAATACAGTGCTTCTCAAACTTTCAATGCTCGTGACCCAATATTCAATCATCATTTTCATCACGCCCCCCTCCATACAATAGCAATGTATTGAATTCAATAATGCTATTCTTTGACACTAAAGCTACAATATACCACTTTAACCTCTTTAACCGACGTATATAAACGTCTCGCTCAGCCAAAGCATTAATTTTCTGTACGTATATATACGTTTTTCCGAAGCACGATCTTTTCTGTGCACTGCTATCCATAAAATTATTCCGAAGGCTTTAGAATGCAATAAAAGGACCTTGACAGTGTTTGCAAAGGATTTACTTATGTCATAGGATTTGCTTATTTACTCCTTTTCTCCTCCCCCAAAAAACATCAAAATATACGCGTCTACGTGGAAAATGGTGGCATTGGGGAGCAAACCGTGTAACTTTTAATCGGCTGTTAAGGAATTAATTATAAACCGTATAAATTAAGATAAGTGTTAATACAAGCCCATGGGGTCACTAGTACTTATCAAAAACTTGTTCTTAACTTAGTATTGTTAACTTAATAATAAAGTACATTGAACAGTACTGATACTTTTACAAGAGTATTATATCAGTGTAAATGTGTATTTTATATTTTATTATGTCGTAAAGTATTTTGCTTGTTTACTTTCAGTAAATTAATAATATTTTGAATAATCTTTAGTTTTCACCTTTTCAATAGGCTCGTGCCCCCTCGTAGAGTTATCACGCCCCTCAAGGGGGCGCCCCACACTTTGAGAAACACTGGATTAATATGTTTATGCCAGCGGTACAAATATATTACTGCGAAAGGGGCTCTATATCTATGGACCCTTTTTGCAGTTAAATTGTACGGGAATATTTTTTGCTGATTTTCATATTTTAATAAATAGTTTAATCCAGAGATGTTTGAAGTCATTACATTTGTCTTTCCCCCTTCTCTTCTCCCTGGACATTTTGCGTATTCATCGCATTCATGGGCGTAGTTTGTATAATCTATATATATATTTGCGGTTACATAATTCTTTTTCAGTTTACTTTGGACACGTGGATGGACATTTTTTTAAGCGAGAGTACACTTTCCTTTTTATCCTGGAGGTTAATTGGAGTTATATTGTTCTGAGGTGAGTTATAGCGCATTATTTTTAATAGTCCTCTAAATAGGACAGTGGGAAGACAAGCATGCAATTGACGTGTTCCGTCTCTCTTTAAAACTAAGAGTTAAAAAAAATAATTTCCATTCTAGGGTCCCCTGCAAAGTTATTTCAGTGCAAATGTTTCTGAAACTAGAGGAAGTATTAGAATTATTAAATAGTTTACATTCAGATGAGAGCGACGTTGAAATTGCCGTTTTACCACCAGAAGCCAGAGAACTAACTGACGAAGATGAAGGAGATGAGAATGAAGTAAATACTTGTGAGATTTTTATAAACGATGCTCATGGGTCTCTGGATGTTAGAAATGGAGATAGTTTCCAGTCTGAACCATCCACAAGCCCTAGTGTTTCGACAACAAAGAGCAGAAAAAAAGCTAAAAGACATCAGTTATCTTAGAAAACGCAGACTGAATCAACTGCAAGTGACTTGCTCAAGTAGATGGAAACTGCACTGAAAGAAAAAACTCTAACAGAGCTAAGACGTGAAGATGGCGAATTTTATTTCTTACTGCAAACATGAGGGTGGTGTAGCTCACCACGATTGGTTGACTGAAAGTTATTCCATTAAAATTCTTTGGAAAAAATGGTACTGGCCCCTTTTTATAAGTTTATTGGATATGGCCATGGTAAAAGCCTGGATAATTCACAAAACTCTAGACAAAGATGTCCCAAACTTAAAAGAATTCCGAAGAGCTGTAACCACACTTTAACTAAAAAAAACTGTGATAAGAAGAAGAGGTAGACCTAGTATCTCAATTGAACCTTCTGATGCAAAAGGAGACATCCATAAAGATAGTGCTGGTCACTTTTTCTAAAGCGAAAAAAACAACGTCGTTCTCAAAGTGAGGGCGGCAAAGGAAAACCAAAAACTTGCTGTTGCAAATGTGAGAAAACACATTGTCAGGCTTGTTTTGGACATTTTCACCAAGACTAGAGTGAAATTAAACTGAAAAGTAAACTATCTTGTAAATAAGAAAGTGTTATTCAAATAATTTTGTGTACTGAAATTGCTTTCTTTGTTGAAGAATTGACACTAAACAAGATGGCAGCATCTGCTTCGTCAAACGCAGCATCAGAAATGGTGTATGTTTGAAAACGGAATGAAACGATGGAGACCGATCTTATAAACAAAGTGGAAAAATTTCCATAAATATGGAATCCCCTCCTCACCAAAAAAAACCCCCACTTCCCAAAAAGATTAAAGAAAAAATTAGTATCTCAGCAGGTCGCCATGAGGATGAGGAGAAGAGAGAAGTGGCCGGCACTCGAGGCTTTCTTGACGCCAGGTAAATTGAAATATTTTTAACAATGCCTTTTTTTCTTTTTACTTTCTTGTCAAACAAATAGTGTAACGTATTTCTTCTTGTATTTTAGAAATAATATTTAATTTTGTTCTATAAGAGTGAATCTCATTATTTTGACTAACTATCGCCAAAGCCTGTTTGGCGTAGACAGGAAAGCCAGAGGCGCACAAAAAGGGGAGGTGCAACCCTCATAGAACATTTAATTGCTACTCGTCGGTGCTTCCTTCCACATGTTTTTTAGAATATAAATATCTCTATAAGAGAGGTCTGTGTACGTCAATGTTTTGAACTATAGTCAAATGATAAAGTTGACATTTCAATTCGCATAAATGTATAAGCAATACTACATACAATCCAAAAATATGTATATATATATATATATATATATATATATATATATATATATATATATATATATAGAGAGAGAGAGAGAGAGAGAGAGAGAGTTCAAACACTTACTCTTCTCATATTTTCTAGGACCGACCCAACAAAAGGGTAGGGCTTGACGAAGGGGACATTGCGTTTTTCCAATAATCAAAATTGTGAACGGAGTACCTGTAACAATACAAAATGTTTTTTTAAAAAATATATTTATAAACTATTTAAATTTTTAGAATTTCGTTTTTAATTATTTAAGGGGAAACATAAGCTAATTTTGTATATTTTAATACCAGCTATTTACAATCAATAAGTTATTATGAAAATATTTTTTCAAATAATTTAATGTAGCTTATAATGAAATTGAGTAATATATACAATTATCCATCGATCCTCATACATTCCGATTTGGAAGCAATACAAAATGATGAGTAAGACATAATGGCTGTATTTTAATTTTTAGATTTTGGAACAACTCGTGGACCTTAAGGGTCATTAGAATTTAAAATGTAACACAAACCTTATTCAATTATTCTGTTAGGAAAGACAAATTTCGTAGCGAAAGAGTCAATCTTATGGATCAAAATATAGTGAACACACGTTTAAAGCGGATAATAATCATAATAATCCTTTCCTAAGTGTGATTTTAACGACTTTGAGCACACTACAATGTCTCTAATATATTGAAAACATTTTCAGTATTCGAATTATGTGATGCGTGTGTGTGTATTACACTAAAAACTTCAACGTTCCTACTATTATAAAAGGTGTTTTTTTGAGAGGTATAGAACTTTAAATTGCAATAAAACAACGATGTATTATTCGATTGACATGGATTTTTTTTATTCGAAAGATAATCTTGTGACATTACATTTTAAATATGATTTCTGGCATAGGACTGCCACGGCTGGCTCGGATGTAGTCCAATCTGGACGTCCAATTTTCGATGACTTTTTCCAACATTTGTGGCCGTATATCGGTAATAACACGGCGAATGTTGTCTTCCAAATGATCAAGCGTTTGTGGCTTATCCGCATAGACCAATGACTTTACTTAGCCAAACAAAAAATAGTCTAGCGATGTTAAATCACAAGATCTTGGAGGCCAATTCACAGGTCCAAAACGTGAAATTAGGCGGTCACCAGACGTGTCTTTCAATCAATCGATTGTGGCACGAGCTGTGTGACATGTTGCGTCGTCTTGTTGGAACCACAGTTCCTGGACATCATGATTGTTCAATTCAGGAATGAAAAAGTTAGTAATAATGGCTCTATACCGATCACCATTGACTGTAACGTTGTGGCCTTCATCGTTTTTGAAGAAGGATTCCACCAGCCCATAAAGCGCACCAAACAGTCAGTTTTTTGGATGTAACGATGTTTCGACATACACTTGTGGATTAGCTTCACTCCAAATGTGGCAGTTTTGTTTGTTGACGTAGCCATTCAACCAGAAGTGCGCTTCATCGCTAATCAAAATTCGCTTATGAAAATCGACCATTATTTTCGAAATAAAATTGCACAATTTGAAAGCGTTGTTCAGGCGTGAGTCTATTCATGATGAATTGCCAAACCAAACTGAGAATAAATCACTTGACAGCTGTTAAATCGGTCGCCATCTTGGAAAGTAATGCCAACTTAAACTTATATACCTGAAAAAAAAACACTCTGTACATATCTTTCGTACGGCCTTGTCAATATATGATATTATTTCTGTCAGCAAACTGTTGTAATGATTTATTTGGCTATATCTTGATATTACTCGCCGTACAAGTTTGCACAGTAATGTACTGGCACAGATGTCAACCTCTTCACTTGGCTGTAATTGATCAATTTTTCTTGATTCTATTCCAACTAATTATGAAATTGAATTTATAGCAGACTATATAAGGTACATTTACGTATTAAACTGTCGACAGTCTCAGCCTAATCAAAAACTGTAGACATATAGCGTAATATTCATTAATCAAAGATGAAAAAAAATGTTTCTACGTATGCTGCAATACAATAACTTTGTTTATAAGCAGTTTAACTCTTCATGAAATCTTGGCACAAACTCTCCAAACTCCAAAAATATATTGGTCGACATTTATCCCGAAAAAGGAAAGATAGTACTAGAGAAGAGAGAGAGAGATGTTAAGTGTCTGGAGGTACGCATTAAATTTTTCTTGTTCTTTTATATATGTTTATTACAATATATTATTCAAAATAAACCTACGTTTCTATAAATACTGGTTTTTTTTAGCTTACCGAAAGTTAGAGTGTCTGTTTGGCCCAAGTTAGAGTCTTTCAGTTTGACACCCATGGCCTAATACGTAAATACCCCATTTGGGGTTATACTTCATTTTTTAATTATTCTTAATGCCAAGATTTCTTAGTCATTTATTAAATGCTTTTTTAGTAACTTTTCAACGGTAATTTATATATATATATAGAATTTAATTTTTATTTTGAACTGCCATTCTTTTTTCCCCTCATTACATTATGTTAGTTTGTATTGTCAGTGACAATTACTCTTGTTGACTATGAATTAAGCTAAACATTCAAATAAGAAAGTTTAAATAAGAATTTGCAAAAAGAATGAATAGTTCATTTCACTTTTTGTCACACCTGCAATTTATATTTAAATATGTAATAAAAAAAATAGAAATCACAATAACACATCAACATGCATACGCATTGATTTATTTAACATTAAATGGGCACATAAAGCTTATAAATGGGATAATGGAAGATATATTTCCCCTTCTGTTATTTTCGTAAAAAAAATATTTATTTATTAAGTTTAGCTTTGTAATGAATTAAATTTGTCGCTTCGAAATAAAACAATATTTTAACCAAATTTTTCAGAATTCTGTAACTTTACTTTTTGATTGTCTTTAATATTGTCACTTTCTACCTATTCAAAAATCTTTTGAACAAGAAAACAGAAAATTTTTAATAATTTTCACCACGGCCACCTGCAGATGTTGAAATAAACTCCCGCAAAACTCATGCGAGTCCCAGACCAGGAAAATAGTTCTTTAAAAGCACTGAATCAGCTGCCCATTTTAAATAATTGCTTCATCAGTCATGCTATTATGTGTGATCCTTTCTTCTTTTTCTTAAATTATTTTTTATTAAAACTAGGGGGCACCTCCTAACAGCGGACAAACCCCTATTGTACAAATTATACAACTGTTCAAACACATTACCCCAATTGTAAAACTGTAATTTACATGTATTATGTAGTTCTATTTATTTGCTCGCAAAATTCGTTCTTGGCGCTCCTTTTCAGTAAAATTTATCACAGAAGTTGCATCGTCCAACACTTCATTTATCAAGTTCTCAAATTTTGATAAACCTGCAGCTCATGCCACTCCCACGAAAGTTGAGTATTTAGTACCGTAATTTGTTAATAGGTCTTCGTATGAGACAACACCTTCCTTCTCACGCAATGATGCAAGTTTAGGCAATCGTTGCAATATTTTTCTGCGCGAGCTTGCAATAATGTAAAATTGCAGCCGTACTGGCGACATTACATGAAACGAAGTACATGGTGTCTAATTCAACGAGTACCATACATTTGAAATAGGAGTTGCGAACTTGGCGAGTTATCTTGAACGTTGGTATTGTTGCGATAGCAGGTAATATATTTATAACAATATAACGAAAAAAAAATTATATCGAGAGAGATACTATTTAAAATCGCATTTTTTTGTGTACAAGTGACACAATTTTGTCACTTAAAAATATTTAAAAGGATACCGTTGAATTTTGTATTTACAAGTCTTATGCTTATTGATTATGGTCATAAACTCGTGGACAGCATTGTTTTTGTCAAGTAAAGGGTTCCTGTCATGTCACTAAGATGCACCTTGTAAAGGGGTTGCTTCACGTTAAATCTGTTAAGGTTCAGAGCCCTCACGGGAGCACAGCGAGGAAGTTTGGACAGTGATGGAAAACTCAAACGTTATCCTCTTTTTTTACGCCCTGTTTCAAATTTAAGAGGTTTGTTCATAGCAGTCCATAAGTTAGACAAAAAAAAAACAATCGTTTATAGTTTTTAACTTCCTATTATTTCTTTCCTAAAACTTTTTACTGAAACATATACTTTTTTTTTTTCTAAATTTCAGTTGTGATATTCAACCCCTTAAAAATGCCAAACAAATCTAATAATTTAATATTTTTTATAAAAATTACGCTTTGTAATTTTTAAAATAAGAATATTATCCTTGAATGAATCAAGTCACTCTATTTAATGACTTCCTTCATTGAAGTTTTTTAAGTGCTATTAAAGCATACACATCGTAATTAATTTAAGGTTGCATAATCACACGCACAAATTCAATAGAGCATAACAGAACATTAAAATGTCTTGGTGAATAAGTGGTGAAAGAGGATTGTGTAATCCACCCAAAGCATTATTGATGACAAACCTCATTATTCTTGGCTTCGTTTAAGTGCTGAGATGACACCCACTCTCCGAAAGTCCTCGTGAGCGTCAAGATTTTGAGCCTCGACAGATTTAATGAACATCAATGCCTTTATAAGCTGTGTCTTTAGTGGCACCAAGACTCGAACTTATGACTCGACAGAAACAAAGATAATCACGTGATCGTGCCCATGATCACTCGGGTACCACGATCACAAAAGGATCGAAAACAATTCTTTCATATATTAAAAAAAAGAGCGGAAATCTTCAAGCTTATACTACCAGCTGTTTCTAAAAGAATATCGGAGTTCAAACGCTTTATAGAGTATTCATTTTGAAACAACTGGCTATCTTTGTAAAGGGAAAGGTACGGGAAGTCCAAGGCTGTAACTGGTAACCAACTGTAACTGGTTCTGCCTATCTTGAGGCTTTACAACTATGGTTATTTCCTTAATAGGAAGAAAATGAACCAAATAACTTCATTTTGCAGCAAGATGGTGCACTGCCTCACTGACATCTCTCAGTACACGGTTGGTTAAATATCACTGTACCCAACCAATGGATTGGCCGCAAAGAGCCTCCCGATAAAGCCTGCATCGCATGGTCTCCACGCTCACCCGATCTGACACCAAGTGACTTTTATCCATGGTCCATAAGGATTGCGTGTAGGTTCCTCCGCTACCAGCTGACCTTCCAATCTTAAGACACAGGATTGAAGCAGCGGTTGCAAGAATTTACTCAGACACACTGAAAAAAGTTTGGGATGAACTCGCCTATCGATTTGATGTGTGCCGCGTGACGAATGGGACTCACATTGAACATTTGTAAACTTGTAGGTAAAACTGTTTCAGTTACTCTTTCATTCAATGTATGAATTATACTTGTAACTTATATGTGTTAAATAATACAAAGCGTTAAAACTCCGATATTCTCTTAGAAACATCCGGTATTGCACTACTAATTTTATCGTACAAAACAAAGAATAGCAAAAAAAAGAGGGGGGGTGTCAAAAAAAGATTGTTTTATATTACAAAATGAAGCGGAACGAAACTAAAATTGTGGTTTTTATGTAAATTTAATTTTTTTTTGTTTACTTAATACAAAACTGTGCGAAAACTAATAGCCATTGGCGCACACAAGGGGGTTAGGGGTCCGGACCCCTCCAAAGCCCTTGATTTTTTTCCCGATTGATTATAATTCTAAGTATACAGAACGTAAAATTTAATGAAATATTTGTTATTAATGAGATTAATTTTATTAATAATTAAACTAATTATTTATTCAATAATTAGTTTTTTACTGTTTTTTGTTCCCCCAAATCGACAAAATCAAAATTAAGATGATACAAGAATGGTAGACTTTCGACCCTGGACCCCCCCTCTTGAAAAATTCCTGTGTGCGCTACTGCTAATAGCAAATATATATGTTTTCCTATGTCAGAATTTTTCTTGCACAGTATCTTATTTGAAAAAATATGATAATGACTTGTTTCTGTTTCTCTCTCTTAAATCTTTTTTAAGCTTACATTTAAAAATGGCATAGCTCAGAAAAATGCAATTAATAAAAATATGTAACGATAAATGAGATACACTTAAATCATACTGTTATAAATGAAAAGCTTTCCCAAAAATTTTTGATTAAATAATTACAAAGTTAAAATGATTTAATAGTGTTTAATTTAATATTGTTTTCAGAAATAATTCCTCGTCATAAAAGTTGTGTTTTAGAGATTGGAAGATTGTCTTAGAATTTATAGAGATTGATTTCTCTAACTTACATTTAGTTGCATCGAAGTAAAAATAAAATTAAACATTTGAAAAACGGGTTATGACTAATTAAATTTGTAATAATTTATTTTAAATGCAGATTTGAAAAAAATAAAATAGAGATGTATATATATATATATCCATGAAAAGATAACTAAATAAGGTATAAAGAAATTTATAATAAACATATCCATTTAAAATTTAATTCAAAAACATATTATTCAAATTAATTCCTTACCAATATAGTAGAACTGTGCCTACAAGAATCAATAGAGGGGTCAACAAAGACTCTAGGAAGAACTCCGTACCCAACATAACTGCGCACCAGTACCTCGCAGACAACAAATGGACACTTCACACCAGTAGACCCGCTTCCTCTAATGGAAGGCTCAACGAAGCAGTTTTTTCGTTGGAGGGAAAAGAAAAAAAAACAATAACTTAACAATGCACTCCAAAATTGTCCTTTTAATCAGAATGACGTCATCTTTCTTTTTCCTGTCAATTTCGAGTGGCCTTAATACTTGGTTTTTTGAGATAAAAGATTTTGTTTCAGGCGCGCATTTTTAATCTGCCTTTAACCGAAGATAGCGTGCGATTGGAAGATGGAAATAGGAAAATCAACGGCGTTGGTTTCCAAGGTTACAAGGTTTCGATTAGAAGAGCAGTAGTGACCTTGAGGCTGACGTGTGTTGTTTTTCCTTTCACTTTCGCCGTGAAACGGTGATCGTGAGAATGACAGGGGACCGTGCACGTGCGGTTTTGAGTTTTCAATAACCGTGGCGTCCTCGTTACTTGATCGTGATTTTGATCATTAAATGCTGCATTAATTCAGACTGATTAGTATTGGTGAGGGGAAAGGTCCGAACCACAACGTTTCTCCCCCCCCGGTACAAAACTAATTTGTGGAGTCTTGCAGCGAAGTTCGGATAACTGAAACAATATATTATTGCATTTTACTATTTATTCCATTGTATAAATAGATAAGTAAGAAGTATGTGAAAATATTTACTAAAACGAGAGAGAAAATATTTAAATAAAATTAAGATTTGAATGACACAAGAAATTGTTAATAATATAAAAAAAATACATTTATATAAAATACTATTTGTTACATGTGATTTTCCAGAACTACAATGTGTAATTTTTGTTTTATTTTCTAATATATTTTATAGCAAATAGTATTGATAATATAATATTTAGTTCTTCGGTTAATTAGAGTCCGGCTAAAGGAAATAAATAATTTTCTTAACACAAGATTACTTTCTATTTTATTTTCAATCTTGGAAAAAGTTCTTTTTGCAGATGCCTCTATGCATATTCGGATTAACATCAAGGACAAAGTAAATGAAACTATACACATAGGTAATCATAAATTAAGGAAAAATCACAAAAATGACGGTAACTCAAAAAGTTATGCGTAGAATATTTAATGAGACTTATACACATTGTACAAACACACTGGAAGGTATAAAATAGCGCATCAAAAGAAATCACTAGATAATTATGGTGTTATAGAAATTAGCATATGTATGCAATGAAGAAATTGAAACTGTTAGTTTGGTATAGGAAAAGTGCCTTTAATGTGTGAGTTATGATCCCGGGAGAAGCAATACAGCACATGCAATGAGTGATGTTCTCAAGAGTCACTGCTCTTCCGAAGCAGTTAAAAGCGTGGCTGGGGTAGTACAAGGGGGATTGAGAGAAGCTACACGTCTTCCTAGAGCGTAACATATATATATATGTGTGTGTATATATATTAGCATGTTAGTGGTCTCTTGCTGTGAAGATTATTTCATAACACTCATATCACAGTTTACATTTTTTCCACACACATCTTGAACATCTTACACATTGTTGACAACCAACCAAATTAGAGCCTAGCAAATTTACATTTTTGACAATCAACCATATCAAATTCTACCATATTTGACTGTCGTCTTTTTTGATATCTGTCTTTGCTGGCTGGTTTAAAAGTTAGCTCAAAAGATGTGTTTATGTATATTCAAATTTTTAACTTGGTGAATAATTGATTTTCATTGATGTCAAGACGCTTGATTCTCTTCGTAGGAGCTCTGTGAGTAAAGAAATTTTGTTAAATTATTTTTTGAAAAATACTTTTCATATGTAATTGTTTTAGGATTTTTCTACTTTTCTTACGTAATTATTTTGCGATTTTTCTGCATTAAGAGTTTGGGAGAGTTTGTTACATAATAGTAGTGAGTGGTTTTATCATACTCTCTGAGTTTTTACATACTCTGAATTTTTGTTTATTTTATTTCATTTGGTTTTTCTTACCGAGTTGCAAAGGGGGAAGGTTGGCGCCTTTAAACTAGTTTAACCCCACTTATTCGGTCCTAAGTCCGAAATTGCTTTCTGACTAGCTAGGTTCTTCTTTTTTTTTGTAGTTTCTTTTTTATTTCTCTATAATTTTGTTCTTTATGTTCAGCTTTTATATTTTTATTACGCTATTTCTTGTTATGTTCATTATCTATTATTTCTTGTTTTTGATATATAATACATATTTCTTTCATATATATATATATATATATATATATATATATATATATATATATATATATATATATATATATATAAATCCATTTCCAGACGTGAGTGGCCCTTTTCAGCTCTCACCCAAGTCTTCAAAAACCATCATGCACTTGGAACTTTTCCGAACGATTGGCTCGACAAATCAGCGCTAGCTACTCACCAGCATGATAATAACACAGTCGCTCCACATCTACTTATCGGATATGAGATGGAGGCTCGCTTCACGAGCCATATGCCCGTTCATTGCACCGTGAGTGGCCATTTTATAAGTTATTTGGAATATGTCTGCATGCATTTCGATGTTATTCGGTGTTCGTATATAAGCAGCTATGAATGCAGTTATATTTTTTACCAAAATAATATATTTATGAAACACAAGTATATCTGAATTCCGTTTTTAGCCCGTTTCACCGGATGGACATTGAATATTTGGAAGCTTTTTCATGTATAAAAGGTTATGAATGTGTTGTAATTTGAATCTGGGGGTTCCTGTTTTTCAGCGGTATAAATAGTTGAGATAAACTTTTTTGCTTCATTTTATAAAAAGTACGCTTATTTTAATAGGAACTTTTCAGTGTTAATTCATTAATTGTACAAATCAATTTCCCAAAGAATATTTTCATACAATTTTTTAATTTTTAAGAGATTAATGGTTCACAATTCTTTTTTATGATTTTTATATACCACTTGAAGAATAAAAATTTTTTGTGAGTGTGAAAGCTTTTTTTTGTCGAAAATATTTTAATAGGTAATAACATATATACATATATAGCACATTCTTTTTGTGAGAAATATTCTTTTTTAAGAATTTCGAATTTAATTTTGTGATTTTCATAGTATATACACAGCTGTCCATTAAAATTACTACATCAGGAAGAAATGCAGATAACAAAATGATATTTATTGGACAAATATGGTATGCTAGAAAAAACAAGTGACTTAATTTTTAAGAACTTTGGGTGCACAACAGCCAAATATTTTCCGTATCATGGATAGTCAGTTCAATACAGGCAACATGCGGTCTTTCATTATCCTGCTGAAACATAGAGTTTCGCTGGGGTCGAATAAAGGGTAGAGCCACGGGTCGTAACATAGCAGAAATGTAACGTGCACTGTTCAAAGTGCCGTCAACAAGAGGTGACTGAGACGTGTATCTAGGGATTATAATACCGGTATTTTGAGCGATTTGTACAATTTTGTAATAACGGTATTCACCAGTTTAAATACCGGTTTTTCGGTACTTACTAGAAATTTTTAAAATTGTTTCCTCTATACGTTCAGGGATCGCGAACGTAGCAAAATAGTATACGTTTTTGTTTTTATGTCTCCCTAACGGGCAAAATTAATTAGACTGTGCATATGAAGTTGAATCGTAGAATCAAGCAGTGATAAAATATGTCAATCATTCAAGGAGGCGTGCCGAAGCTATCCTATTACAGCTCGGAGCGATTCTGCACACACGCAGGATTTATAGTTTGATGTTCGTATTTGTGAAAACAAGGTTGTAGTTGCGAGGAAAGATCGTAAAATTTCGAAATTATTAACTTGGTGATTTTGTTATTCACATTGTATTTGCTTATCATACTTATAATTATTTTAAAAATGAAAACAAAAAGGAAGAAAAGAGACTAACCAATTCAAATTTGATCAAGTTTATAGTAAATTTTCCTGGTATTTTTTATACACAAACCTATTCACATTCAGAAGAATTCGGTACATTTATGGAAGATGATAATGACACTAATGTAGAATGGTGAAAGGGAATTGTCTCTGAACGAAAATTAGAATTAGAGGCAACTAAAAAATTTCCACAAACAAAATTTAATACAGAAATCAGCTATATCCAAAAAACCATCCAATGAGAAATCGATTTATTTGTAAAGATGAGGAATTTAGTGGTAAATACTTAGAAAAAAGTATATCGCGCATTGCTAACAGTACCACCAACTAGTGTAGATGCCAAAAGAGAGCGTTTTCGACCGCAAGTAATTTTTGAAAAAAAATTACGTTCCAGGTTTAATGACAGTACAATTGAAGCGTTATGTTTTTTAAGATCACATTTCAAAAATTTATAATAGTACCACAAATTGAATAGTGATAGTTACACTTTTTGTGATTTAAATAAGTATGATGTTTCCTTACTTTTTTGTGATTCTTTATTAGCTGTTATAATTTATAAGTTACAAATTATTTTTGTGTTATTTACACTCTCAAATAAAACTGGAAAATAAAACGAAGAAATACCTGTGTTTTTTTTTTTTTAAATTTTTCAAGTATCCCGCTATTAAGATCTCAAAAATACCGAATACCGGTATTGCAATCCCTACGTGTATCCAATAGCACCCCATACCATCATGTCAGGTGATGGACCAGTATGACAATGACTAAGGCAGGCTGCCAATGTGCGTTTACCACATGCCAAAAAACATGGATGCGACCATCTTGATACTGTAAACAGAACCTGCATTCATCTGAAAAATGACGTCTTGCCATTCGTGCGCTGAAGTTCGTCGTTGATGACACCATTAAAGACGCGCTCCTGTCTGTGATGCAGAGTCAATGGTAGCCGCAGTCATGATCTTCTAGCCGAGAGTCTATGCTGCTGCACTTGTGCAGAAACTTGTTGACTTGCAAACGACCTCAATTCTTGACTAAGAGCTTGTGAGGAGGCTGCACGATCCATTAAGGACATGGGGTAACATACTTCTCTGCTTCTAGTGAATAGGGGCCGTTGAGATCCAGTCCGGCTTTCTGTATTTACCGTCCTGAAACCATTGATTACATATTCTGCTAACAGTCATTGGATCTCGACCAATGCGAGCAGCAATACTGTGATACGATAAGCCGAAATTCCGGTATGCTACATTTCGACCTTTATCAAAGTCAGAAATGTGCTGGTAGGCCTTTCTGCTTTTTACACTAAGCATCACAACAACTTTTCACCAGGCTGCAACCTTCAAATGCAATTTGTGTATAAGAAACTGACTGAAAAATGTCCAATTTAAACACGATATAGGTGTCGCTACCTGCGCCGTCTTGTCTGAATGCACTGAAAAGCTAATCATTTGCATATCACAGCACCTTCTTCCTGTCGTTTAAATTTCACGTCCGTAGCATGTCGCCTTCTTGGTGTAACAATTTTAATGGCGAGTAGTGTATAGGTATTTTTTAAACAATTCATAAGATTTCTATTCCTTTTTGATGGGGGCCGCCTTTCCGTAAGGATTACAGCAATAATTTGTATATAGCCCTGTTGTTGTTTACAAGCAGAGAATTTCTGGAGTGCCTCTCACCCACCGAAAGGGGGTGACGCATTTCCCCTGGAAGAAGCAATGTATTGCCCATAAATACATCATGATATGGGATGTTTTGGGAATTTCCTGTTTGGGGGAGTCATGGACAGGAAGATATCCTCTAACTGTCATAGCCAGACCAATCAGAAAAGCCGATTGTGTTTCGAGAAAGAATCCCCTCAGAAGCACGGGGTAAACCGCCGCGAAATATAAGCGCATGCACGACGAATTTAGTCACTCATCTCTGAAGATTTTTATCGCGATTTTTGGTCTGACGACCTTTGACAAAATGCCGCGATTGGAGAATCGCCGAGATGACCACACCAAGATTCCTCTCTCTCCAGATCCTAATTCAGTTAAGTGATAAATATCTTTAGTAATTAACGTAATTTAATGTTTTGTAAATAAATTAAGTGTTAATTTAGAAGGCTTAATTTAATTTAGTGTCCGTTTTTTATTTGTCTTTAATGATTAATGTTTTTAAGCAAGCTATGATGTATGCACGCCAAATGTTAATTTAGAACCAGGGTATTAAAATGGATATGGAATAAATTAAATTAACTTAAGTTAACCGGGCGTTGCATTATATTGGTGCAGTGACCAGGATTTAAAATTTTTTTTTCTTTGTCGCATTATAATGGTGCCAGTTGACCAGAATCTTAAATTTTTTTGGTCGTTAGAAAATTTTTTATCCCTTTGAGTTAGAATTTTTTTTTTTTACCATTTTTTTTGTAAACGCGTTTCTTGATGGATCATCAGGACAAATTTTTTTCATCTCGTGTGCTTACTGTGTATTTTATGTATTGCTTGAATTTGATACTGTGAATTTTTCTTGCAGTTTTGTCAGAGAGTCCGGGGTGCAACGATGCCGCAGGTACTTGTGCTTTTGTTTTTTTTCTCTTTCAATATTGATGTGAATTTTTTTTTCTCTCTATGCATGTATTTACGCGAGAGCCGATTAGTTAAGGTAATTCGGCTCGTTAATACAATTCCGCGCTAAAATATTTGAGGAGACTTAATTTTTTTTTTACAATTTTACGCTTCGTCATTTCGAGCGCATTAAATGATAACTGTCTCATGGTTGCACCTTGTTTCATGCTATGTTTTATGTTTTTTTTTTGTTATATCAAATTTTTACTCATTTATTTCATGATTTCCTGTTATTTAATGAATTCCAGTTAAATTTTTTTTTTATGCAGTTTGTTTATCTTGATTTTATGCTTAAATGACATAGTGCTGTTTGTGGTTAATATCAATTTTAACTCTAGATAAATTATTTCATGCTGTGTTTTGTGCACTATCTTAAATAAATTTGTAATGCAAGTGTTATTCAATGATAATGATGTACGTACGTCAATTTTTTTAATTTTAGTAATTTTTAAGCTTTAATTTATGTCTGTGACAAAGATCAAATTTTGGGTCTCTGGACACCTGTCATGAAATTTGAATGTTTGTTATGATACATACATATTTTAAATTTTTTTTTCCCTATTACATAATTTTTTTTGTGATTATTATCTAAATTTCAATTTTTTTCATATAAAAAGGCTCCTTTATTGAATTGTTTAGTTTATGCTGAATTGATTGTTTATAACTGTACTTTCTGGTTAAATTTTTATTTTTGCATAGAAGATCAATTTTGGTAGCAGCATTTTTTGTTAGAATCAATTTTATTGCTAAATTGTGTTGGTGTATTAATTTTAAAGTGGTTGTGTATTACTAAATGATGATAACATTGGAATTTATGCTTGTTAAGATATGGATAGAGATTGTTGTTTGAATATTTTCTATAAGATATTGGGTTGAAACTTTTAATATGTTTTTTCGCATGTTTTGTATGTGAGATGATTGCTAGATGATTTGACTAAAATTTTTTGTGTTGCCGTTAGATGTTTTAATGCTCTTCTAATTTCTGCGTTGTTGTTTTGCTATAGATTTGGAATTTTTTTTGTTGTGGTTTATTCAGGGGTTTAGATTAAAATTGTGGTTGTTAAATTAATGTGCAGTCAATCATTGTCTCGCTTGTGCTTCTAAAGCGCTGCTAGGAATTGAAGGTTTTTTTTTTTTGTTTGTCGAGATATAGTATTTCTGTTGGTTTTAGATTACTTGTGGTTCTTAAATTAATGTGCAGTCAATCATTGTGTCTCTCCTTGTGTGCTAAACTGTACTAGGAATTGAAGGTTTTTGTTTGTAGAGATAGTATTTCTGTTGGTTTAGATTAATTATATGGTTTGTTAAATGAATTTGCAGTCAATAAGTGTCTCGATTTGTGTGCTAAACTACTAAGAATTTTGATGTTTTGGTCGGTCGATATTGTATTTTTTCTCGTTGATGCTAGGCTTACATGTGTTGATTTATGTCAGTGCGGGTAGATTTATTTCGAGTGTTGACGTTGATTCAATTTTTTTTTTGTTCTGGATTTTTAGTACGTAGTTCTGCTTGTTATTTGGTAAAAAGTTTTTTTTTTTTTTGTTGTTGGTCAGCTAATGGTGTTAAAAATGTTTCGTCCATTCGTTTCGAAGACGTGGGGAGAGCTTCTGTCCGCACCTTTTCGTCGTATCCCCCCCCGCACGCTATCGGGTATAGGACAGGACACTGTTTGTTGATTGGAATTTCTGTTTATTGGTTACTCCTTTTCGCAGGGACTCCTCCCCGCGGGCAGCATAATTCAGGGGTGGAATTTTTTTGGATGTCGGATTCTTGCCGCCTTAGGAGGGGTCTTCCCCCTCGCCCCACTGCTGTCGCGACAGAGATTCAGCAAAATTTTCCGATGGTTTTCGTTCCCCCACCCCTTGTTTCCTGTTTTTTACGTTACGGTGCTTTGTTGCTGTAGGACTCGGGCTCATGAATTTTTTTTTTGGTTTGAAAATGTTGGAGGAGGATTGGGCGTTGTTGCTATGACAATTTGAAACTGTTGGAGGAGGATCGGGCGTTGTTGCTGGGAGAGTTTGGAAGTGTTGGACTGGGATTGGGTGTGAATTTTTTTTGTTGTTGTTTCACACTTTGTAAGGGAGTTACATAAGTTTGGTTAAGAATTTCGTGGAATATTTGAGACAGTTATTTGAAGGAGATCGATAAAGTTTGCACTGATGAATTTGTTGAATGGTTGGGAAGGTTTTTTTATGGAGATAGTTGAGTTTGTGTTCAAGGTGTACGTTTATTCGATGGTTGTTTTTATGGAAATGGATAATTGAATTGAAGGGAAAGTCATGGTTTATTTGAGAAAATTGTTTGATGGACAGAAGGATATTTTGAGTTACGGATTTTGGGCAAAGGAAATATTGAGTTGATATAATTATACGGTATAATTGAGAAAGTTGTTTGATGTAGATAGGATAATTTGAGTTAATGATTTGGTACAGTTCCGAGTAAATAGTTGATGAACATGGATAAGTTGAATTAATGGTTGTGTGGTATATTTAGGAATGTTTTGAGATGCATTTAGGAAAGTTCGAGTGGAAGATTATGCGAGATTTTTGTGAATAAGTTGATGAGCTAAGATGGGTTTTGGTTATTGATATTGCGGGAGAAGTCGATTAATTATTTGAAAGTTGAAGATATATAAGTCTAGTTAAGTGTTATTGAGATGTGAGATTTTGTGTAAATAAGTTGATGAGCATAGATGGTTTTAGTTAATGGTATTGTGGAGCAGTCAATTGATTATTCGGTAGTTGCAGATGAGTTTAGTTAGTGTTGTTGAGGCATAAGATGTGAACGATCTGAGGTAAAGGCAATTTTGGATTATCGAGGAATCATTTAAGGTTACTGAGAATTTTTAGGTTTGTTGTTATAGAATTGTACTTGAGTTATTAATTAGAGGATTTTCGATTGAATTGAGTTAGCGGTATTGTTGTAAATCGACGATCTTGTGTTTTTTTTTTCGTGTTTGTATATTTGTTGCGCGTATAGTGAAACAATTTTAGTTTTTAATATTATTTGGACTTGTGGATACATTGTATTACGAGGATTGTTAAAAGATTATGTTGATTAGTTAAGCGATATTTTTTTATATTGGAAACTGTTTAATTCTGTGTAACACTTGCAATAATTTTCTTTTAGTTAAATTACTTTACTCTGTATGTATCGCCTCATATGACTTGGGTTGCATATCAATTTTATGTTTTTAATTTTTTTTCTGAAATTTTCAACTGCACTTGTGATTTCTGGAATTCATTTCTCAAAATGGAAATTCAAATGTATTGAATGTGGAAGAATTTTTTTCTTTTTAAAGTTTCTTTTAAACAATATTAATCGATATGGTTTTTTACAATCAGATTTGCTATTTTTTTAGTTATAATTCTGCTCTGCTTTTTCGTGTTGGCGGTTGCCGGCGATCGTCATATCGCAGGAAATGGGATGTTATTTTTGTTTGTTTTGCTTTTGTACACTTTGGGGTGCATACTGATCTCACATGCGCACTCATAGTTTGCACAATTCTAAATTTAATTACAGTATTTTTTTTTAACTTTCATTTGTAACCAATGCTAGTGGTGAATTTTTTAAATTCCTTAGGCTACTCAGCATTCTTGCAGGTTATAAATTTTTTTATCATTTATACGATTAGTTAATTTATAAAATTTTAATTTGCAAATCTGAATTATTCCGTTAAATTTTTTAAAGCTTTTATTTGTAACCAATGCTTGTAGTGAATTTTTTAATTTCTTAGGCTACCAAGCATTCTATGAAGTTACAAAATTTTTTTCTCCACTTATGCACACTCATCATTTCAATCTCTAATTTTTTTTTTTTACTTTTAATTAGTTTCATTAAAAATTATCAATGCTCTTAGTGAACCATTGAAATTTTTACGCTTGAGCATGTAAAGAGTTCTGCTAGTTTTTTTTTTTATTTGATGGTCTGGGACTTTCACTTCACATTGGTCGTCCGATTTCGATGTTAAACGATTATGAAGTGTCTGTTTCTGAGCGCCACGCTTGAATTGTATGTAAATGTTTTCACTGGCGTTTATTTCTTATCAATGTATTTTCTTCAACACTCCTAAGTGTTGTTTCATTAGTTGCGCAGTTGTTACATACGCCAATTTTGTATTCTTACGTGTTATTTGTCTTAATATTTTTTTTATTATTTAGTGGCACACGGTTCTTTGTGATTGTTTAATTATTTCTATTTGTCAGTCTGTGTCTGATGTTTTTGTGAATTGTTTGGGTGATCCATTCAGTAAAATTTTTTTTTCTCCTCTTCGTACATTAACGTCATTGTAGTTGTTGATAGTTCATTTGGTTTTCCCTCACGGAATAGGTTAGGAACTTCAGAAATTGATTGTATTTTTTTTTTAACATTCTTATTTTCATTTTATGAGCGGTGAGAGGAGTTGGAAATTGGTGCTTGAGTCTTCAAGGGTGGTCACAAAGGGGCCAAGTTTAAATTTTTTTCTCATAACTGTTGTTTCATTACCAATATGGTTTCCCTGGGAGACAAAGTTTCTGTTATTTTTTTGCAGTTTAGCAGATTTCTTTAGCAATATCTGAGCGACGATGGAGCTGCCAACATCATGGATGGACATGGACAGAACCCCTCATAAGACGTGGACAGCTGATCGTGAACCCGGAGTCTGAATTTTTGTTCTTGACATAGACATTTGCCGACGCTAGGCCAATTCTGTATTTCGTTTGCTTACTGAAATTTTTTTATTATTATTCATTTTGGTTTTGTTAATCTGAGAGAGGGGAGGAGTGATGGGGGCCGCCTTTCCATAAGGATTACAACAGTAATTTGTATATCGGCCCTGTTGTTGTTTACAAGCAGAGGAATTTCTGGGAGTGCCTCTCACCCCACCGAAAAGGGTGACGCATTTCCCACGCCTGAAGAAGGCAATGTACCCATAAATACATCATGATATGGGATGTTTTTTGGGAATTTCCCGCGTTTTGGGGAGTCATGACCCGGAAGATATCCCTCCGCTGTCGCCAGACCAATCAAAAAAGCCGATTGTGTTTCGAGAAAGAATCCCCTCCAGAATACAGGGGTAAAACCGCCGCGAAATATAAGCGCATGCACGACGAATTTAGTCACTCTCCTGACACGAATTTATCACCGATTTTGGTCTGACGACCTTGACAAAATGCCGCGATTGGAGAATCGCGAGATGGCCACACCAAGATTCCTCTCTCAGATCCTAATTCAGTTAAGTGATAATGTATATCTTTAGTAATTAACGTAATTAAATGTTTGTAAATAAATTAAGTGTTAATTTTAAAGAAGGCTTTTTTAATTTAGTGTCCGTTTTATTTGTCTTTAATGATTAATGTTTAAACTTAAGCTATAGTGTGACGCCAAATGTTAATTTAGAACCTGGGTATTAAAAAATGGATAATAAGAATAAATTAAATTAACTTAAGTTAACCGGGCGTTGCATTACTTCCAATACAATATTCAATGGTTATTACAGGAAGATTGAATTAACAATGTGATCACATTATTTGTTTTATAAAATTTTATTACCTTGCACACTTGCTTTTACTTAGAAACTAGACATTACCCTCCCGCTTCACTGGGTATTTCATGATGTTATATGAATTCATACTGTTTATATATATATAAATTATTGATAACTTAGCATTATAAAAAAAAAGAATTCGATTGTATTGAAAAATATTCTTATAATTCTTGATTTAAAAAGGACAGAACTTCCAAATAATAATTTAAAATAATTTCTAAAACTGAAGTAGAATTGTCTTTTACTCACTACCCCTACCAAGTGGATTTCCACAAAACCCATTTTAGTCGATCTCTACTCAATAAAATAAACACGTTTGCCAAATTTCAAGTCTAAATCAAATAGATTAAAAACAGATTTTTTTTTATGATTAAGCTCTAGCAATCCTCTTTGAGTTTCGATTTCTGTAAGACCCTTTCAACACACCCGTTCAATTCAACAAAAAAGGAATACTTATCAAATTCCATTACTGAAGGTCTAGTAGTTCGAATACGGGTATTTTTTTTTATAAATACACTGCAAAAAAAAATCCCTCTCTCCCATTTGAGTCAATTTCCGTAAAATCCTTTCTAAGCGTATTTCCATTCAACAAAAGCAACATACATACTATATTTCATTACGATAACTAGTAGTTCGATAAAGAAACTTTTTATAAATATAATTAATAGTATATTTATTATCTATACAAATGTATAAAATTGAACTTTCTGTTTGTAATTTCAAATTAATAGCTTTTTACTTAATGCATTTAAAAATATATACAGTACTAGCTGGTATACCCGTTCTTCGCACGGGCGATTTTAAAAATTAAAAAATACAGACTGAAATAAAAAAGTTTTTAATGAGTTAATTTTACGTGAATTGTATAAATTAAACATAAAAAAAGCTTTTTATATAACCCAGCTGAAAGAAAAAACCATGTTTGCTAAATTTTAAGTCTTCAGATATAAGTGCTGATTTTTTTATTAGTGTTATTATTATTTATGACGCCCCGTAACTTTCTTGTGGGTCGATTTTTTAAAACACTTACCTGCTCAGCAAAAGCAACACAATATTACAAATTTTGTGTAATAAATGCTAAAAATAGCGTAAATAATTTTTATCTGGATGTGTAATACGTTAATATTTCTTTCTGATGCATTTATTTTATGTTAAATAACTGTTACCCGCGACTTCGACCACGTGGAATTTAACAAAAAAAGTGTTTATTCACTTCTCAGAGTTTAGGAAAACTTTTCTTCTACTTTGTGAATCTATGTTTCTTTTTTGTTTTATTTTTTTCTTTGCTTTTTGTTGAGCAAGGGCTGAAAGGGATGCATGACCTTTGACACTATCGATGGGGTGAGGACTAAAATCTTTAGGATCAAAATAGGTCTAAGTAGCAAGAAGGGTGAAACGCGAGCACAAACGAAGCCGCAAGGAAGGGGATGAAAGGGACGCATGACCTTTGACAATGCAATTAAGGACTGTAAAATCATTAGGATCAAGACATGAACGGGAAATGTCGCGAATGGCAGCAACCGAATCAAAGAAAAAAATTTGATATAACTGCTAGCAATCTTTGAGACAGAAGACTCGCGAAATAAAATTATTCCTATTAAATAAAAATAATCCCTATTGAATAAATATGATCCCTATTGAAATAAATAATCCCTATTTGAGTCCGATATTGCTCATTATTTCGTTGGTTTTAATTTTATATTTTCTCGGAATCCTAATTTTTTTTATTTCTAAAATAAAAGTAGCCTAAATTATTCCTTATAACATTAGCTATCTGCCAGTGAAAGTTTCGTCAAAATTGGTCCAGCCGTTTCAGAAATTGGCCGGAGCAAACAGACCAACAGAAAGACAAATAGAGATAGACAGACAGACAAAAATTTTAAAAATTGATTTTTTCATGTAAGTACCGTATATACTTTTAAATGCATTTAGTAAAAAGCTGTTAATTTCAAATTACAGACACTTCATTTTTATTTATATGTATAGATTTGTATCAAAAATTCCATTTTTAAAATTTTTGTCAGTCTATCTGTCTCTTTGTTTGTTGCAGCTAATCTGAAACGGCTGGACCGATTTTAAAAATTTTTTCACCAATGAAAAGCCCCCTGCAATATTTTATCCCCTTATTCCTACGGAAATGGGAGCTACATGGGTAAAACCGTGCGGCGTTGCTTACTCCCCGCCTAGTTGGCGCCAGATTATGCTTTTTGTCAATACCGGAAATTTAAAAAAATTTTCTCACAATTGTAACAAATAACTGAAACATTATAATTTAATATTTTTGCAAAAAGCAATTTTTTAAGTGGTTTTTTTATTAAATTTCAAAACGTTTATTATGTTGCGTTTATTAAATGTAAAACGTTTGTTAAATGTCAAACTCAAACTGAGAAATATTGAGAAAATTTGAGAGAGAGAGCCAAATTGGTTTTGAAATTCTCTATTCCGATAATCCCAGAAATGTTAATGCAAATTTTTCCCCACTTTTTAAATGAGAAACGACATAAAGTTTAAGCAAATTGAGTGATATTGAAAGCTCCATGGTAATTTTAAGCGGCCTTTTCATAAAATGTTTTGATGCATCGAATATTTAATACTTTGATTTTTTTTAAAAAAAATTAATTCCTATGTAAGGCTATATTTTGCACAAAATGTTCTACTTATACTAAACCTAGATATTTTATATGGAGGTATTATTATGAAGATATATTAGATATTACTATGGAGGAAGTCACATATAATGCCAATCACTGAATAAAATTAGGGAGCTTTAAGCAATACTTATTATCATCTTGCGGTCTTTCTAATACTCAAACCCTTTGGAATTACAAAGAGAACATGGCGGAAGATATTTTGCGACGACTGTAGCAAGTACATACAGATATGCCTTTCAATAAACAAATCTACAACGAAACGTTAATAATAATTCAAAATAAAATTTTCATAATGGTTGGGAAGAAACTACATAATTTTGGAATAATTAGTCCACGATGAGTTGACGGAAATGACTTATGAGAAAATGAGATAATGAAATTGCTCTAGAATTAGGCTACGATTTCATGGCATTACAATATCAAGTAACAGAGTTAATCTCTCATTTAACTCCAGAACAAAATCATGTTTTCCATCAAGTGTTATGTGAAAAAGAATCCGGCAGGATTACACTCCTTTTCCTCTACGTCCCTGGAATCCGGGAAAAACGTTTCTGCTAAACTTATTATTAATGTCAATCAGAAAAAAGCCTGAAGATAGCATTGCTGTGGCTTCTTCAGGTCTACTAATTGGCTGACTCTACTGACTGGCGGTCGTACTGGGGCGGGGCTTTATCGGAATCACTTCTATTAATCCTCTTGGGATTTGTTTTGGGGCAGAATAGCAATTCTTTCCAACCAACCCAAGAAGAGAGCGTGGTTATGCAGATTAGGAAACATATATATTGGAACATTATTATTCACGAGGAGCTCTAAGTAAGCTAAGTGAAGTGAGTTAAAGCTCTAGGGAAGAGAGTTAGTGCATGCTAGGAGTTCTGTGAGTCGGCGCAGATAAGAAAAAGTGGGTCCGAGACCAGAAGAGTATTTATTGCCTTAGCAAGAGCTAGTCAGATGGAAGGATAAAATTGAAGATTTAAGGACCGTAGCTATTCGCCAAGGAAATAGCGGTAAGCTTGTATGTTTAGGCTTTAAGAACAGAGTGGATATTATTAAGTTAGGAAATCTAATATATATTATAAATGTGAAAGTTTGTGAAAATCTTTGTGGGTCTTTCACGCAAAAACAACTTAATGGATTTTAATGAAACTTTACAGTAATATAGCTTATACATCAGAATAACACATAGGCTATAATTTATACCATAGACTATAATTTATAAAAATTTGTAAAAAAGTGTCCAAAATATAAAGCTATTTGTCAAGTAAGAAGGAAAAAATTCTGGCATCTGCAAGCAAAAAAGCCCACGTCAGCATATATCTATCTTTTTGTTTGTGAAAAACTCTTTTTTTTTTGGCTACGCAAGGGAATCGCTTCTAATTAATTCCTGTGATCAGAATAATGCCTATTTTTATTTCAGAATAAAACTAAGTTTTGAAGGGAGAGGTTGTTATAAATCTCTCTTTATTTGAATGTTTTTTTTTAACATTTTATTATGCACATTTGGTAGTAAGAAGTTGATCTATTTTCAAAATAACTACTTTTATCGCTTCTGGTACTTAGAGTAAATAAACATTCTCTTTCACACTACATCATTTGGACAAACTTTCATAATTTTTTTGTGGTTAGTAGTTAATTATAACGCTGTAATTTTAATTGAATATGTAGATATTGCATTTTTAAGTATAAAACTAATTATAAATACTGCACTGTATTTTTTGCAGTGAGTGAGTGAATATTAACGTCGCACTGTTCAGCTACACGAGGGCTTTTGGAGACGGACCATGTAATTTTGAACCATGGTCAATGGTCAAGTGACGGGAACGACACAGATTTAACGTGCAGCTGGCACCACTTTAGTGGTACTGGGATCGAACTCCTGAACTACCACACCACACCAACAATTATCAGGAATATTCTCCTAACTACCACACCACACCAACCAATACTTAGCTTTAATATTCTTTGAAATCCACTCTTCCAAGATATATGGCAGCACGGGTTCTATGATGAGTATTTTAGTGGGGAAGGCGAAAAGTTTTGTAGCAGATATTGCGTTTTCAGCGGATTGCAAAGATTATTATTTTTGTCGCAAAAAAATAGTTAATGTCAAAATTTAAGTGTCTTATGGTTTTGTCTGTTAATGAAGACATTGGGAAATGATTTGACTACTTATTTTAAGTGAACGGTGTACATAATTAATTTTACAGTGAAATATCTTTAATTCATTTATTAGCTCTAACGGATTAAATTTTCCAAAGTGGAGTATTTTGTTTATGTATATCCCTTAATTTGTACATGTAGTGATCCAAAAAAAAATTGTATGAAAAAAACTGCAGTAAATCATAATGCGGTCGGATAAAGTCTTAAAGTGCATTTCTCCCCTACACGGCGGATCTTACGAAGCTCTAATAAAGCTCGAGCTAGGAAAAGTAGCTAGCCATTTGCCAACTTGACTCTATCGTTAACATTTCGCTATGTTTTTCATTGAATTGCCAATATAATTTAAGAAACGGCGTTGCTTGCGAATATTACAATTTTAAAATAAAATAAATACAACAGAAAGTAATATTAATGTATTACACTTTCAGATATAAATTATTTACACTACTTTAAGCGTTCATTACGCAAAACTTTTAAGAATGTGTTACTTTTGTTGAGCAGAGATCAGCTTAGGGTGGTATTTTGAAAAATCGACCCTCAAGAGTGTTACGAGGAATTATAAATTTAAAAAATCCTTTTTATCGGCTATTAGATCTACATAGTTAAAATTTAACAAAGGTGTTTTTCTTTCTTTCTTTTTTTTGTTTAGCTGAGATATGCAGAAAGCTTTTTTTGTTTAATTTTCAATTCACATAAAATTAACTCATTAAAAACTTCTTTATCCTTCAATCTGTGTTGTTTAATTTTTCAGTTCACCCGTGCGAAGAACGGGTATACCAGCTAGTAATCTATAAAGATAGATTCAGTGGTTAATTGCGCTATTTATCAGTATTACGGTTTGCGTCGTTTCACTCTTGATCATAAGCCTCTTATTCTAGTGTTGTTGTATTGTATATAAATTAAGATAATAAAATAAACTGATTTCATTATGGTAGAGTTTAGTGGTTTATCTTTCATTCCCTCAGACGTAGGTCGCGTGGATGGTGGGGAAAGGACATCACAGTACTGCACAATCCGTTTTAAAATTATCGTTGAATCTTACAGATGAAGATTCACCCATCTGCAATTTCGGCAAAAATAGCTCTCAAAGTAGGATGCTTCGACAATATAAGCTTTTAGTGATGGATGAAAGTACAATGTCACATAATAAAGCTATAGAAGCATTCAATCGGACTCTTCAGGATTTACGAGATAGTATAGATATCATGGGAGGAAGGGTAGTTTTATTAGCTGGTGATTTCCGAGAAACTTCCCAGTAATCCAGAGGAGTACACCGGCAGATAAAATCAGAGCCTGTATTAAATCATCAGCTTATGGGCGAAAGTTGAAAAATTCAGTCTGAAAACGAATATGAGAGTGCATCTTCATAATGACGTAGATTTGGAACATTATGCAGAGACGCAATTGAAAAGCGGTGATGGATGTTTGGACGCAGATGCTGGAGGTTATATTTCACTTTCGGGAGAATTTTGTAATTTAGTAGAACGTGATGTAGATCTTATTACTCAAATTTCCCCGCGCTTGCAACAAAATTTAAGTTGTGATCAGTGGTTGTGCGCAAGATCAATATTGGTGCCTTACAATGACATCGTCAATAAAATCAACGAATTGAACGACGTGCGGGGGGGAAATGAAGGAATATTTATCAATGAATACAATCATGGATGCAGAAGAAAGTACTTCATATCCCACTTAAATTCGCTTGAATTTTCAGGTGTACCCTCACACATCAACTTTAACTAAAATTAAATATAGCAGTTGTGCTTATAAAAAATCTCGATGCTTCTCGACTTTTCAATAGAATGAGGCTTCGGATCACAAAATTGATGCAGATATATACTTGGTGTCACTATTTTAACAGATGTCACATGAAAGTTGAAAGTGCTAACATACCTGCAATTCCAATTATCACCTCTAACCTACCGTTTCAATTCAAAAGAGTTCAATTTCCCATCAAACTCAGTTTTACTGTTGTTATTAACAAAACGCAAGGGCAAGCATTGCAGGTATCAGGGGGACATTTGGAAAAGCCATGCTTTTCCCATGGCTAACTGTATGTAGCCTGTTCGCGTGTGCCCAATGCCCAAAATCTTCACATATTTGCAACTGACGGAAGAATATATAATATAGTATGCAGTAGCATCTTAGAATAATATTCTGTTCTGAGCTTTTTGAAAGAGAAATTATATATTAAACGTAGATACTTTCAACTTTTTAGAATATTAATAGTTTAAGTTATTGAATTTTTTTGTTATTAATTATCATAATAAGGTATGACAAACTAATCTCAATTTTAACTAATTTTTTAAAACTAATCTCAATTTTAGAATTTTTAAATTTTAATGGTCCCAGTCAAGCAATACGAAAAATTATCATATTATTTTATTTACTTTTAATGATAATGATTATCACTTTGACAGTTATTTAAAGACATCAACGCGAGCGAAACCGCAGGTAAAAGTAAGTACTAAATAAATATGTATGTATGTTTCTATATATTGTATTATTTTTTTATATAAATAGTTTTTTAAAATTTATTTTATGTAATACTCCTCCCCTCTAATCCCGATAGGAGTCAATTTACGTTCATTCCGTTCTTAGCGGATTTACATTCAACAAAAAAAAAAAAAGAAGGAAATAAAAAACATGCCAACAAAATTACTAATCTGTACGTCTAAAAGTTAAAAAACGATAACATTTATCTCTAACACGTCCCTGAAGCCCTGTCGCAATGATCTTTCGGGTTGCTACAAAACACTTTTTGTAGTGGATCTCTACACGAAAGGAACGATCCTACCAAATTTCTGGTATGTAGGTTTAATAGTTCAAAAACAGGGAAATTAATTTGTATAACACCGCTTAAGCCTCTGTAACGTACCTTAGAATTCAGTTTTCGCCAAACCTCTTTTGTAGCGTACCTCTAATCCTTGAAAGGAACATACCCACCGAATTTCAAGTTTGTAGGTCTGATAGTTCAAAAACGGGAATATTTATCTTTAACGGCCCTTAGGGGTCAATTTTACTAAATTAAAAATCTTCGCGGGCATGCGTCCAACCATTCCCCAAAGTTTCATCGCAATCGAATGAACGTCTTAGGATCTGTCACAAAAGGAAAACATTTACGCAATTTTTAAGAGGAAAAGTTAATATATAATAATAATATCGTATAATTATTCTCTCTTTTTCAATATCCTCTTATTAAAAAAATATCCATAACAGAAATGCATACGCTCATTTTTCAATAATATATTGAATTATACTATATTCAGATATCAGAATATTTATTGATCTGAGGTTATATTGGTTTTTTAAATTATTTTATTACTCTACATAATGACTTAACAAATATAATTAGTACTGTGTATTCTAAAACAATGAAGTACTGTATTAGGACTTCCTTATCAGGAAATATTTTGCATATATATATAGATATTTACACATGTAAATTTTATATTTCTGATGCGATCCCATTTGTTTATGCATAAAAAACTTTTGCATCCTTATTTTTGTATTATGATACCAACTTTATTTTTGTTTCAATGCAAAAATATAAAAAAATGTAAGACACTCACAAGAATTCTAAAAATTCATATGAATATGGTAATTATTTTTAAAATTTCCTTGCATTCGTTTCTATTTCTAAGAAAGTGTATTCACTATTATCTGAGTTTGGTTTTGATCTGCATACAGGTGTGTAGCTACCACCGTATCAATGATGGGCACCCAAGCTACAAGGGCCCTAATATGTGTAACTACAGTCCCCACTGACAAGGTTTCCATATCTAAAAAAGGGTTCCGAAAGAATTTTGATACAGCGCCCCCTCAGAGCTAGCAACGCCAGTGTCTGTATATATTTTCAATAATTTATTAATAGTTAATTCAAACATAAATCTTTATTACAAATCCCTTTTTATTATATATTGAATCCTAAATTAAAGTATTTGAGGTGTTCTTTAGTTCCATCAAAAATATCCACTCTTTTGAAATAAATTGAATGATTGGGCTATTAATTATTTTTAAAATATTTTAAGATTTTACAAAAGTTTATTTAAAGAGATAGATGTGTCTTAAAATTCGTATAATAATCCTATATCAATAAATTTAAGCTTAAAACTTGTTAAAACTATCTAAAATTATTTGTTTTGAGCATTTTATCTGCTTAAAAAGAGTTAAAAAGAACTTCTCGGAACTCTCAATCTATTTTAAATTTGTTGAAAACATCTGTATCCAATCTGCATAACCTCTCTCATCGCGAAAATGTATATGACCTTTTATATAACATGATTTTTAGAATGTGCTCTTCATTCGTCACATCTTCGCTTCTCATTCACTAAAGGATTTTCTTTCCTCCTTTCCAGTGCAAGCGTTATATCTTTGGGTTGTAAGAATCCTGTGGCAATCATGTATTCCAAAGGTACCTGAAACAAAGGAATTTCAGAAAAAAAAGACTAAAAATGGTATTTTTAATACATTTGGGTACCATATTTACTTTAGAAGTATGGACTTCTAGCATAAGATGTAAGAAAAACATAGAATAGGATGCTGAATCTTCCATCTTAAGTCAAATGATTTTCCAGAAAATTAAAGTTTTTTTTTTAATGAATCCAAATTTTAAGTGAAGACCGTTTTCTTATTTAAACTTCTTGTATTCCATTACTTCAGTTATTTAATTTATATGGTAAATATATTTAATAATTGTAACATGAACAAATAATCAGTTCAAACAAGGCTTTTAATTTACTTTCCAAGATAAAATAGCCCTAAACCATAGTAACATTTTTACTCATGCTTTTGTAAAATATTCGTTACTCTGTTTTTATATAAAGAATGTGAACATAAATTTCTGTAGTGGAAGGTGTCAAGGACATTCGATAAACAAAACAGAATACTTAATTTTACTTTCTGTATTTACTGCGTCACTAGAAGTTTTATTTTTTGCTATTTGTTTAATAATCGTATTTTTAAAAATCGTTAAATTTTCAGTTACCATTCAGAATGACAACAATCTTTGAGTATCCATTTTGTAAAATCCTGTAAATCTTGTTCAAAAACATCTTATTTTGTGGAGCACAGAAAAATAATTAGCATACGTCGTTTATTAATTCGCGAAATTTTTTCTACTTTATTAATAAAATAAAGTTTTTATTTCAAAAACAAATTTTGAAGATTGTTACTGCGTAATAATGAATATTATTTGCTAGTGAGAGAAAATGTTGCGGATAGAGGTAGCATGTATATCCTGATATATGTAATGTACATTTTTCATTATCTTGTAATAAGTGTTCTTGATGGACAGGTTATGTTAAATAAATGGATAGCATAATACTTTTTAGGAGAATTCATTTCTATATTAATTTCAATATCATAGATCATATTTTTAAAATGAGAACAGTAGAGTGATCATAACACTTATAATTTTCAATGTAAGTTTGAATTATTAATGACTACTTTTGAGCTAGTTTTACTTAAGGTTATTTATTAACTATTTTTTACAATATGTGCATGCCCTTGAAAACTCGATTAATTTCGGATCTTTTTGCTTTTAAGTTCTGTGTGGAATGAACTTCTCCACGTCTTCCCAAACACCTGCGACACAATATTTTCAGTCGATTGGTATGGCTGAAAAAATAATTTAAGCTATTGGTCCTTAACTGTCTGAATAGAACGGAAGTAATTCCTAGAGTGATGCGAAATCTGGTTTTCCATTTCTTTAATGCCAAGTCATGATATTAATTTCAAAATTTATGAGCTTCAAAAATGTTCCAAATGTTCTTTCCAAAGATTCCAGCTATTTTTTTAACTGGACTTGTTGTTGAACCAGAGAGGAAACTATTTGTTTCGCGTATATCACCACGTATTTATACACTATCTACCAATAAGTAATTGGTCACCTGTGATAAAAGAGATAAAAAATATTTATTCATGTTTAATTGTTGGTAGAGCCCCATCTGAAGCAATTACAGTCTTAACACTCCGAGGCATACTGTCCACAAGTTTTGGATGGTTCACAATGGTGTTTTCTTCTACTCGGCTTATAGTAGACATGCAAGTTTTTTCACCGATTTTAGACGATTGCTACACCTCTTAATTCGGTGATCAAGTCCCAGAAGTTTTCGATTCGATTCCAAGTCTCAACTCTGGAGAGTAGAGTCCAATCGTTCATTCCATGATCATCATACAAATCCATGGTGGACCTTGCAACATGACCAGTGACATTGTCATTTTGGAAGTAACAATGATCCAACCCATAAAATTACGACAGCGTAGGAAAAACAATTTTGTATAGAATAGTTTTGTTAGAGTCGGCGTTGAGAGAGCTTACCATTAATTAGGACCAAGGGCCCCAGTCCATACCACGAGAAACATTCGATCATAGTTCCACCTCCGCCAAATTATACTGTAGATACAACGCATTCTGGCAAAAGAAATTCTCCAGGCATACACTAAACCTAGACACTAAAATCTGACTGGAAGAGATTGAACCTTAATTCATTTTTCTGGGGAAAACCTGTTTACACTCCTCTGCGGTCCAATTTAGAAGTACCCTGACCAGCTCAATGAAACTGCGAGGTTGGATTTTGTAATCAAAGACTTCCAGGTGGCAGCACAGCCATAGAAACCAAAAAAGTGTGTTTCCTTGTAGATGATAATTATTGAAACAAAAGTCCCGGATGCTTGTCGTAACACCTGGAGTATGTGGGGCATCTGTTTGGTACAGTTTTTCCGAATTTCTTTGGACAGCACTCTTTGGTCTCTATCTCTTAATTTCGTGAATCTGCCAGGTTGAAGCACATTCCGGTAATCATCATTCATCTTCCACTTTTTCATCCCAAATGCCACTGTCGATTTTAGAATGTTTAACACACTAATATGTCTCTTAAAATCAACCATTTTTTTATGATCTTATCTAAAATTAGAATATTTATAATTTCAAAACACTAGAAAAGGGATTATCCTAACCTGTAAATTGCAATTTCTTATCGTTCACAATAATCGCAATAAGTTCACTTTTTCGCTATGAGAAAGTGTTTCAAAATTAAGGCTGTTTTCGCGATTACACAAGAGCGTGAACTTAACGCGGAGCACATTTTCGGACAGGAAAAATGCCTGAATTTTTATAAGAATCTGTGACATTGTAACTCATGTATTTGTTTATAATATAGTGTTTTTAAAATTTCTAAATATTTCATAAATAATTAGTTTTTACATTTAGCATGTAAAGGGGTAGCTCCTTTAGCATTACGGTATATAGGAGAAAAATTGCGAAACACACATTTTACAAAAGAAAAAAAAATTGTCAACTCGAATAAAAAGAGATAGTATGATAAAATAAGTGATTCTCTACGGGTTAGTGAAGCCAGAATATAATATTAATGTTCGAGTATTTTTTTTATTTGAAAAAATATGCTGAATTTTTGGGTCCTCTTCTTCAACATTAGCCGAAAACAGCCTTAAGGAAAATCGGCAAGACAAATATATATTTATATTGAATATGCTAAATTCTCATTCTGGTGTCATAAGTTTCCTAATCATGTGAGGGTTATTCGAACTGAAAAGTCATGTTTTATTTTAAAATGATTGCTTCGATTCTTGTGTATGAAGCACCTACGGTATCCTAAATCGTTTCCAAGACGCTGGTTTACAAATTTCGCGAATTCACTTGAATAAAATAATAACATACACATTAATTCAAAAACATATATTTTCTATACCCTAACCCTTATACATAAAACTTTATCTTTTTGCTATGTAATTCAGATTTTGCTAAAGTCACGAAGGTGTCAATAACAAAAAGAAAAAGAAACTTCTTTTCATAGTACGACAGAAAACTTGATTTTGGTTCTAAAAATAAAAGCAACACCTTCGTTTTTAGACTCCTCTTGATCTTGAAGGTGGCTATGACATAAATGAGGCAAACCTTGATCTCCATGAGAGCAAATCTCATCCCGATGCAATTCCTGGGACCAGCTCCGAAAGGCATGTAAGCATAAGGATCTCTCTTGGCCCGCTCCTCAGGTGTGAACCTATGACAAAGGGTTAAAAACTATGAGAATAAACTCCTTTTAACTATTCACAAACATTGCTAATTGCTGATTCCAACCTTACCAGGCAGTCGGCATAATAACAAACCACTGTCAGACAACAAAATCCACATTAAAATTGGTACCTATTACCCTTTATTCGCTTTACGAAGAAGTGTGACTCAACATATTTAATGTCCACCAACCTTAATTGTTCCTCATAGCATGTTTTTAAGCTGAAGTTCATTGGTTATGAGTATATTATTCTATAAAGATAGTAATTGCTCTTAGCAATTACCATCTTTAATTATGATCCGAATTATTGGTTTTTTTTGTTTGAAGACAGTTAACCCTCGGCTTAATGCACTAGCAGCAAAAGAGCATATATTGAGAACTCTGAAGCTCGGGAAAAAATACAGCAGATGTTTCAATGTAGAAAAGGATTATGTAGAGAAATAAACAAACCTTCAAGGTAGAAGTGAGTATTTTATGAGCCATTTGCAAGCATATATTACTGTCGAGGTATATGACCTGATTTTACAAACGTAATCTTAGAAAATTTTTTTAATAATGTAAGAGAAATTTTTTGAATTTGAAAGTAAAAGATAATTTGATTTTTTTAAAACAATTATTTCACATGATTTTCCGTGAAATAATTTTAATTACGGACAAAGAAAAATATGATATTGATTTTATCTAACATTTTGAAATGCGTTGCATTGTATTTAAAAGAACTTGGCTCTATAAATGAAAGAATTCACACTCAATTTATATTTTATATTTTATACTAAACATATCACGGTTTGATATTTAACGTAAAAATATTTTTAAGTCACTAGATATTTAATAAGGAATATATAAAGCAGCGAATTCTTAGAATACATCCTATTTACCATTGGCTGAAAATATTTCTCAATCGAAAGTATATACAAGAAAATCGCGAGAGCCAATTACAAATTCATATAATATAAAAAGAATGGTAAATGTTTTTACCTGTCTGGGTCAAATTTTTCCGAATCCGGAAACAGTTCTGGATCTCTGTGCATGGCATAAGCGGGAACAGTGACGATCATTCCCTTAGGTATAGTGATTCCTGTTTCTCCCAGTTTGTAATCAGTTAGTGCCCTCCTTTCGAGCCTGGAAAGTATTTTGATTTCTTTAATCGATAAACTTGTATTTTATATAAAATTTGACTAAAATTAAAGTACTAAGAAATTCTTAGAGATATCTTCCACTAAAAAAAAATGGTACCTGCGTTTTATACTATCGATCAATTTCGCCAATTCAAAACATTTCACCAAAAGCTGTCATCGTAATTATAATTGTTGTTGTCCACTATTAGCTTCATATTGGGGCATTTTGTGATGTCTTTTGATTTAACAAAATTGGTCGAATGTATAAAACGTTAGTACTAAAAATTCATTTTCATGTATCACAAATATTGTAATATGTTACATTAATTTTGAATTTTGAGTGCAAAAGAGAAATTTATTTCATCCTTATCCTTATTTACTTTTCAATTATCTCTGAAAGATTAAAATATTTCAAGCTGTACAACCAGCGTGTGTTTTCAATAGAAGACTAGGTATGTAAAAAGGAGAAAGAGATAAATTTTGAAAGCTAACTATATACCTTACTCCTGGTGGGAAGAGTCGTAGAGTTTCGATATGATGTTATCCAGATATTTTATATTCTGTAATGCTTCATATGTCAGTTTACCCTAAAATATATAATTGAAGTTCACGTTTTGAAAGAAATATTTCAACAAATGAAAATTCAGAATGGGATATTTCTTAAACGTGTACTAAGAGATCGTGTACTTGTTATTTCAAATCAGTTTTAATCATTTACTTTAGATTTAATTTTAAAGTTGAGATTTTTACACACACATGCCTTTCGATTTTGGGAAAATACTTTCAGTGAATGAGCAGTACAATATTAAATAAGCAATTCACAGTTGAGATAATGCAGTTTGTTATTGATTACGAGATGTATTCAAAAATATAAAAGATAATATTTTTTCGTGATTAAACAAATAAAGCTAGAGATGTGTGGTTTTGTGCATGAGCATAGGCACCATCTAGGTGAATACAAATGGCTAATTTTTTTTTGTTTGCTGACACTGTTAGTCACCGGTGATTTTAGAATTACCATGATGAATGTACCCAATTGTATTGTCTGTAGACTATTTCAGTCCTAAACTTCGGCTATGTTGTCTCTGGGAAATAACATTTCTGTGTTATTGTATGATTACTTTGTATACATCAAGAATAACCAATAACCAATAACCGATTCCATGCTTAACACTGATAATGAACACTATTTTTTTACCTTATAAGCAGCTTGCTATCTTGATAATACTACATAAAAATGCCTGAATATATTTGCATTCTTTCTACTGATTGAATTTTATTGAGACACACTGAAATTAAGAGAGCAAATTTTAATGCATATTTAATTTTTGTTTTATATTTTCTGTTGCTGCATATGTGCATGACACTAAACTACACCTGACGACGAATTTCACAAAGTAACAATGATCTAGACATTTATTTAATTTAAAGGGTTTAGTAAACAAACTTTATTGGTATATATATTAGTGTTTAATTGATACTTACATTGGTGCTTTTCAGGGCCATGCTGACTTCTTCATGAACCTTTTCTTGAATATCCTGGTTTAAAGCTAGCATGTAAGTCGCGAAAGCTAATGTGGATGCTGTGGAATCATAGCCGGCGAGGAAGAAAATCACACACTGAGCCACCAATTCGTCCTTTGAGAGATCTAAATGAAATTATTTATACAAACAACTTAAAGACAAACTTTAAAAAAAATAATTTTCTTAAAAAAATATTTATGATATCCCTTGAAATACAACAAAATTACAGCGTTAGAGCGTCATATACGCTCTAAGCAGATATTCCATGCCGCTACGGAAAGCTAGTTCATGAACATAATAAGGTATCCGACTACGTTCGGAAACGTGATTTTAAAAAAGCGCATAAATGAATAGTTTTCATGATATTTAGTGTCACTTAATATTGGAATACATGTATAATTAAGGACGTTTTCACAAAATGTTTATTTGAATACAATATTTTTGCACAAAAGTAACTTAGTATAACATTTTTCAAAATGTTCTCCTTTTATAAAAAATACTTCTAAAATAGTAATATTTTGCTTATATAAAGTAAAGACTTCTCCATAGAGTCTGAACTATTTTTTTTGAAAACTTCACATTATTTTCAGAGTTACAACCGATTGAAATAATTATCGGCGTTTTTTTCTTAAAATTTCTCCCCTCTATTGTCGTCGTAAAACATGAACAAACCCACTTCTAAGTTATATATTTCAAAAATTCTAGTTGAGCCTCTGTACAGAGGTATGAGCAAAAATATTAGGCAAAATATTATTATAATAGACGCATTTTTCACAAAAGGAGAATATTTTGAAAATTGGTCACTCTATGTTCATTTTTTGTCAAAATATTGTACTTAAATATGTTTTTATTGTAATAATATTCTTAAAACAATTTTATATACATTTTCTAATCTAAGTGACACTAAATATCATAAATATTATCTATTTATACGCTTTTGAAAAATCACGGTTCCGAACGTAGTCGGATACCTTAAATTTTGAATAACTATGGGGTACAAAAATTAATAAGTTTTGGAAAATCACACATAATTTCTAATTAACAACCACACAGAAGATGAAAGTAGTAGCTTTTACATTTTTGAAATTTAATTCCAATTGCATAAAATTTTCTCCCCAGTGTAAAATAGCAATGTAAGGCTTAACATAAAAGTATTCGGTGCTCACACACACACTTTTTTTGGTGACACCTCTGAATACTTGATGATTGGTGCTCATTTCTCCGTAAACAGATGTGATATCATCATTTTCTTTCTCACTCAGCTCTGATTTCGGATCATCCGATTCTTCTTTGGCGGTGTCCATCAAAAGTTGAAGGAAATCGTTTCGAGTCTAGAAAGTTTAACAAAGTTATGTAAGATAAACCGAATACTTATTTCATAGAGAAAATAATAAGTTATCCATGAAAAGATACTTTAAATAGTTTGAAAAAACATTTTGTCTTTTTAGTTTTGTGCTGGCTGTAATATTAGTATACATTTTTTCCAAACATATTTCTTTAATTGAGATTAATGATCTTTTAAACAAGATTCTATAATTATATTTCCATTTTTCATAAAAATTATTATTTCTTAGAAAAATAAATCTCCATATATTTTCAATTATTATGCATTTTATTATGTCTAGAAATGTTTACTGCTTAATATAACTTTTTTAACGAGTTAAGAAATATAATTTGTTAATTATATACAGTCGTCAACAAAGGAACATGATTAATAACTTCCACAATTCTCATAGCAGCTAGATAAAGTTGTTTCCGATGTGAAAAGTTATGATATTGTAGTGAATTAATTAATTAACACAGTTAATTATATAAATTTATAACAGAACTTTTTCATTACAGTATCTATTCTTTTTGCGTATTTTACTTATCTTAAAATTGGTCTAAATTCAATTTTCATAAAATTCTTAAAATTACTTTCTAAGTTATGGAGGTTTTAATAATAAGGTACCCTAATTTCTTTCTTTATTTTTAATGTCACAGAATTTAATCCTCCGGTTAGAAAGAAATTTAAAATATAGCTATTCAAGCCACTATTCTGCAGAAAAAGCATTTAATCGATTAATTGTTTATTGACATCGCACGTAGGAAAATATCGAGGACAAAACTAGTGACATTATTATAATTCTGAAACACGATCAAGTGATAAAGACGAAGGTGTTTGTGAAATTTATTTTTTAAACATCCATGCAACACCACGTTAGAACATAGATCTTCCACAGATTGAACGCGCATCATCCTAGCTACAGAACGGTTTCTTAAAAACCAAACAGATCCGATTCCTTATTAAAAATATTTTATTTCAGAAGATGAATTGACTTCGTTAGTTGAGCTAACTATAATTAAGGTTGTCTCCGGTTAATGTTAAAGAATAGGACCCACATTTGGATAATTTTTTCAGATATAAAAGAAATGAAACATTAATATGTGATATATTCTGGATTCACTATTCTTTAGAGAGTAGAATTTTTTATCCTATTTCTCGTTTTTAACCGAGTTTATTCATTTTTTCTTGTGTAAAATGTGTTTCATGTTTTTTCTCCTATACCTTAATGTTAAATGGGCTATGCCTTCACGTATTAAAACAAAAAAGAAAGTATTCATGGAATATTTTGGTATTTTTAAAAACACTATATTGTTAACAAAGGTATAAGTTATAATACTGCAAATTTCCGTAGAACTTGAGGCCTTTTTTTCTGTCTGAAAAAATGTGCTTCGCGTTTAGTTCAAGAGCTTGCTTACTTTACCGAAGACAGCCTTAACTTATTGATGCCATAATTTAGTTCCTCTATAACAGTTATTAGAGATATTAATTTGATTTGATTTGATTATTTAATGACGTCCCACTTTGAAGCTACATTGGAGCATCTACTTTTTGCGACGAGGGTCGTAATTTTGAACTTCGGTCAGGTGTCGAGGACATCTGAGCTGGCACTCCACTGTCAAAACTTCCACACCTACCTGAAGATTAACGTGTTATAGCCTTTCAACGTGTTGGTTTTTTGTCGCATCATGACTACAATTTGATAAAAATAATACCGGCCATGAGTTCGTGACTATGACCACTCGGCTACCGTGGCTTAATTAATTGTAATTTAAAAATGTATTAAGTAATTTCTTCACAATTATGCCAATTATAGGCGTATCTTAAATTTTATTCTAATACTTATTTGTTCCAATAAATTTTCATTTACGTTCGCAGTTTGGATATAATGCATCTTTTACATTTTTTGCACACATGGCTTAAGGAAAGATGTTGCTCTTACCTGACCTGTTCTTTTTCTTTCTTCAATTATTTGTAACGTAACGTCCCGGAAAAAGTGAATAGCCTTCGGAGGAAAGATGGATATCCTTAATAACTGTACCAGCTTTGGAAATAAAACTGTAAGCAAACAATTCGTTATTTTTAATTGAATAAAACTTTCTCGGTAAGTAATGTAAAAGAATAATATAAATTCCTGCTTCATGTATCTCAAAAATCAACATATTCCCAATAGTAAAAAAAATATATTATGAATCAAATTAATACTTAATTATTCTATTGAAAGCATTCTTTATGCACTTTTCACTAAATAAAGACCTTTTTTTAACCTAAAGCAGGAAGTTTTTTGATGAAATGCGCAAGGATATTGAGAACCTATCTTTTTTCAATTTTTTGTCACGTTTTTATCGCATATTTCTCTTTAAAAAGCATTATACTCTATACCAATAACAATGGAGATTATGTGATTTATGAATTCAATGTGAATCTATATGTACACAGCCCAAACCTGTCTTTTTTTTCTTTTTCTTCTTACAGCTTAAAAGCATGCAACAAACAAGTATATTTAAATCATTTCATGATTATTTCACATTATAAAGCTCTTATTTTTTCGAAATTTCGATAGTAATTTTAACCATAAATCAATTTTTCTGTTATGAAGTTAAGCTCTCTATTCTATAATCCCAACTCTCGTCGTATTTTCCATAAAAGATTTTTTTAATATGAAAATACTCTTGAAAAGTTATAAAGTTATTTTTTTGTGTGTGAAACAACTAAACTTTACACTCAAAACAAAAAAATAGATAAATTATACTCATCTGTCTTAATTTCATTTGGCATTTATAATATATAAATTGCATATTTAACGATTTCATATTTAACAATTTTTTGGAGAATAAGCAAAATCATTCCAATTGAAATGTTTTATATTAATTCAAGAATAAATAAATATAACTTAACATAAGGTACGAAAAAAGTCTTAAATAATTCTTATTCAAATAACAGAACTTTTGGTATGTTGGTAAAACACATGTATTTCCTTCAACATGTATAATAATCGCTGTAAAATAAAAATAATTACTCACACAGCATGATGAATCTCCAACTGAAATTGTTTCTAAAGACACTCCTGGCTGTTAGGGCAAATAAGTTTTCTGGATTCCTGTGGGAATCTATTTTGGTAGAGAATGCAGAACTGGCAATCACATCCATACTATAACCTCCATAGATTCTTTTTAAAAGGTATTAAATAAATATATAAATAATACACATTCAAATTTATCGTTTTTTTTTGAAAATATGAATAAATTCACTAAGGAAAGATATGGATAGTACAGGTGATCAAATTATATATATATATATATATAAGTTGATTACCTCTTTTTCATTATGCTATTAATATGCATTACCTGGCTAAAAGAATTTGCCATGGGAAATAAAAGGCTTACATAAAAGGCCCTTTGTTATCTCAGTAGCACAAAAATTTACATATAGACCAAGGGTGGCTTACTCAAATGACCTCTAGGGCCACTTCGGAAGAACTTTACAATCCCGCATATAAAAACATATATCTTTTTATTAGATTTGGACCCATTTCAAACATTTGTTGGAGTGAAAATTTAAAACAGACTGATATATTATTATTCTTTTAATTATTTTTCATGTATACAAACATAGATAGTATAATAATAATAATGCAATAATGAAATAATGTTTAATTTATTTAATTAGTGAGATATCTGTTTCCCAACTCTTTCACTTAGTTTTTGTAAGTCGATTTCAATGCATGTGTATTTGCGTATCGTAATTGATGTTGCAGATATTCGTGCGTTAAGTTCAAGCAAGATTTATGTTTGATAAATTTCAATTTGAAAAAAAATGAGATTCGCAGTAACAGAAGCAGCGTGATAAAATAATAACAGCTATGGAATTCATTTTTTACAAAAAAATTTCTTTAAACAAAAAAATATTGTACAAAATAGTCGAATTTTGTAAAGTTGTAAAGATTCTCTCGGGCCGCAAAATTATTCAAAGCGGCCCGTGGGTTGGACACCCCTGATATAGACACTGCTAATTTTTTTTTATCAGTGCTGAAGCTTTGTACAATTGATTATTTCTTTTCTTTATTTCCAGACAAACTTTTATTTCGTGTTTAAGTTACTGTCCAACATTAGTCCATGAAAATAATGAAATTGTAGAAATTACTAGAATTGGGTTGAGAAGTGTCTAGCACATTTCCAAAGCTTGGAACTTTCTAAGCCATCAACATCTCGGAATAAATGTGGCGCGAAAACTCTCGAATGCTCGTGGCTGGAGATCTCTTAAAGCTAGAACGTCTGGGATTTCGATTACCCTTAAACGTCTGCCGGTGTCGTTTCGACACCGTGATGCAAAATATATAAAATAACTGTAATAACTGAATAATTGCTAGACTACTGTTCAGTAGGGTTTAATTTTAAGACTTTTTAATATTATTTAATGTAATTATCATATATTCAGACTCTATATATCATAAAAAAACTGTATCAAAGCAAATTACTTGTAAAATGGAATAAAACATTAATATTCATACGTATCAGTATTTTAAGTAAAATCATAATATTTGTGAGAATGAGAGTTTCTTCATCGTTAGTTATCGTTTTTTATGCGCAATATATATGCTTTGTGCATACCTCATTTGGAATGAATAGTGTGATATTCGTGTACATTTTCCGCACCATTTTCAGAGACACATTTTTTTGGTTGCATTTTTAATTTCTCACTTTTTAACATTTTAGTGAATTTGTAATCCCTTTAAGTTCAGTACTTACTTGATTTTTTAAATTCCTTGCACTTAAGTAATTTGAACATAATAGCAGATAAGCAAATGATATGTAACGAAACACTTAGACACACTGATTTTAGTATATCATTGACTCATTTCCGTTGTGAACCTAATAACAATGCATTCAAGGTCAAATAAAAGAGCGGTATTACTTCCGGAAGTTTGTTTTACTAGTAGTATCTTCTTGGTGAACAATCTTTTGCTTTTAATGATAAATTACTTTGAATGACACCAGCGGACGTTCTAGGTATATTTAATTGTAAAATCTCTCCTAACTAACCTAGAACCACAAAACTTTTTCTGTGTAATCACTATGGAAAATGATTAAAAGTCATGCAAAATTCTCAAATTCAATAAAAAAAGACGGAAAAAGAACAAACTAAAGAGGCTCCGGTGTCCAATTGACACCGATGAACATTCTAGTGTTAAGTGGCTGGTGAAGAAAAATAGCAAACAATCAACCGTTGAACTAACGGAAATGTTTAACAATTAACATAGGGGCAACTGTAATTTAAAGAAAACTGCATTTATTTTATTAACCCCCAAAAGGCTCAAATTTATTTAAGAGCATAAAAACTGAACTATTGAGCAGAGGAGAAATGTCGTAGGATCTGATGAGAAAATTATTTTAAAACAATAAATCCATCAGGGTAAGCAGAGAAGTCATGCAGGGATGGACGTTTCGTGCATAGTGCGAATTGTAATCCAGCCAAAGGGAGGTCCATTCAAATATTAAGATACGCCTATCTTTTTAACCTCGTACTATACCTAAAAGTCGTTTATTAATTTACAAGGCAATAAAAGTTTTTTTTTTCTTTAATACAAATTTATAATGGTATGGTGTTTGAATTAAAATTTACACAAATAAAATCACCACAAACTTAAATACAAAATTGTTAAATGTTCCCTTCTTTAAGCTATATTGGTAGTTTCTTTTTTTTAATGGGGCAAAGTAATTCAGATTTATTGCTCCTTTTTCTTTTTAAAATTTTTTATTATATTTATGGTTCAAAATTCCTCCAATGTTAAAATTGTCTTAGATATCAAATTCGTCTTTAAGGATAGTTTCCCGTTACCTGTTTGGAAAAGAGCCCACTCTATTATACTTACATTTTATGTTTTTAAGTGGGGCATTATTTGTTCCCTAAAGTTATCAGTTTCTCCCCCCAAAAATGTTTGATAAAAAAATGTAAGAAGTTACACTGAAATAAACCTTAAAGCAACTTCGAACGTTTGAATTAACACGTTAGTAGACAAAGCAGCACAGGTCGCTTTACTTGCTTGTTAATAACTAAATTGGAACATAAAATTTTAATAATCCTGATGGAATAACATGCTTTACATAAGCATGTTATTCCATCAGGAGCGCAGCTACCGCTGTATCAGTTTTATCAATGATACAGGGCCTCGAGCTACAAAGGCCTCAACATGTGTATCTACAGTCCCCCTAATATGGTTCTTATAACTAAAAAAGGGCCCCAAAGGAATTTTGATACAAGGCCCTCTCAGAACTAGCTACGCCAGTGTATTCCATCCAAGTTCGCGACAAGCTAAAACGCAAAGTGGCGTTTGCCACCCACTTTTCTACACAAAATTTTATTCAAGTGGCTTAGGTGTCTCAGAAAATAATATAAGGCATTGTGAACAATAATATAACAAATAGTAAGGTGTCTGCGAAAGAGTTAAACAAGGAACAGAAATTACGCACCCTTTTGCTTCAACTGGAGATCCGTCTTTTGTGGCAGTTTTAAAGTTTTCAACTAATGTTTCTGCGCATTCCTTGAATATGCCCATCATCTAGGAAAACAAAGTAATAAAACAAAGCTTTCTTGTTATTCACTTATCCAAGATTTATAGCTTAAATTATTAGCAATCTTCCCGTTACAAAATAGTTGCCTCCTAAAATAATTTCTCTCTAAGCCCTTTATGATTACGCAAAACACAAAAAAGCCTAAAAATATTACATTGCAGTTACTATTACGAAAACACTACGGCATCTGCTTTTTGTAATTAAGACAAATATGTTTATTAAAAACATGAAGTTGTCAAATATACATAGAAAATCAATATCTCATTAAGCTTTCTTCACTTTGCGACAGTTTTTCACCACCCCAAGATTATATAAGAAAATTCTTTTTCTGTCGTAATTGGTTGGCTAGAACAAATGTCTGCAGATTCGCAAGTGAGCGTTTCAAGACAGATTTTTAAAAATTAGCACTCTGAAAATCAAAGCGAACTTCATTGTACAAGGTATTCTTTTTTCAAGAAAGGCACCTGCTAAATTCTTTTCCTGAAGCTTCAAGATTTCTACATTTTATATTTGCAAAATAAATATTTATAGTTTACTTTTGTATGCTTGCCTTTTACTTGAAAATTTTTTAAACATTTCATTATATAATAGGTAAAAATATGTAATCAATTATCTCTTAAATTTTCCACTCAGTTTTTTCTTTCGTTCTTTTGGAAAGCTTTCTATTTTAGAAAGAAATCTTTATAATTGTTTCGTTAATATTCTCATACATCTCATAATTTTTAGAGCAAAATTTTATGTTTCAAAGTTTATTTTTTAAATACCGGGTATTTACAATTCATACATCGAATGAAAGAGTAACTGAAACAGTTTTACCTACAAGCTTACAAATGTTCAATGTGATCCCCATTCGACACACACCAAGCCCATAGGCGAGTTCATCCCAAATTTTGTTCAGTTTGCCGGAGGTAATTCTCGCAACAGCTGCTTCAATCCCGTGGCTTAAGTCTGGAAGGTCAGCTGGTAGTGGAGCGTCAGTACTTTATCGATCACGTCAAAACGATCGTCTTCGCACCGCTACACTACTCTCCCACCAGTGAGATGGATAGGCGAACGATTTTTTTTGTTCGTTCGTTTGTTTGTTACGGAGAGAGCATGTTTATTTTCTTTCTCTCTCTCTCATTATTTTTATTCTTATTTATTTTATTTTTCTTGCTGAGATGAGAGAAAGATGATCTATCGTTTGTTTCGGAGAGAGTATGTTTTTATTTATTTATTTTTCTTCTCTTGTTTATTATTTTTTTAGTCTCTTTTCTTATTTTGATTTTTTTATTTATTTTTCTTGCGGTAGATGGCACCACGACAGTTCAGAAAGTTGCGTTTTCTTACTTTAGTCCAGGGTCACCTATGCAGGAATAGATTCGAACCGGTCACTTTCCGATCCGGACGCTAGTACTTTATCGATCACGCCAAGACGATCGTCTTCGCGTGATGTCTAAATACTGTTTTTTTTTATTTAGATACCGCTACACGTTAAAACTCCGATATTCATTTATAAACACCCTGTATTAGTAATTTGACTTTTGCAGTCACTCCAAGAGCAAAGTAACAGCGTACGTGTTATATGCAATTTTTGTAACTTTTTTCTACGCTGTTATCTCAAAAAAGTAAAAAAAAAAATAAAACTAAGCTATACATTTAAATATTTTAATATATCTAAAAAAAACATTTTTTATCAAAAATATTTTAATGAAAAATTAATTATTTTGTTCTTAGTAGATTAAGATGTTCACACCTCAACAATGATAAAAAGTAATTAATGTTTAATTGAAGATTCAAATTTTTTTGGAAAGAATTTTTGAGTCTTTTTCATCTTGCTAATTTTCAGTTTCATTAATACTTACATATTCTTCTGGTTGGTAAAATCCGTGGTTCTCAACCGCTGGGCCGCAGACCGATACCGGTCCGTGAATCAAATGATACAGGGCTGCCAATGAACAGTAAATTATTTCCATTTTATTTACAGTGGTGTATTTCTTTCGGGTTTGTGTGTCGGGTATTTATTTTTGGAGTAATTTTATTTTATTCTGATGGCATATTTAACTACAATAAAATTATAATTATTTAATCAAAGTAATCTAAAATATAACCAACAAAGCCCCTGCCTCAGCAGTCTGTGGTAAAATTATCAAACGTTGACTGGTCTGTGGCGATAAAAAGGTTGGGAAGCACTGGGTTAAATGAATAAAAGCTTCTCGAATTATAAATTCATATTCCTATATTTTTTCTTGAATGAGAAAAATTTCGATTATACAACAATACAATTCACATAATACTTATTGATAGCATAAATACAACAGTTATCAATGCTCGTATATAAATGAATGTGAACTATAAACTAATTTTGCAAAATATTTTTCAATTGAGTTGCTCTACAAAAAGAATTTAAAACAATATTTACTAACTCTCTTAATTTTTCCCGTCGTGAATGTCGGTGTAACGATTGTTCGGATTCTCTTCCAATCCTCCCCCGTAACAAGAGACATCATCTTGTCGACAATTGGATCGCCAGTTACAATTGTCTGAAAACAGATGAATGAAAGTCAAGGTAAAATGAAGTATATTGTAAAATATTTAATGTTTATGCTCTCCATTTCATGAACGTTTCATATAATATTAAATGACAACTACCACTTTGAATCAACAGAATGAGTTTTCTATTTTTTAAATTATTTTCTTACGATGAGATGAAATATAGGAATTAGCATTTTATTTTTGCTAATAGAGGAAATTTAGGGCTCAGTAAGATTTGATTTTCTCCCTCCCCTAAGATTTCAGGGAACTGGTATTGGGTTGGGTGACTTGAATATGCTTTCAAATTACCTTTTGAAAAAGTTAAGTATTAAGATAAATAAAGTACAATATAGTACCTTAGATAAATAAAAACTAGGAATTACATTTGTGTGACAGAAAATACATATGATGTAAGAGGTTAAAATTGGGTGAAAAGAAACAGGGGTGTGGAGTGAGCCTTGCTATACCAGTTACAGCAAAGAAATCCGAGTGTGTGACGAGAAAAATTTGGACGGGAAAATTTAGAATGCATTGATGTTGAAAGGAGTTTCTGTGATTGGCTGATCAGAATAGTCACAGCTATTTTTAAATTACTACTATTAGGTCACTTCTCTCCCTATATATATTTATTTATAAATATAGATATCTTGTTCAAATTTCTAATCGTTACGGTATCAGACTACATTTGGAACCGTGATTTTAAACAAGCGCATAAATATATGGATAATTTTCATGATATTTAGTGTCACTTAGATTAGAATACATGTATAAAATTGTTCTAAGGACATTTTGAGAAAAAAATTATTTAAATACAATATTTTGACAAAAAAAGTACCTTAAAATAACATTTTTTCAAAATGTTCTCCTTTTGTGAAAAATGCTTCTATTATAATAATATTTTGCCTGTATATAGCTCAGACCTCTGTACAGAAGCTCAACTATGATTTTTGAAAAATTCACATTATTTTCAAAGTTGACCCATTGAAATAATTATCGGCATTTTTTTTCTTAAAATTTCTCCCCTCTGTTGTTGTTAAACATGGATAAACCCTCTTCCAAGTTATATATTTCAAAAATTCTAGTTGAGCCTCTGTACAGTGGTCTGAGCTATATACAGGCAAAATATTATTATAATAGAAGCATTTTTCACAAAAGAAGAATATTTTGAAAATTGGTCATTTTATGTTAATTTTTTGTCAAAATATTGTACTTAAATAATTTTTTATTGTAATAATATTCTTAAAACAATTTTATATGCATTTTCTAATCTAAGTGACACTAAATATCATAAATGTTATCCAGTTATACGCTTTTCCAAAATCATGGTTCCTAACATAGTCGGATACCTTAATAAAATAATTTTTATTCATCCTCTGAAGTTCAAATAAATTTTTGTAAACCTGTAGTGGATAACACTTGTTGTTAATAAAGTTTTTTCAAACATTAATTCTTTATACCTTATATATCGAACGTCTAAACATTTAGAAGCTTAAAAATAAGAAAGTTCACTAGTGTATCTCGCATAATTATAATTCAAGGACATTTTTAAAAAACTGTCTTTGAGTTATGATAGTTTTATTATTTATATCATTATTTGAAAGCTTTTTTTTCTAACTACAATCTGGAATTCGTGAACATAACAAAAGTCTTCAGTGCCTTTTTAAAACTAATTTCTCAGCTGAAAACTACGGCATTTTATTTAATGCAATTAAAGAATTCGGAGTTAGTTGACTCCAAGGTACCTATTATTATTATTCGATTTTCCAATTTTGAAAATTTGATTAGGGGTATTTTATGTGACTACAAATTCTTTTATAAAAGAGAACTTCAGAATCTTATTTTTAAGCGAAAAAGTTTTTTAAAAAAATAAGGGCATTTATTTTAATTTCTTTCAAAAGCCTTTAATATTGATTGCCTTTGGAAATTTCAATAATATGGATTAAAAAAAACAGTTACAGTTTTCTTAGAATTAACATTGCAATGTTCTACAAAAGATGAGAGATGAAACATAATTAATAGATAAAATTGAAAAAAGGAAACCCATGAGAGAGAGAGAGAGAGATATCTCGTTTCAAAAGAAGGAAAACACTTTTTGGCACTTCTCTACATCAATTTAGGATTATTTTTTTGAATTTTTCTATCCAATGACAGTAAAATATGATTTTATATCTAGAGCTCTTTATTTGATTTCTTAAAATAAATTTTCAATACCTTACTTTGACACCAATCAATTATAATTAAAAATATTCTGACGTTATTTTTATTGTAAGACATCCATTGAGAATTTCTAAAAATGTTCTAATATTCTTTTTACTTACTCTTCTTTCGGAAAATGCATAGAAATCCTTGACCAGAATTTGCCTTACAAGCTCGGGATCTGCAATGGATAAAAGAGGTTGATTGCCCTCAAAGTAGCTGGAAATAGGGAGAGAAAAATGTTGTATGAAAAAATCAAAGTATGTATAACTTCAACTAAATTTTAAAACAGCACATCTCCTGTTTCTTAAACTTAAGGGGAGTTGGAAACCTCGCTCTTTCTCTATACTGACAATGTTAAATTGGCTGTTTTCGATGTAATTTTTCTCAAAGTCTGTTTTATGTACATGCTTGAAATTTTTCATACTATTAAAGTACACCTCTCTCATTATACTAAAATGAGCGTTTAGCTAATTTTGAATTTTTTAATAAATTATGAAATATTTTATCAAACATTGCGAAATTTGACCCATTTTTTACTTAAAAAATTTGTAGAAATTAAATTTTCGAGTTTTTTACAAAAAGCTCATTTTAGTGTATATTAGACATCAATATAAATAATTCATAAAAAAAATTTACATTCCTGTGAACAGTAGTTTCTCAGAAAAGGTACATCGCACATTAAAATTTACATTTTGAGATAAATTGATTTTAATGTATACAGTGAGACTTCTAATTGACTAGGAAATAAAAAAATAAAAGGCTCAATTTAAAATAAAAGATACATGTTTTGGTTTATATCAGTCGTTACACTTTTAAGCAAAAACAAAGTAATTTGCTTACAATTTTCGCCAATAAAATGGGCGTGGCCTAAATTCAATGATTATTTAAAAATACGTTTTAAGGGCTTCTAAATACCCTAGAGGTTAAAGTAAGGTATTTTTACAAAGGTTAAAATCTATACAGTGGGAAAATGTAAAAATCTCAAATTGTCAAAAAAATAAGATTTTAGCTTTCCAACACCCCTTAAAAAATGTTCTCATATCACAGAATGTAATACTTTTCAATAACTTTGATTTGTGATACTACGTCAGCGTTTCTCAAACTTTGGGGCGCGCTCCTTAGGGAGTCGTGATAACTACACGAGGGAGTGCGAGTATATTGAAAATTCGAAAGCAAAAGAATATTTTTTAAAAAAATATTCATTTACTGAAAGTAAACAAACAAAATATATTTTAACATAATAAAAAATAAAATAAACATTTACACTGATATAATACACTTAGAAATATATCAGCACTGCACAATGTATTTTATAATTAATTTAACAATAGTAAGTTAAGAACAAGTTTATTAATTACAAGTGACACCGTGGGCTTGTCATAAATAAAATTATATACAAAAATTAATACTCATCTTGATAATTTTTACGGTTTATAATTAATCCCTTAACTGCCGATTAAAAGTTGCGCTATCTGCTCCCTAATGCCAAAGTTTTCCACGTAGGTGTGAATATGTGATGTATTGGGGGAGGGGAGGGGAATAAAAAATAAACAAATCCTTCGCAAGCACTGTCAAGGTCCTTTCAATGCATTTCAAAGCCTTGGGAATAATTTTATGTATGGCAGTGGACAGAAAAGATCATACTTCAGAAAGACATATGTATACGCCCGGGGCAATTAATGCTTTGGTTGAGTGAAATGCTAATATAATGCCGGTGGAACTTAAGAGGTTAAAACAGTATTGTAGTCTTAGCGTAAACGTATAGTATTATCGAATTCAATACATTGTTATTGTAGGAAATTTACGAAGAAAATTATGATTGAATATTGGGTCACAAATATTGAAAGTTTGAGAAGCACTGTACTACGTACAAATATGCTCATTAATTTTGTGCGTAAAGATAACAATGCAATAGTTGTAATAATTTCTGGAATAATTATTTTCTGAATAAAAATACGTAACAAGAAAACGCCAATAATTTTATATAGTAAAATATTTAGAACAATGTATATACCTTTTCAAAATTTTAAAAGTGCACACTGGTTATCATAAATGCAAGGTAAAACAAGCCTATCTCAATGAAATTTGAATATGTTATTTTATATATATATATATATATATATATATATATATATATATATATATATATTGTAGTGTTTCCTCCCTTCACCAGGAGGCGCACTGTGCTCCCCTCCGGTAAGAATGTGTTTTTTTATAGAAGAGAGAGTCTCTCGGCACCGGCGCGTTAGGTCGGAGGCCATTTTGAAACATTACCCGCGTGGGTACTTTAATTTTAAAATTTACATGTTTATATTGAATAAAAGTGCTGTCCGTAAAATACGTCTCTCTGTTGGGGAAAACTGAAACAACATTATACATTTTACCACAACGTATCACATTGGCGCATCACGACAGGATCTAGAACGCCTGAGGGAGTCAAGACATCAAAAGGAACCACGAGGTAGGCAACCCTTTTGTATCGTTTTGAGCGAATTCAGCAAGGTTTTTTTTTTCTCTTTTCTAAATTTTCTGGGTTAATTCATTTGGTATAATTCTTTCTTTCTAATCATGTTTCGCGGAGCTAGAAAGGAGGAATTAATATTAATTGCGGATGAATTGGGTGAGAAAACAACCCCAGAAATGAAAGTGCTAGATTTAAAAAATTTAATTTTAAATAGCGAGAAGTATAAAAACAATAAAGAGTTTATGGATGACTATTTAGATTCAATTATTTCGAACAGAATATCGTACGAAGAACAAGCGCGTGCGGACAGAAAATCGAAGGAAGAGCAAGCGCGTGCGGACAGAAAATCGAAGGAAGAGCAAGCGCGTTTAACGGCAGAATCGCAGCTTGAGTTTGAAAGAATAAATCTGGAAAAAGTTAAACTGAAATAGAATTGGGAAAAATAAATTTAGAAAGGGCAAAATTGAAAGTCAAAGGGATAGCAATGAGTTGCAGCGTACAAATCCCGAAACAAAGCAAACTTCGATAGAAAATTTTATTCTAAGTGTTCGTACTTTAACTCTGCCGATTCCTAAAAAACAAGAGGGGTGGAATTTATTTTCTCTTCTTTAGAACGTTCATTTAAAACCAAAAATGTGCCGGATGAATTTAAAGGAGAAATTCTTTTAAATTTGCTAGGAGAAAAGGCCGAAAATATTTTGGTTTATGTAAAAGATGAAGAAATAAGCGACTATAATAAATTAAAAAGTTTAGTTCTAAGAGAATTTGAGCCAACACCTTTAATTTGCTTACAAAATTTTCAAAAAGCGAAACGAATGCCAAATGAAACGCATGTTCAGTTGGCATCTCGTTTGTTAACGAATTGGGATCAATACTGTAATTTGAGAAATGTAAATGATTTTAATTCTTTAAAGGAGTTAATTGTTAGCGATAAACTATATGAAACATTAGATAATGAAACTGCCGTTCATATAAATATAAAACAGGAGCAAAATTGGTTCAAACCAATTGAAATGGGAAAAGAGTGTGACATGTTTTATGCTTGTAAAGGAAAATCATTTTCGGAGTTTACACATAGAGCATGTCATAATCAGAATGACTCACGCAAGGATTTTAAATATATCCCTCCTAACGCGAGACGGAAGTAATAAATCTCAATTCGAAAGAAAACAAATTTATTAACTCAAAACAAAGTAGGTTAAATAAAAAAAAATAGAATGCTACATTTGCGGTGAAAACCATTTAGCTCGAGATTGTAATAGAAAGTATTCTAAATTAAAAAATGAGAAAAAAGAGACTTCTCAAGTGCAATATGTACAACCGAAAGTTGACCTTGAGCCTTTGAAATATGTAATTGTTTATATTAACGGGAAAGCAATAAATTGTGTTTTGGATAGCGGAACCCAGATTTTTATATGCAATTCCGATACCTTTCCAGATAGTTCTAATGATGAATTCGGAAAAATTACTTTAAGCTCTGCATTCGGAGAAAATGTAGAAGCAAAACTAATTAAAACCGCTATAGCTCTCGATAATAATTCTTTGAATCATCCAATGGATTGCTTGGTAGCGATCACAGATAAATTAAATGCTGATGCTTTAATACCTCCTGCTTTATATGAGTCTTTGTGTTCAATAAATGACAAAAATAATAAAAAAGGAAAATGAGATTTTTGCCGAATCGGCTGATAGTTCTATTACGTTTTCAAATGATGAAAATGAGGTAGAGTGTGGGAAAAGATATATTTTATGTTGAGAGTGACTCAGATAACATAAATTTTAATTCGGATTACACTAAAATGAAAGATGAGCAGAATACTTGTGATTCTCTTAAAACGGTTCGTGAAGAGTTAAAATTAAACAAAGGAAATTTTTTTTATTAATTGATGGATTAATTTATCACAGGGATAAAATTCTAAATGAACCAGTTATGCAATTAGTTTTACCGCGTTGCAGAATAGATAAGGTAATGAAACTAGCCCATGAGTCAGTTTTTGGAGGTCATATGGGGGTTAAGAAAACAAAAGAGAGGATAAAAATATAATTTCTTTTGGCCAAATATGTCTGGCGAAATTGCTGAATTCGTCCAGACATGCAAAGGGTGTCAGCTTCGGAAGCCTGAGAAAATTGGAGATAGAGCTCCCATTACACCTATTGTCCGTCCTGAACTTCCCTTTGAGATTGTTAACATAGACGTGATCGGACCTATTCAACCGCCATCTGGTAGAGGGCATAAATACGTTCTTTGTATGATGGATCAACATACACGTTGGCCTGAAGCAGTACCACTTAGATCCCTAACAGCCAAAAATGCATGTGACTCTCTATTACAAATATTTTCGAGGACTGGAATTCCGAGTATAATTGCCAGTGATCAAGGCACAAACTTCAAGTCGGCTTTAACCCAAGAATTTACGAAAAGGATTGGATCTAGTCCTAGGTTTTCCTGTCCTGGCTACCCGGCCAGCAACGGACTAGTTGAAAGATGGAATAAGGTATTGAAGGACATGATTCATCACGTTATTCGTGAAGATCCACGAAGCTGGGATCGACAATTACCTTTTTTGTTGTTTGCATACCGTGAAGTACCGAACACTACCACAGGTGTATCACCATTTAGGTTATTGTATGGCAGAGAAGCTCGAGGGCCGTTAGCCATTCTTAAATCATCCTGGGCAGGCGAAATACATCTTCCGACGAACATTTCCCAGTCAGCTGCTGATTACCTTCAGGAAATGAAGATAAATATGGAAAAGGCTGCTGAGAGTGCCTCTTTAACTGCTGCTCAGAAACAAAAGGGTTATGGAGATTACTTCAACAAGAGGTCATCTGTGAAGAATTTTAGCATCGGAGAACAAGTTGTTTTGCTGATACCAGATTCTAGTAATAAGATCTATGCGAGATGGACTGGACCTGGAGAGATAATTCAACACCATCCACCCCATTCATATAAAGTTAAACTGCCCGATGGAACTGTAAGACATGTTCACGTGAATAAGATCAGGAAGTATCATCCTCGTGCACTTGCAGTTGGGGTCATTTTTGAAGGTGACCACGAATTCGGAGAAATCCATCCTACTCCTAATTTATCGAGGTCCACATCTGAAAGAGTTCTACATGAAATCAATCTGAATCATCTGAACTCGGAGAGTGTGTCTGATGATTTTCCGATGGAAGATGCAGTGGAGCTCATACATTCTATTGGAAGAGCCAATATCATCACAACGTTAGATCTCTTGAAGGGGTATTGGGCTATACCCATGGCTGAAGACAGCAAAAATCTTACATCTTTCAAGACTCATCGGCAACAGTACCGTTTCAAGGTGATGAGTTTTGGTTTGAAAAAATGCCTCTGCCACATTTCAGCGTGAAATGAACAAAGCATTATCGTGTTACAGAGAATTTTCACGTGCCTACATCGACGACATTGCAATCTTCTCCAAAAAATTGGGAAGAACATCTTTTCATCTGGATACTATTTTAACGAAACTTTCAGAGTTAAATTTCACTGTGAATCTCAAAAAAGTGTGCCTTTGGAAAAGCTCAAATTAAATATTTGGGTCATATTATCGGTTCTGGTAAGCACGAACCAGATCCCGAAAAGACTGCAGTTATCAACAACTTACCAGTGCCTAAAACGAAGAAGGAGCTTCGTAGTGTACTTGGACTGTGTAATTACTATCGTGAGTATATTCCTAAATATTCAGAACTTGTGTATCCATTGACGGAACTCACCAAAAGAGAGTACCTGATTCCATCCCATGGACTGAGAAACATGATTCCTCATTTCATCTTCTAAAAAAGGCTTTAGTGGAAGCACCTTCGCTGTACTCTCCAGTTCCTGATAAACCGTATACCATTCATTCAGATGCATCGCAAATTGGCATAGCTGCTTGCCTGTCACAAAAATGTGGTGATAAGTGTTACCCAATTGCTTATGCAAGTCAAAAATTAAGTAAGACCCAACAGTCATGGTCAACTATTGAACGAGAGGCATTTGCGATTGTGTGGAGCTTAAAAAAAAGTTTGAAGTATGGGTATTTGGGACTGAAATTGAATTTTATACTGATCATAACCCTTTACCCTACTTAACAAAAAGTGCACCACAATCTGCGAGGCTACAACGATGGGCTTTTGCTCTACAAAAGTTCAATGTGACAATCAAACATTGTCCTGGTGTAAAAATGCCTCATGCTGATGCACTCTCACGATTAGTGTAACAAATGTGCTTTTCAATTTTAAAAAGAAATTTTGATTTAGTGAATAATTATTTTCTTTATCTTATTTTGTGTATCTCATTATATTATTTGTGTGTCTATTTACATTTAAAAATGCTAGTGTTTCTTTTCGAGTAACAGTTTTTTTTATATTAATGTTTATTATGTGAATTCCTTAAATTTAAATTTTCTTTATTATTATGGTATAATTAATCATATCAAAATTGTATTCTTAATTTAGTTTTGTGTAATTTGTTATGTATACTTATTTTTCATATTTTTTTAAAGTGTGAGGTAATACTAATTACTTGTATTTTAGTGTATTATATGAATGTATATTATTTTATGCTTTATGATCAGATTGAGTATCATGTGTGACACATCAATCTTGTGTGGGGGTGTAGTGTTTCCCCTTCACCAGGAGGCGCACTGTGCTCCCCTCCGGTAAGAATGTGTTTTTTTATAGAAGAGAGAGTCTCTCGGCACCGGCGCGTTAGGTCGGAGGCCATTTTGAAACATTACCCGCGTGGGTACTTTAATTTTAAAATTTACATGTTTATATTGAATAAAAGTGCTGTCCGTAAAATACGTCTCTCTGTTGGGAAAACTGAAACAACATTATACATTTTACCACAACGTATCACATATATATATATATATATATATATATATATATATATAAGTAAAAGGAGTTGAACGGTATAACATTTTGCAAAAAATAGTGGCGATGCAGTCAGAAAACGTCCTTTGCGAGGAGCATAAAAAAGGATGTCTCAGCAAGACTGTGATTCATAGACTTTGGAAACAATTTCTAACCACGGATTTGGCATACACGAGGTTCAGCCAAAGACGGCCAAGCGCTAACACGAGGGCCTATGGCCGCTAGTTGTCATTATGAATGAAAAGAGCCGCAACTTCAGCCGAAAGATCCTCCCACGTTTCAAGCTTCAAAAGGTTGGTATCAAAGTCAACTGTGTGTTCATATCTTCAAGAAGGTGGCCTTATGCGAGGTGATCACCCATTTGCGTCACACTCACTTCACGCTATAGGCAGGAACGTTTGCAGTGGGCACTTCACCATGTCCACCTGGATACGGGATCAATGGATGGCTCTTTACATATGGGTCCAGGTTTAACCTCAAAAGCGATAATAGGCGTATTTTCATTTGAAGAAAGGCTGGGACTCATTTTCATCCATGATATATCTGTGAAAGAGATGCATACGGATCACAGGCTGTGTCTGTGTTTGCGAAGGTATCTCTTTGGGTGAAAGCACAGATATCCAAATATTAATTCTCACACATATAGAGACGACATTGTGGACACAATGCGTAACTCCACAGGGCTAACATCGTGGATGCATATCTTGAGCTGGAAACAATTCAGCACACGCAGTGGACAGCTCGATCACAGGACCGTAACTATCGATCATGTTTGGGACGCTCTAGGATGATGTGTAGCTGCTCTTAATCCCTTTCCTAACATCATATCCATTCTTTCAACTGCCTTCGAAGAGCCTTTCACTTCCTACAGAATTAATAGATCGCATAATTGAGAGCATAACACATTTCTGCATGTGCTGCACTGCTTCTAGAAGGGGAAGGGATCATATCCAATATTAAAGGCATTTTTTCTATACCAAACTGATACATCCGATTCGTTCATTGCATACATAAGCTAATTTCTATAACATCATAATTGTTTGGAGATGCTTTTTTTGCTGTTTTGTACTTTCTACGGGTTTTATAATGTGTAAAAGTTTTATTAAACTCCTCGCTTAACTTTTTGAGTTATCATTCTTTTTGTGATTTTTTCTTTAACTATCCTAACCAGTGTATTTACACATAATGATTTAAAGTGAGCATTCTCTAAGCAACATTTTTGGCATTCACATCATAACCTATTGCATTCTCAATTTCTGATAAAAAATGTGACAAGAAAGATTTTGATGACTCTGTACTTACCCAAAAATACGTCCTAATTTCTGATGTCTCTGTTGCTCAATTTCAAATAAAGGCTAGGGAGAAAAGAATGAAAAATACAGTACGTAGCATTTTTGAAAATCTTAATAACCATAAATAGTTAAATGTTCTCAAAGCATGAATATCAAGACTAATTTTGTGAAAATTGTGTGTGTGTTCGTTCAAAATTACAAACCCAATGACCAATAAAGAAGTTGATTATTCTGGTTAATAAGATGAGTCGATTCATTCTCAAATATTGAATGAGAAGACTTTGTAAGAAAAAATACCTCCAGTGTGTTAATCCTATTTTGATTTAAATACAAAATTTCTATTTCTAAAGGGTGTTCCCGAATTTGACCGATAAATTCAGAGTTGTGATAGCAGTCAGCATGGAAACGACAAATCCCCATAGTCACAGCATCACCTCAAATCATGTTTAGTCAGTGAAATTCGCGAAAACAGTAGTCGTCGGGGGGACAATTAACCAGACGACGGAAGTGGCCAAACGAAAACGGGAATGTACACATACTGCACGAACACCTCAATGGCGCAAAATACCTTATTTTCTTACCTCACGTCCTCCCAGAGTTGTTGCAGAGAGTACCAGCCACTGTACATCAAAACGTGTGGTACATGTACGATGGTACACCAGCATATTTTTCGATTGCTGTGGGTAGCAACTTCTATGCTTCATATCCCGGGAGATGGATTGGAAACAGTAGATTGATAGTAGTAGCAGGATGGCGATTTGAGATCGATTAATCGAAAAATCGATTTCTTGGGGCAAAAAATCGATTTTTCAAATTGATATGTAGCAGTGAATCGATATTTCATCTTAGAAAATCGACATTCGATTTTTACTGTTTTGGTAAAAATCATAAAATTATTTACAATTAGTTGAATGTACTGTCTTTAAAATCCGTTATATTACGGTGTTGGCGGTTAAAGAGTTAATTTACTGGCAAGAACAAAAACACTCTATTTATCATCACTTTCACTCAATAGCCATGATGTGTATGAGTATCGTGGGATCATCTGTTCCTTGTGAGAGCCTGTTTTCGATTACCGGCAACATCACAAGTAATTGATTGATTAATTGATTGAATATTAACGTCGTACTGTTCAGCTACACGAGGGCTTTCGGCGACGGACCACGTAATTGTGAACTATGGTCAAGTGACGTGGACGACACCTGAGATGGCACCCCCCTCTCCTAACTATCACACCACACCAACGGGAGGACGTTTCAGCTCTCGACAGATTTAACGTGCATCGCTGCCCTACACGGCGGGTCTTTAGTGGTACTGGGCTCGAACTCAAGACAAGGCAAGTCACGATCAGATACCTATACCACTCGGCTACCGTGGCCACACATCACAAGTGATGAACGGAACCACTTGGTATTGAGGTCTTGGTATCTTGAATCCCAGTAGACTTAGATATTAAGCATTGGGAACAATAAGCTATATTATCTATTTTCTAAACTTTTTAATGTAACAAATGCATTTAGAAAATATAAATGTCTTCTTTTATACTTGATGCTTTGATATGGTAATAAAAATAATTGTAATTGTTGAATTCTCTGAACTAATATATATATATATATATATATAAAATCCCTGATTTTACTGATAAGAGATCGTTTATTGTGGTATCTTTCTTGTTTTTCATAAAATTGATTTATATTTACATTGTAAATGCAGACGATTACATTGTAAATGCAGGTTACGATTCGAATCGATTTAAAAATCGATCTTTTTCGGAAAGAATCGCCATCCCTACAGTAGACCTGTTGCCTGACCTTCACGCTTGGGTATGAGATTTGGCGGCTACAAAGGAGGATTTCACGACACGGATCGTCGTTGCTTCAGATGACATCACCAGCACACCGGGTTTATTTGAAAGCGTCCGACAATCCTTTATCCATCGGTTTCGTCTGTGCTATGACCTATGCGGTTGCGACTTCGAACAATACCTTTGACAATCACTTGTTGCATTTCTGACATCAAGCTGTGATGCATTGTTTGTATTGTAAACATGCTTTATGCTTAATGAATGTATATTTCAACCTCTTATTGCTCCTTTTCATTTCACTCGACATCACACCCTATAAAAATGCTTTTGGGAATTACTCCAACTAAATGTGGTTTGAAACCCTATGTTCTAAGTTAATTTGTCGTCCCCAGCCTGCTTACTATCACTCCTCTGAATTCGTCAGTCGATTCCACCCTGTATTTACTTTTCTGTCCCTAACAATTCTTTATTATTTAAAAGAAATAATACCTTTTTTTAAGAGTTATTTTCAAATTTTACAATAATTTTATAGTTTTTTCCTGCTAAATCTGTGTTACTAGATTTGTGCTTGTATTTCTGTGTGCTGTTAGTAAGTGTCTATTTTACTAATAACTTTCAATTTTACTATTGATTTTTTTTCTATAGTTAACAAGGTGTTCTGTTATTTTTTAAAAAAATATTATACTTTTTAAAAGTTATTCCCAAATTTCACAATAATTTTTAAACTGTCAAGTTAAATCTGAGCTGCTAGATTTACACTTGCACCGTTGTGTGCTGTTATTAGATGTCTAAGATACATTATCATATATCTTAAATAAATGTATCAAAAATCAGAGTACTTACTTTTCTGACATATTCTATGACTGATCCTACAATAGGAAATGGTCTGATGTAGGGGATTTTCCTTTTTTTCCAATAATCAAAATTCCGAACAGTAAACCTAAGACAACAGAGAAATTAAAATTTCTTAATCATTTACATTTCTAAAGTTATGCTTAGATGAGTTTTGAAATGCTTAAAATAAAATTTTAAACTCAACTATTTTTGACATCTGCTTTTATTATCACAAAACTGCTGAAACATTTCTGCAGTTTTAATTCAATTACATCATATTAACATTCATCATAAACTTCTCCATTCATGCGCTGCGCAATTGATGATTTTTCGTCATTTTGAATCATATAGCCCATAGGTTCTCAACGTGTGCGATAACGCCCCCTTGTGGGCGTTTCAGGCTTTCGGGGGCAGTAAAAGACCCAGAGTAAATTAGGGGGTGTAGAGATGGTATGAAAGAGCATGCTCAGATTAACCAAACATAATTTAAAAAGATTAAAAAAAACACGCTGATTATGTACTAATAAAAGTAATTTTTAATACTGGTTAACATTCATCATAAATTTCTATTCTTTTGTTTTGATTGTATGTATTTAAAATTTAAATACGTACAATCAACATTAGGTAGGTTCATCCCAGTTAGAAGAACTAATAGAACTAGAAACAAATGAGAAACTAAAAATTAAATTCAAGAATGGCTACCAAGAATTTTGACTGCAGAAGTCGATTTTGCAACTGTAGCCAGGATTATGATCGATTGTTCAACATTTCTGATAACCTTCCCATCTTCTTGCCAATTTATTTATTTATAAATAGTCTACAATGGATTACTTCGTATCGTCAAAACCTCTGCCTGTCCTTATATATATATAAGCTAAAACTTTTATTCCTCTCTTTTAAATAAAGAAGAAATTCAGGAGCGTTTCAATTCCAACAATACCCTATCTACGACTTTAAAATATAATATTACACATTTAAATATATTCGTGGCAATAGCTATTTCAGATTTTTAAGTATGAAACATCGCGGGCTTTAGGGGAAAAATTTAATTAAAAATATATATTTTATTGTTATTAAAATATTTAAAAAAAAATTTAATTCTTGTTTTCACCATGTATTATGTACGCTCTTATTTCTCTGGAGTGGGAGGGGGTTGTACCGAAATATTCACTAGAAAAGGGGGCGCCAGTTCAAAAAAGGCTGGGAACCTATGATATAGCCGAATTAGCAGGTTCCTATTAAGACATTCTTAATGACAGAGACGATTCGTGAGGTGATGTTTCACTCACTTAACCTCCGCATAAAATTAAATGCTGATATTGATTCTCGATTAATCTACAGGGTGATTCATAAATAAGTATACAGTTTCAATGCGCAATAAATAAAGAGCAAGGTAAGATATATGTTATCTGTATCAAAATTGAATGGGGTTATTTTAAATTTTGTTAGAGACAGTCACAGATGCGTGAACTCACACGATAAGCATCTAGTCGATAACCCATTTCCGCCTAAACGCATATTAAGATATATGAATGAAGTCCATCGATACAACTCCACTAAATTAACTGAAAGGGAAGGGACTAATACCCTGTCTCATACGTATTCCCACAGGAAGAAATTACTAGGTGTTAAATCAGGACTTATGGACATCCATTGCGTGAGTGGCATATTGTAGTCCACATCTCATACAATCCATCTTTGAGGGAGATATTCATCGAGGAAATCTCGCACGGACGCCGTCCAGTATGATGGTGAACCATCTAATCGTAGAATGAAGTTGTCAAAGTCATTCTGCAACAGGGACATCCATTAAAGAGATAACATAGCCAAAATAGTGGCTCCAGTGACTGGTTACTCGTGAAAAAAGAAGGGACTGAACACTTTCATTCTAGACACTACCCATAACACATTTGTCTTAGAGGAATCTCTCACTTATTGCACTGTGGCTATTGCCTACGTCAGCGTTTCTCAAACTGTGGGGCGCCCCCCTAGGGGCGTGATAACTTTACGAGGGGGCGCGAGCATACTAAAAAATCGAAAATAAAGCATTATTTTCTAAAAAAATTACTTATTTACTGAAAGTAAACAAACAAAATACATTCTGACATGATAAAAAATAAAATACACATTTATACTGACATAATACACTTATAAATGTATCAGTACTTCAAAATGTACTTTACAATTTATTTAACACAATGCTAAGTTAAGAACAATTTATTATTACCAGTGACCCCATGGGCTGTTCAAATCAGCACTTATCTTGATCATTTGTACGGTTTAAATTTAATTACTTTACTGCCGATTTAAAGTTACGCGATTCGTTCCCCAATGCCACCATTTTCCACTTAGGCACACGAATGTGATGCAATGGGGGGAGGGGAATTCACAATAAGCAAATTCTCTGAAATAAGTCAATCCTTCGCAAACACTTCCAATGTCCTTTTATTGCATTCCAGAGCCTTTGAAATTTTTTATGGATAGCAGTGCATAGAAAAGAACGTACTTCGGAAAGACGTATATATACGTCCAGGACAATTAACGCTTTGACTGAACGAGACGTTTATTTACGCCGGTGATACTTAAGAGTTTAAAGTCGTATTGCAGCTTTTGCTACAAAGTATAGTATCATTGAATTCAATACATTATTATTGTATGGAAGGGGGGTGCGACGAAAAATCTGATTCAATATTGGGTCACAAGCATTTAAAGTTCGGGAAGCACTGGCCTACGTCACTTCCATCAGGGGTGAGACACAAACTTTAAAAGTACATCTAATTGACGGTTAGCTGAGGCAGTGCGTGTATTTTTACTTTTACAGCACGAGAAAAATGTATACTTCTTTATTAATCACCCTGTGTTTTTCTCTCTAATCCCACGAAGCCGAAAAATCTTGATGAGAAGTGTACATAGTTTTAAAGTCTAATTTGAGCTTTCATTTCCTGTGTTCTTTCTTTTTCACCCAAACATTTAAGTTACTTTGACAAGTCTTGGATTCCATCCCTGGTTTTACAAATACATCTAAAAGACTATCGAACGGAAAAAAACTCATTGAATCCCACTGTATTTCAAAGTTCTGATGTGGCAAAGTATAAAAGCTTAAAATAATGAAATATGAAATGTGAAATTGTCGCATCTCCTCATCCCGGTGTGACGGGTCTATTTGCGTTCCTTTAAAAACTAATTCTCTTGGTAAATATAAGGGTCTATAAAAATTATTATATTACAAAGCTTCCTCCCGAAGAAGAAGACGTGACCATGCAAATTAGGACTTGTATATAAAGTTGAAACTTTCAGGTTAGAAAGGAGAGAGAGATTAGACTGCTATCGGCAAGCAGTGATTAATTAAACTTGAAATGAAGTGTGGATATTCAGTAGCTGATTAATGTAACATTAAAGTTGACGATCTGTCAACTAGGAATTAAACTACATTAGGTAGCTAAGAAGTAGAATCTATTGAGTAGACGTAAGTGAGAGATCTAATTATTTAAAGTCTTCTCATATCACGCATACCTCGTTAATTGCTCTCCATATTTGATATTTGGGTGCATCTCTTAACTTTGGTTAATTGAATTTGTGTTGTTGATATCGAGAATAAACTGAGTTATTTTGAATATGGCTAGTCTTCCTTTCCACTCTCTCATACCCTTAGACGCGTCGGGTATACCTTTACAACGGTTCTAATTTAAAAAAAAGTTGACTTTAAATTGCATAAAGAATTTGACTTAGTTAATACAAAAAATGTGTATTTTAAATGTAACTAAAGCAGATACAATGTAATCCAAGCAACTTTCGTATGTTAAACTCCATCAACCATCATATCGTGTAGTGCAACGGAAATTCGTTAAATTAATAGGGGTCTTAAAATTTTCATGCTGGAGTGGTGAGGAAGTAAAAAGATTTGAATGCTTGTTCTCTGTCGTCATTGCTACCAGAACAAAGTTCAAAATCACGATATCTGTCGCAAACTTGCTTTTGTGTTCTTCTGTAAGAAATGAGAAAAAATAAAAGATTTTTGTTCAATAAAGGTTAAGTATGAAAGTAGTTGCTTCCTGTTAGACCAATTTATAGTTTTAAACCCTTTTAGATGAGTTTGGTTTTCTTGGGTATTGCTCATCCCCCCGTACAAATAATTTTCTGGTATTTTAAATAGATTTAACTTCTTATTATATATAAATACCGGCATCCAATAATTTTATAGTTTATTGTGCAGGCCAAATACTTATTATTACATAATATTTGCATTATTTTACTTTGACATATCTGTTAACATTTCTAAGTAAATATTACCCAGCCTGTCTGTGCATTTCTTATTGCAAGGGATATCTCTATTAGAATCTTCTGCATTTGATACATTTTTGTTTGCATTCTCTAAGTAGAGGAATTTGCATTCCCTATCAATATGCTTATTCCTTATTAATTAGTTTTTGAAAAATTTGGTAAGTAGATCAAGGGGGGGTTATCACAGAAATCTTCATTCTTCAAATTCAAAATTTTTAGCTGTTTTTTGAGCCCAAAATTTCAAATCTTTTCATTCCTATAAAGAATTCAAAAATGGAAACCTTCGTTACTGTTCTTTCTGGGAAACTGCAGAAGCTTATCCGGGTTTACTTTAGGTATGAATGTTTTCTTACGTGGATCGCATCATGCCAACCATGTTCACTATGAACCTTTCTTCCACTTACAAGATGTTTTGCAACACTTCCCAGCAGCTTCCTTGTAAATGGAATATGTTTTGACCTCCCCGATAATTCTCACTTGTAAATAAATTAGTCGTCTTGGGCTTCCCTTCCTCTGAAAAATCCTTGATCTACTTCTACTTGGTGCATTGGTGTATAAATGAATTTTTGATCGTTAAAGGGCATCTTTGAACACAATTTTTCTTATTTCGCGTAATAAAAAATGTTACCGTTTTCTTTTATATTTATTTTATTCCTCTTCCCCATGGCTACTTCTGTCAACTATTTCTAGAAATTGACAAAAGCACAAATGTACCTAATAATTTCCTTTCTTGTAAGATTCTATGGGGGAAAATGATAGTACGAGGGCTATTCAGAAAGTAAGGAACGTTTTGGAATTAAAAAGAAACTAAGTACAAGAGAGAGAGAGAGAGAGAGAGAGAGAGAGAGAGAACAAAAATTTATTGTATACATCAGAAAGAGCGACTAAAATTCTACTTTTCTACATAGTAACCAAACAAACTGAGGCACTTATAGCGATGGACAAGCTTTGAAATTCCTTTGTCATAGAATTCTGCCGCCTGCGATCTCAGCCACTAAGTGACGCACACCCTCAGCTCCTTGTCGTCGTCAAAGCGCTGTGTTGCTAGCCAGTTCTTCATTCTTGGAAACAAGTAAAAATCACTAGGTGAAAGATCGGAACTATAGGGCGGATGAGCGAAAACCTCCTATTTGAATGAATTAAGGAGTTCTTGAGTGCAGTTTGCCGTGTGAGCTCAGACATTGTCGTGCAAAAACAAAATTTTGGACGTCAACTTTCCTCGGCGCTTGTTTTGAAATGCTCTCCTAAGGTTACGCAAAATTTGACTGTACCGCTCAGAGTTTATTGTGGCACCACGTTCGAGAAAATCAATCAGAAGCACGCCTTGCCTATACCAAAACACAGTCGCCATAACTTTCTTTGGTGACAAGGTTTGCAAACATTTTCTTGGTCTTTTGGGGAAACTTGTGTGACCCCAGTGCATGGACTGTAATTTTGTCTCGTAATTCACGTGTCTCGCCCACGTCTAGTCACTAGTTACGATTCGATCCAGTAATGAATCACCATGCCTGTCGTAGGCCTCCAGAAATGTCAAAGCTGCCCCCCTTCGCTGACCTTTATGGTGGTCTGTAAGCACACAATTTCGGCACCCATCTTGCACAAAATTTGCGGTAAGTTAGCTTTTGTGTGACATTTTCAAACAACAAAGTCCGTGAAACTTGTGGAAAACTAAGCGAAAGCTCCGTTATTGTGAAACGGCGGTTTTCACGAATCGTTTCATCAACTTTAGCGACCAGTTCGTCAGTCACAATGCTAGGGCGTCCATTTTTCTCTTCATCGTGAACGTCAGTTTGTCCATTTTTAAACTGAATGCTCCATTTTCGGATTGAACTTTAATTCATTACGATGTTTCCGTACACTTCATACACCTGCCGTTAAATTTCCATAAGTCTTGAGATTTTTTCCAACAAAAACCGCACCTCACAACTGGCGGGATTTTCAATTGCAGTGCACATTTCAAATTGGAATATCGAAAAAACGTGCATCGTGGAAATGTTCCCGTTGTGATGGCTGAACGCCGACTGAGATGCTGAGCACTTAGACACCAAAATGTAAGTGATCAACGCGCTCTTAGCGACGTTCCCTTACGGACGGAAACGTTCTTGACTTTCTGAATAGCCCTCGTATCTGCTAAAATGGAAAAGTTTGAAAGGAACATTTGTCATGACCAAGAAAAATACTTGTTTTATGAGTAGAAAAGGATATATCTCATTTCTTATTACTACATAATTACCGTTTGATATTTACCAAGAATTGAATCATCGCCGTTTGCAACGTCAGTGGTGTTAAGCCAGAGCTCATTGGAGGAAGGAATGGAGATGTGTTGCGTTTTATGATGAAAACAAGTTTTGCCTTGGTGTGTTCGTTAGAAGGAGGCCAGGGGAACGCCTGCAACCAAACTGTCTACAATCTAGACACAATGGACATACACATGGAGTCAAGGTCATGGGAAAAATTTCCTATGGCAGTAGGAGCCTTCTCGTTGTTATCCCAATCACACTGACTGCCAATTTGTTTGTCAGATTAGTAATTCAGACTATAGTACTACCATTCATGAACAGTGTTCAAGGGAGAGTTTTTCAACAGGATAACTTTCGCCCTCACACCATTGTTGTAACGCAACGGGCTCTACAGAGTGTTGACATGTTACCTTGGCCTGCGAGATGACTAGATCTGTCTCAAATTGAGCACGTATGTGATACCATTGGATGGCAACTCTAGCGTCATCCACAGCCAGAATTGACCGTCCCCTTAATTGACACAACAAGTGCAACAAGCAAGGAACTCTACACCACAAAGTGACATTCGGCACCTGCGTGACACTATGCATGCACGCTTGAAGGCGTGCATTCAACATTCTGGAGGTTACACTGGTTATTAATGTAACAGCATTTCTCACATTTAAAATTTAACCTGGGCTTTTGAAAATTAAATTAATTAATCAAATTAACGTGGGCCTCGATCTGACTACGTCAGACAGGTGGCTTTAGCCATAACAATAATTAACCATGTTTTTTTCACTTCAGTGTATTATGGATCAAGATGTCTAACAGTAATACTTTTTAATAAAATGAATCTTTTTAATCTTAAAATCATCAAAGTTTCATTCAGGAACACTTATATACATATATCTCTGTATATGAATAATGTTCAATATACTATTTACACCGTAACAGTTATTTAATTAATAAAAACACTGTGAGAGAGAGAAGGAATTAATATTATTAAAAAATATATAAGATACTCTCTGATTAGAACATCATTATCCTATTAACTTTCTTAATGCGCAGATTTGTAATATGTTTAATGTTATTGGTTTTTTATAAGTTTTTCTTAATATGTATCTCAAAATGTATCGTTTAATTTGCTTAATCATAGATACTACCACCAGCTAACTTATTTGAAATTCTTTCGAATTTAGCTGATTTATTAATTTTAACTTCTACTCTTTCACTTCTTCCAAAATATTTATTTGAATTTTATGTACTGTGCTTTCATATTTTTAAGCACTGTTGCTCTTTAAAGAACATTTACGAGCAATTATGTTTTTTAATGCTGACTTCATTATTTTGGATCATTATACAGAAGTTTCTATACTATATATTGATGTTTTTGGTTGTTAATGATTAAATTTTTCAAATTAATTTCATCATTTTTAAATTCTTTGCATAGTGAAAAAGTAAATAGATTATTCTTTCCCTATAGAATTATGAGGATTCATATTTAAGAAGTTAATTTTTTGCAAAGAAAGCATGATTAAATAATTAATATACACTTCATAAAAAAACGATTCACCAAGAACGAGTTGTTTGTTGTAATGAGCTCGAATCCTACGGCGAGGCAATTTTTCAGTCATTGAAAGGTATCCTAAATTGCAATGCAACAGAAATTTTGACCATCAGATTGAGAATCTCTTCTTATAGACACTTGCTGATTGCACAGTTCTGATGCGCTGTAGTTTCGCTATTCATTCACTGGGTACCAAATTTTAATCATTTGAATATTGGGTACAAATTCTTTGCATACAAAATTTCATTGCAATGGGATAACTCTTTCTTGGTGCGTCGTTTTTTTTGTTTGTTACAGAGTGTGGTTAAATGTAAAAGATATGAAAGCTGTCGCCTTTTGAAACTAGTCTTATAATCAAAAGAGTTTGCTGTAATATTCCACTCCACTCTGTATTGTCTAACTATCTTTTACCTATGGTTTAGCATTAAAAACTATAGTAATTTAGTACATTAGGCATGCATACATAATTATATCCATGGAATCAAAGGACCTTTTCCCTTATTGACTAAAAGGGCTTATGAATCTAATTATTTTAGAATTGAAAACGATTTAATTGAAAAAATAAGTTGTATGGCTTTTGTTTTAAACAAATAAAATATTTGTAAGACAGCAGCTGTCAAACTGTCTCTTATATGATAATACTCATTTCTAAAAAGGTTTTTTCAATTCTGTTTTATAGAAAAGGGACCCGGATGTCTGTAGATCTGAGAAAATAAAATAAAACATAGTAAATTTTTTTTGGAATGAAAACAGCTACATTTTTAAGGAAACTTCCGGTGTATTTTGATACTATAAGATAGAAATAGTCTAAAAAGAGTAATTTTAAATGGATCTATTATTCCATGATTCTATATTCGAACTAAAACCCTCAAGGTTACGAACTTATGCTAATCATAACAATCGATCAGTAAACGAAGACGGAAACTCTTACGTTATCGGAAGTTTTGTTCAAGATGGATTCCAAAAATAGGTACTGCGTTGTGCAAAAACCAAACATTTCTGCACCACTTTGTCTTTTCTCTTCGCAAGGGAAAAGTTTTTCGGTGTTGTAATAGTCAATTTCTTGTCTCCGAATGATACAGCGAAGGTTGATTCGTAAGGCTGGTTATCATTTTCCTTGCACTTAAAGAAACCACTTGGCGATCAGTGCTACGATGAAAATGCCAAAAACATTAATGCTGGTGCAGTTAGCAGATCAAGTGGCAGATTTCCATGAGAATTTATTCATAAGCTAGTCGTCTTACGTTAGTAAGCCCCATTCGGTAATACCTAGACTTACGCTACCCGGAAGTTACGCGATTTTCAAATCTCATCGATTCGTCTTTCGTTTGAGAGCTATAGAACTCGATTACTCACTACGCGTTTAGCTAATGTGCATATTCGGATGTATTGTGTGGAATTGACGTTTAATCATAATAATTGATTTTGTGTTCCTGTAATACCCAGACCAGAATTACTGGATTCCCTCAATCAGGAGCTGATAATTGATGAGTTCATAGGAATGCATGAGCAAGAGCAAGACATTGAAGAACTAGAGTGTTTAGATCCAATTCAATAAAAAAATTGAATGACAGTTGGGAATTATGCAAAAGCCCTCAGTTTAATTGAAACAAGTAATACAAAAAATTTTTTAAAGTCAATTCCTACTTAGATCAACAAAGAAAATTTTTATTTTAGTTTCTTTTTATTAAATAGTTACAATTAATATAAATATGTAAAAACTTATGACAGAATCATAACATTAAGTGGTCATTAATTTTTATTAATTATCATTAAAGTATTGTACTGTCATCCAAAATAATCGTGTTATAAAATTTCAGTTCAACTGAATGCTTTAAAACGTGAGGAAAAAAAAAGTTTAAAGTTTTGATTCAAGTCGCTAAAAACGAAGCCAACGTGGCTGTATCTCTAATTCTTTATATGATTAGTTTCAGTCAATTAATTTTAATTAATTATAATTAAATTAACGTATTGTCACCCAAAATAATAGTGTATAGAAAATTTCAACTCAAATGAGCGCTTTAAAATTTGAGGAAAAAAACCTTTTCAAGTGTTGATACAAGTTACCAAAATGGTTGTTAAGTCACCAAAAATGATGACAAATTGGTTGTTTTTGTAATTATTTGAATAATTAATTTTAATCAATTAATTTTTATTAATTATAATTAAATTACAGTATTCTCATCCAAAGTAATCATGCATATAAAATTTCAGCTCATTTTAGCGCTTTAAAATTTATTTTATTAATGATCGAAAGTTTGAACAAGATAAATATATAGAGAGTGTCAGCTAATAGAAGGAATTGAAAAAGGGTTACAAATTTTAAAAAATATAGACCAACAAAGAATGTACTTTTTTCAACAAAACGAGAATTAAAACAATTATTAGCATGCTATGAGGAATTTTGACACGGAAAAAAATCTTTGAGCAAGTAGACTACTTTGTTATATTGTATGAAATCTCTTCTACATCAAAATAACTTCGGCTTGCAATTTTGTATTTGCGTTACCTAAGATTTTATTTAAAAAAAGTTATTACTTTGTTTCGTCTTTTGTACTAATATGCGAAATGTGATCCCCCCCCCCGATTTACGTGGTTATCTCTCAGTCCCACCTATCGCGTTAGTTCGGTGTATTACTGTATTGGTGGAAATTTTAATGAAAATAGAAATAAAAAAAAGTCTTGGCTTTTTAAAGTAAAAATAAAAGTGTGGAAAAAATTGCTCATTTTTTTTTCTGTTTATATTACAATCTAAAAAGCTTACTCTTCATATGAACATTCAAAATATCAAAATGTTACCAATAAAAAATTTTATTTAAGAATAAGGCAATTTTTTAAATATATATTAGACTTTATAGTTGTGACTAACAGGAAATTTAACTTGAGATCACAGAATCAAGGACGCACTTCACAACAGAACTAAAATATTTCTGATTTGAGCAGAATCGGAGGATATTTGAAACAGAAAAGCATTGTTTTGAAATAAAATAAGAAGTAAGACACTTCACATAGTTTGCCTTAATTACAGCATACAAAATAATATGCAAGATCATTTCCTTTTTGTCCTGTACAGTTTTTTTAATCTCTTATAACATCAGAAAAGGATATTATATTCGAAAATTATAATTATTTTAGTCAAACATTTTACTGAAATAAAAATAAAATGCTTCATTGAAGAAATAGAACAATACAAATGCATTAAATTAAGATCACAATTATTTGACATCAAATTGCCTAAAGATTTTTAGTAACCTTGAGTCACAATGGACAATATCTAGGTCAGAATTTATTTTTCCGCTTTCCATCGAAAAGTGAGAACTTCTAAAATTATAATGAAATCCTAGGAATTCAGATTTTTGAAATTAACTTCTTATGGCATGGTAGGGAAAAATTTCCGTTACGCGTTAACAGTTACGGTTAGCGATGAACGTAAGGTAGAAATGAAGATCCGAATTTTCCCCACGTTTTAAAAAGCGCCATCTAATTCATATTATCTATCTCAGACAAAAAAATAATTACAGAATCTGAAAGATTATTTTTTTGGCCACGATAAGGTATATTTTTTTTTACAAAATAACGATATTTTCTATTTTTTACAATTTTTTTTTTAAATGAGTCAAAATTGATACGCTTTTATAAAAATGGTTTCTAAATCATTCTCTTTAAGTTTCCTTTCATGTTAATGAATTGATATTTTATTCTAAGCAAGTTCATGCTTTTCTCTTTTAGAATCAGTCATTGAAAAAAAAAATTCCGAAATCTTTTTTTTTTGCGATTTTTCAAAAAATACTCAAAATTTTAATTAAATATTTAATAACTTCATTATTTATAAAAATAATCTAACGAAATTTTTTTCCCATATGTAGAATAGTATTATCCGTAATCTGTTCAAAGATTGAAAAAATGGATTAAAAATTACGGCTTTTAAAATTTCTTTTGTGTTTTTCGTCTATTAGCCTTGAGCTGGGAGCCCCCTCTCCTCATTCAACAGCAACTTTTAACAAGTCTTTCCTCTTTTAGCTTTGCGATACATACTTTTTTTTGTTTTTACGTTACCTAGAAGTCAAATTGTAATCAATTTTATAAATTAAAACAAATTGGAAGTGAGTCTTTAGTCTACCCGAAGTAGGCATTTGAATGGTTCAAAATCTGTCAAAAATTAGTTTAAGAAGAGTTTGTTGGATATACAGTTTTTTAGTATTATGTATTGAAAATGAAAAATTTGGTTTATACTTATACCTTTTCCCTCCTAATTATTTTTTAAATACAATTTGAAATAATAATGACAATAATAAATTTGTAAATTATACATAAGATTACTTCAAAATAAAACTTTATTATACAATTCAATACATGTAAGCCAAAGAAGTTAACTTTTAACACGTTTTCACACTGATACACGCACACATTTTTTTAAACATGTATATTGAATAAAATGTATTTCAAAACTAAATTGTGCAATGGTAAAATCAGGTGGCATGTAAATAACATAATTTCATCGAAAATAACGCAGTTCTATAATGCATAATAATAATAATGACATAGAAAAATATAAACGATTGCAAAATTTAACCCTTTATCTACCGACGGTACTTATGAGTACCATTTACTTTAAATTACATAGAATAATCATTTTTACGAATACTCTGACGATACTTAGCAGGAATATTCCTTTAAGTCCACTCTTCCAAGATATATGGCAGCACGGGTTCTATGATGAGTATTTTAGCGGCGAAGGCGAACAGTTTTATATCAGAAATTTCGTTTTCAGAGCATTGCGAAGAATGACATTTTTGTTCCGAAAAAATAGTTCATGTCAAAAGGTGTCTTATTTTTGTTTGTTTCTTAATGAAGACCTTAGAAAACGACTTGACTATTTATTTTAAGTGAACAGTGTACATAATTAATTTTACAGTTGAACATCTTTAATTTATTAATTAGCTCTAAAGGATTAAATTTCCCAAATGTGAGTATTTTTTATCTATGTCCTTTAATTTTCAATATAGGGTTAAAAATATGTTGCATGAAAAAAACTACAGTGAATCATAATGCGGTAGAATAAGGGGTAAACGTAGGAAAGATACTTGCATTTTGAATATTTTCATGCATATATTTATTGATTTTCCCATTAAAGTCGCATTGATAGTTTCCATTGCATTACGGATTCTCAAAAGGGCTATTTGTAACGGACTTCGTAAATTTGTACCACGGGCAACTGAGGAAGGCGGCACCGCAGTCGCCACCACAAACTTCTTACAAACGTCGAGGACTTTTGAGTCTCTTTCTTCTTCTTGAAATATGACTCAAAACATATTATGAACATTGATCATAATTATGAAGTACAGACAGACTTCGATTTAGCGAACCCTTATTTAACGAATTTCGCGATTTAATGATTTTTTTTCTTTTCCCGATATTAAAATGAAAGCAAAAACCCATATTTAATGAATAATAAATCCCGAAACAACGAATTATTTCAACAGCTGAATTTTTTAAAATTATTTTTTTCTGTTAAAAAAAAATTGGATTTTTGTCCGAAACAGAAACTAGATTTTTATTGTAAGTTACCAATTTCGACGGCCAAGGCTGCAGAGTTTTATTAGACTTAACAAGTGCAGATGAGTCACGAGTGTAACCTATCATCCGAGTTTTGAATAGGACAGGAAACTCCTTCCTTATCTCATCCCACTCCACAACGAAGATGATATTTAAAGATTTAACGAATATGTTACATTTGATGACGGACCACCTGAGTATGAACTGTGATATTCAGGAAACTGCTGATTTATCGGAGCCAATGAATAGTGATTCTGATGCCAAAAATTGATAATGAAACTTTTATCAAAACTATTATATTTCCTAATGCTTTACGTTGTTCGTGGAAACTGTGAAAACATACTTTATGAGCAAGATGTAAATGAAGCAGCATTTTCTTCTGAGAAAATGAGAGAGTCGAAAAAAGAACTACTTCGAGACAGGAATCAAAAAGATTTTCCAACATCTATCAGTCAATATTTTAAAACTTCCAATTATAACTGGCGCGTAATGTGTGTTGTTGCATGTAGTAGAATTTCCAAAAGGTAAACGCCAACAAACAAACAAACAAAAAAATTGTATTTTGTTTGGACCAGATATAACGAACGAAATGTTCGATTCCGATGAATATGTTAAATCGAGGACCGACTGTATGTTTAAAAAATATATATTTTACAAAAATTTTGGAAAAGTAATATTGATTTCAAACAAAGTTTTTGTAAAACATTTCTGTGTACAGTCGGAGCGCGAATTACCGAACTCTTATTTAACAAATTTCGCGATTTAAAGAATTTTTCTTTTCCTTAATTAAAATGAAGGCAAAAAACCTTTATTTAACAAATAACAAACCCCGAACTAACGAATTACTTCAACAGCCGAAAAAAAAATTCTTTATCAGTATGGATTTAAAAAAATTGGATTTCTTTTCAAATGACATGTTTTTTTCTTCCGAAACAGAAAAAGACTTTTCTTTCAAAAAAATTTCGACAGGAAAGGGTGCGGCCCATTATTAGACATTACAAGTGCAAATGAATCATAAGTGTAGCCTATTACATGAGTTTTGAATAGGACAGAAAATTCCTTTCTGAAACTCTTATCAAAACTGCTACGTTTCCTAATGCTTTACATTGTTTATCGAAACTGGGAAAACATATATGCAGCAGAATGTAAATGATGCAGTATTTTCTCCTCAGCATGAAATCAAAAAAGAACTCTTTCGAATCGGGATTAAAAAATATTGTCGATACCCTTCAATTTCTATTTAACTAGTGTATAAAAAATCGCTAATAGTATTTTTAGTTGCTGAATAAAAAGGGTGTAATTTTGAACTACGGATATTTTTTGTACAGTTGCTTATTATAGGATTTCCAAAAGGTAAGCGCAAAAAATTTGTATTTTTTTGGACCCCGATATTACGAATAACCCCGAATTAACGAATAAAATGTGCGGTTAATCGAGGTCTGACTGTTTTTTTATTAAGGTATCCGACTACCCTAATATGAATTTTTAAAAAAAAATTGACGATTTTTTTTTTATGATTTTATTTTATAAACCATCTTATTAGCTTTAAGTTTTTTTTTTATTTTCTATTCACTAGAACAAAAGCTACAAGTATTTTAGTAAAAGCAGATGCCAAAACTTTACATAAGATGTCAAACTTTAAAATGCATTTTACTCGAAATGCGTTTCCTTCGAAAAGTTCAAACGGGGACAGCGATTACTGAAAAAGCTTTTAAAATAATTCACTGAAATTTTGTGTGTATGTTCTGTTTTACAGTAGAAGTGTTTTAACCTTCAGATTTATCAATCACTGTTTAATTACAAAATTTACAGTTCTTTATGTGAGTATAATCACTGTTTTTTAAAGCAATTTCATATAATAGCTAAGATAAAGTGCTCGTGCTTTTGTAAAAATTGAAATATCTCTTATCCTGAAGGTCATTTCAAAAAGGAATAGCAAAGTAATACATCAAAATTGAAAAATTCAGAATTTGTTAATTTACTATTTGTGCAGAGCATGCCTTCTTTATATAATTTTTTTTCTTAATTTTTACCAATTTTTCCCATTTTAGTAGTAATAATTTTTTTCTCTTCTTAATTTTAGCCTTCTTTTTTCTTAAAATGTACTAAATAAATCTAAAAACCACAAAAAATTCTCCACATTTCCATTTTTGTAAAAAAAAGTTGTCGCAAGTAGTCGGGTACCTTAAAAGACAGTAAAGATAAATATTTCAGAGTGAATTATTTCTTTTTAAAAGCCGCATAAAAATATGACATACCATGAACAATTCCTTAAATTATATCAAACATTTAAAAACCTATCACTTTTATAATTTTAAAATGAATAATTAATAATCACGTAAATACGAGTGATTAAAAAAGGAATAAAAATAAATGAACTTTAAAAGGGTTAAGAAATATATAGATTAAAAGTACAATAACATTTTAACAAAGATATTTCCTTACCGGTAAAGCAGAAATGCGAAAAGAAAAATCAAGAAAGAGGTCAACCATGCTTTCAACGGGAACTCGCAATCCAGCATGACTACGCGAAAAGCATTCACAGGCTACTGTGCCTGGACGCGAAGAGATATTTAACCCTCGCTCGGCCACTTCCTACATCCAAGTAATTTCTTTTTTTATTGATAGACAAAAAAAGTTTAACAATGCTCTCTCTAAAATTACTCTTTTAATTAGAATGACGTCCGCTTTCTCTTCCTTATCGGTTGTTATCTCATGAACAGCGCTTAGTGTTATTTTACCACACATCTGGGCAATGAGATAAGATATATCGACTTGATAATTGATATGCAATTGACAGAAGATAATGCGAAGAAAAAAAATGGGTAATAAGAGTAGTAAAATTATCGATATTTTTCTCTGTTAATCTTAAATATAAAATAGGGGATTATTGCATCCAAAAGCGATGTGAAATGGTATTTCTACTAAATTTTAAACAATTTATCGTATCTTTTTCAGCAGCGTTAGCGAATTTCTAAGAAAACTCAAAAAGTGTATTGTATCCGTGTGATTTATTTTTGATGCTCCTACATTTATTTATAGACATATAATAATCACATTTTTTTGTTCAATCAAATCCAATTCACATTCAAGGTATAATTAGGTTTTTAACAGGTCATGAAATTATGTCAATTCGCTATTCAGAGATCGTGGATTTTCGATGCTGAAAGCTCTTGCAAGAAAGATTCCGGACACACAAGACGGTCTAACGTTCAATTTGAAAATGGATTGAAATATGTGTGCCATTAATATTAAACATATGTTTTGGATTGATTATTTACTATCCTCGCAATCTGAAGCAACGCAAGGGTTAATGGTGACGGATCTCGTAATTTACAACCCCAGACAACCGGCGAGGACGACACCTTAGCTTGCATCCTTCTCTCGTCAATTTAAATATAAATAAAGTTTGTTATATTTTTAATAATCACGAAAGAGATACACTCCTCAAAAGGGAAATTACAACACCAAGAAATATTTCACGTGTCGTCATGCAAATTTCAGGAGCAATAGTGGATAGTGGAGAGATGGATATGTAAATGATTAAGAAAATAGACAAATAAAAACATTATAACCAATTTATTCAGTATGTAATATACCCACCTTGGGCAGCTATACAGGCCTCAATCTGGCGAGAAATTCGGTCAATTAGGCCATTGATGGTTGCATGGGGTAAACGTTGGCTAGAGCTACACCCACTGCTGTACGCAGATAATCCATGGTTTGTGGTAGTGGTCCTCGGTTCATGTCACGTCCAATGTCCTTCAGTTTGTTGGTGGTATTCAGATCTGGAGAGTTTTCCTGTCAGACTGTTAAAAGTTCGCCATGCGAAATGCGGCCTGACATTGTCTTGATGGAATACCGTATTGGATGCAACCTGCAACAAGGGCTCCACAAATTATGTGACGTAGAGTTCCACTGTCAAACTGCCATCAATGTGTTCCAGAGGCTCTGTGTAGGACAGGTCTGACGCTTGGCGAAAGAGGTTGGTTCGCAGAGTTCTCCGGACCACCGTTATACTCGTCGACGGCCGTCATTCCTCCACAGACAGAAACGAGATTCATCCGTGAACAATACCCAATGCCATTCGATGATCCAGGTACGATGACGATGCATCCACGCCAGGTGTCTAGTCCTGTCTTGAGTGGTCAACAGTACTCCTGTTGCTGGTACCCGTGCTTATAACTGTACTTCATGCAACCTGTTGTGCGTGGTTTGGGTGGACACAGGTTAGGCAAATGGCTTCGGATGTTGCGTGCCATGGAGAAAGGGTCTCGAATAGTTAACTGGCGAATACACAGGTCTGAGCGCTCTGATGTGCACCTGTGCGCACCACTTCCTCTTCAAGATACTCGCAGACCTTGTGAGCGACACCCCCCTGAAGTCGCTCCCTCACCGTCCTGCCTACCGAAAGGTGTTGGAGGAAACAAAGCATGACCAGAAAATTCCATAATAATTCTAATTTATTATTATTCAAGCACACTAATCAACCGCAAGTTAAACCATAAGAGGAAGCCCTAGGAGTGATATAAAGAAAGTAATAAACCCTGAGTGAACAATTGCAAGTAAACAGATCAATTTAATCTTATCAATCTTATCCAATAAATTCCTAATCCACTAATTTCGTATAGTCGCAAAACTCCGTTCTTAACTCAATTTGAGTAAAACACTAAAACTTCACCTTAGTGTAACGCTGCAACAGATTCTCCGCTTCTTTTTCCGTACAATTACCAAACTCTGACTTTATATACTCTTAACTAATCTACATATCAGGGTTTCTTCTTGAGAAAGATGGCTGCGAATTAAACGCGAATGCTAGCCCAAAGATTCGCCTAGAGGATTAGTATGAAGGTCGCGTAAAGACCCGTCACAACTTTCCTGAATCCATCGAGTGGCACAACGTGGGATGGTACTCAACATTAATTGCTATTATGAGTAGGTTTGATAATACGGTCACATTTTCTGATCGCTAACTGATGGTATTGAGCTCGCTGACATTTCAGGGGCATTTTATACGCTTCTTCGAAAGTTGCAAATGCTACGCAAACCCTCAGATGCTGTTTATGAGAAGGGAAAGTTGCTGGTCTTTATAGCCTGAATATGAATACCACGTAATCACGTGCGTGCGCAAATTTAATAATTTGCGTATCCATTTCACTACTGTCGCTCCTGAAATTTACAGGACACTATTTGCATTATTTCTTGGTGTTGCAATTTCACTTTTGAAGTGCCTTCACTTCTAACTTCTCAATAAACGAGTTTTTTTTCTTTTGGTAAGCTGTAACACTTACCTGCTGCCAAATTTATGATTCTGTCCTTTTTTGTAAAAATCTGTGATTTTGGAGATTTTTCCAATCTTTAAAGAATTAATAGAAAGTAACAGGTCACACATTCTATTATACGGAAGAAAGGCGTGTTTAACGGTGAAATGTTATGAACTCTTAAAAATCACATACTATTCAATGCTGACCGTTGATGATATTGAAACGTGAATATGCGTAACCTTTTTCCTAATTTTTAAGGGTTCACGTAAGACACAAGGCAAATTAAAAAAAAATCGGTTGACGGACTTGCTTCATATTTTAGGATGAATTAAAGGCCCCCTTAACGTAGTATATTTTATTTATGCTTATATCTCTGCATTTTATACTCGGTTCCCACAAAGTATATTACTTGTAATTAACCTTTTAACCCATTATTTACCAACGGTACTTATAAGTACCACTCACTTTAAAATTAGATAGAATAACCATATTTTTACGAATACTCCTACGATACTTGGCAGGAATATTTTTTAAGTTCACTATTCCAAGATACACTATGATGACTATTTTAGCGGGGAAGGCGAATGGTTTTATAACAGAAATTTCGTTTTCAGCTGATGGCGCTTTCAGCGGATTGCGAAGATTGTCATTTTTGTTCTGAAAAAATAGTTTATGTCAAAATGTGTCTTATTTTTTTTGTATGTTAATGAAGACCTTAGAAAGTGATTTGACTATTTATTTTAAGTGAACAGTGTATATAATTAATTTTACAGTTTAATATATTTAATTATTTAATTAGCTTTAACGAATTTAATTTCCCAAAGTTGATTATTTTGTTTATGTATATCCCTTAATTTTCAATGTAGTGACTCAAAAAAAATATTGCATGGAAAAAAACTGCAGTAAATCATAATGCGGTAGATAAAGGGTTAACGTGCATATTTTTGAAGAAAACCGGCAAAAGAAATATTTTTATTTTATTTAAGAATCCTGTTTTGCCAAAAAAAAAAGAGAAATACAAAATCAATCAAAATTTTGTATTAATTTCGGAGTTTGATCCACAGTGAGAAGTTGAATATTGTAGAGTAGAGTTGAATATTGCAATCTTGCAAGTACTTCGACTTTTATCGTCTTTCTTTTTGAATAGCTATTTCTAAGAAAAATATTCATTCGAGTATTTATTTATACCTTTTTAACAGATATATTATCATTAACATTTATTTTTAAAAAAAACGATTTAAAATTTTTTTATATGATGTATTTGAAAGTTAGGTACATTGCCCAACATTGTAATTATTACACATATAACGACTCTCTCTCTCTCTTTCCTTTGCTATCCCTTTTAGCGCAACACATAGCGTATTGTCTTGTGGAAGCTTCTTTTTTAGGGTTGGTGAATATATATAAAAGAAAATTTAATAAATATAAGAAACAATGGCCTTTATCTAAATTTTTGAAATCACGACGACGAATCACAGTCAGTCTCACGAGTGCAGACGATTATAATTCGAGTTGGAAAATTACAGCAACATAAAATACGACAAATCTCGAATCACCTCGAGTATACCCAGTTTGGCCTATTTAGTGCACTCGAATTAACTCGAGCACACACATTAAGGGGTTAACATTGGGGTTTAGTATTATAACATAAAAATTTTGCGATTACATAATAATGTCTAACTTCTAGCTTACGATTTAGTATAAAGATCATGAATAGGATTATGACTATAAGTATTTTCTACTGTAAGCTGTATTAAATATATTACAGTACACACTAGTAATAAAAACGCTTCAGAAACGAGTAACGCAAATGGGTTGAAAATCAATAGATGTGAGTCAGATGGGTAGTAAAAAAAATTTTAATTTCCATAAAAAAAATAAATGATAGATTAATTAAATTCGGTAAATTAAAAATTTGTCATTTTGATACAAATTTCCCCACGTTCTTTAAAATGTAACAGAATGATTTTTCAAGTACTAAAACTTCAAAAAATACAGCTCTTTTCAATTTCTACTTAAATCAAATTCATATGAATTCAAAGAAAATATTATTTACAGCACATGAAAAATGTATACAAATTAACATTCAAAATTCGATGCTGTCTTTTTTATTTATGCAATGTGTGTTGCTTGTAGTGAATTTTTTCTTTTACATCATTGCATTTATTTTCAGAGGAGAGTCATTCCTTCTTTCCAAAGCAACCATAACTTCTTTTGCCTCTAACAATCCCGCAAAAGTTATGAATTCCAAAGGCACCTGAAAAAAATTGAAGCAATTGGAATACGAATTAAAATTTAACATCCCATTTTAACATTAAAAAGTATTACTGTGCAAAACCTAGGCATTGATGGGTATAAGTAAGTACCTTTGTTTCAGGGCATCTTTTGATTATGAAGTGTGTAATGACATACGTAAGACAAACTTTGATCCCCATGAGCCCAAATCTTATTCCGATGCAATTCCTGGGTCCGGCTCCAAACGGAAGGTATGAGTATGGATCCCTTTCAGCTCGTTTCTCGGGTGTGAATCTGTATCAGCAAAAACACAAATTACATGATTTTTTTTGCTGGGAAACGTTGCTTTATTTTATTGGGAAATGAATAATTGTGAATATAAAATAACATAAATATGATACATAAAATATTGTTGAATCTGTTGTATTTAATTAAATTGTATTGAATAAACAATGTATCCGGTATATCTTAGTCGATAATTTTACACATTAGACGACTTTTTGGAATATTATTTGTGATTTCTTGGTATTGATGGAGTCTTAAGTGAAAATATTTGGTACGGGGTGGGGCGTGGGAACTTCCTATTTTGAAAATGCAATAAAATAAACTACATGTTCCATTCGACTTTATTGTTATCTTCCGCCTATCATACAACATTGGAACTTTGAATTTATACAGTTTTAAACACAAAGTCTGTTAAACGTCACCCTGCATTATCGATACGCTGATGCACTCGATTTTGAAAACTTTGAGTCCCCTTTACAAACATATCGGATGGGATCTTGTCGATTTCGGCTTGAATGTTGTTCCTTAGGTCTTCTAGGGTCTTGGAGCGATTTTTGAAAACCAGAGACTCGAAATAAGCTCACTCATTGGAAGTAATCAGGAGGGGATAAATCAGGTAAGCAAGCAGGCCAGTTTACATCACCTCGCAGAAAGATCAGTCATTCGAAAATGACTGCTCTAAAAACACCCCGGGAAACCCTGGAGTTGCGGGCTGTGGGCCCATCTTGTTGTAACCACACGTTGTCAAGATCCATTTCTTGGAGAGTGGGTAAGAAGAATTCTTAGATTATTGTCATATACCGATCTGAATTGACACATGAACTCGTTCCACATTTTCAGATGTTCTAACGGTTTTCGTAGGTCCTCTGCTTTCTTTGGAGACATTCCCCGTTGCTCGAAAGGCATCCATCTACATTAAAATACATTTCCGATCAGGAACACAACCTCATGGAGGAATATCGAAGTGGTGATGAAAGGCACGTTGCCCTGCAATCACCGACCGACCGTTAAAGAAATACGCCTCCACGGCAAAAGCGCGCTGCTTACAGGAGGACCACAACAAGTTTGAGACTGAGACGAGCGGGAAAACAAGTATCCCACATTACCCCTTCCACCGAAATTTTCATCCCATGTACCTCTCCTCCCTGTGACATCGCTGCAACAATGTTCAAAAGAGGAAGCTCTCGCCCCCCACTCTGTGCCATATATTTCCATGTATGAGCCAAGAATTTTTTAATATTTTTAATTTGAAAGTAAGAGGATCGGCTTTATTCGAATCCGCTAATCTCGGGGAAAAATAAATAAAGAAAAACGAGTCTTTTAAAAACTTTTTTAGTGAGCCACTCTCAAGAGTGATTAATCTTTTACAGCTTAAGGTATGTTTTGAATGGAAATTTCATTCTAATAGAAGGAAAAAGTCACAAAAATCCTGCTAAGTTAGTATCAGAATCTGAACTTTCGAATAGTTCGAAAAATTCTCATTTTCTCTTTGGGATGTCTGAATGCATATGGAAATCATTCAACGATTTTTGACTCCACAGCATTAAATATAGGTCGACGATCACGTGCAATATACAAATTTTCCCCTCATTCATTTTCAAATGTATTAGTTTCGTGTAGGGTTACCAGAAGTAAAACAATTGACATTAGCGTTTTGCATTACAGAAATTGGGAAGGAAAATATTCCACCTCCCTTATACGTTTAGCAAAATTTACACTCTCATGGTGACATGTTTAAAAGTTATAGAAATTTCTTTTTTTTCCCTTTCGGTTAATATATGTGGTTTGAATTTTGGGTTAGTTTTTGAAGAAAAATCTAAGTCATGAATCGGCTTAAAATTAGGAAATATATGGTATTTTGCAGTAAACAAGTGAAAAGGCTGCAATATCTTTCAGGAAATAATTCCTGTTAAAATTTATACTTTATTATGTATTATCAAAAACCCAATAACGGATTTTTTATTGATTTATTTTTTATCTATTCTTTCATTTATTGCTTCATCTCTTCCATGAATTGCATTTGCTTTAAATTGGAATTCTACAGAGCAATTTATATGTTTTTTTGAAGGGAAGGGGATTCAATCTGATTATTTTAGATATCCTCTTTATACATGAAGGAAGATTAGAACTGGGTACCTTCCGATCCGAAAACGAGTATCTTAGCCCCCACGCAAAAACGATTGTTATAGAAAAGAGGTTATTAATGGTTTATGTAGGTATCCCCGCCACACTACTCCCCTGCCAGTGATTCGACGAACGAACGATACCATATTCGCGGCGAGCGTGTGAGCAGTTGCGTCATTTTGAGTGCGACGGCTTTGAGGGTTGCGCTATTCGTGTGTGACGGCTTGTGTGGGGTTGCGTCATTCATGTGTGACGGCTTGTGGGTTGCACCATTTGCGTGTGACGGCTCGTGAGTTGCGTCATTCGTGTGAGATGGCTTGGCTGGTTGCGTCATGTGTCTGACGGCTTGGTTGCATTTGCGGTGGATAGCTGACACCATGACTGCTGCGGTTCTCTTTGCACCGTCATTGAAGGAATATTAGAACTGGGTAACTTCCGATCCAAAAACCGTCCATCTTAGCCACCATGCTAGAACGATCGTCATAGCATGGAGGCTATTACTGGTTCATATAGATATCACCGCCACACATATAGCAAATTTATTAAATAAATGGAGATACTTTTAACAATAAAATAACTAATAAATATTTATAAATTAAAATTTATTGTTCTGTAGTAAAATTCTGCATCTAACGCTCAGAATTTTAAGACAACAAATCAGAGATTTTAGAATATATACTTTTTATAGTATCACGCAAGACATCTAATAACAATATGATCCATGTATTATGGAAGGCGAAAATAGCATTATTTCTGGAAAACTGTACCATTAGTGCTTCCTATTTTAAAGAAATTACACAATATTTCTTACCTATCTGGATCAAACTTTTCTGGTTCCGGAAATTTTTCGGAATCTCTGTGTATAACGTAAATAGGAATAGTCAGAAGCATTCCTTCCGGTATGGTAATTCCAGTTTCTTTTAGCTTATAATCGGCAGCTGCTGATCTTTCCAATCTAAAACATGATAAAAAGAAATGTTTATTTGCTAACTGTGGAAGAACGATTGAATTGCATTCTAATAAGAGAAATAATATAAATGTGATAATCACAGGCTTCTTACAAGCTATTGCTTAAAGATCAATATTAAAGTAACATCAATTTAATTTTGATTAAACGTAACATATATACCATGTGACACCTAAGACACGGGTGCCACATGTGGCACGCGAAGCAGTACTCAGTGGGACTCTATAAAGTTATGAGATAAAGTTTGCATTAAAAAATGTTAATTATTTTTTACAACTTTATAGCAGGAATACATATATTTGATGTACACTCTATAGCAAAAATAACGACGCCCCAAGAAGGAGTTCTCCAATTGTAATGAAATTTCGTATGCAAAGAATTTGTACCGAATATACAAATGATTAAAATTTGGTACCCAATGAATGAATAACGGGAGCTACAGCGCAACGGAACCGCGCACTCTGCAGGTGTATATAAGAAAAGATTCTCTATCGGATGGTCAAAATTTCTGTTGCATTGCGATTTAGAATACCTTTCAACGACTGAAAAAATGCCTCGCCGCAGGATTCAAGCTCATTGCGAACAACTGTCTGAGTTTGGAAGATGCCGTATCATTGTATTGAAACAGGTAGGTTGGATAAATCGGAGAATCGTTCGCCATATGGATCGAAGCGAAGCTGTCTTTAGAAGATGCTGGCAAGAATGGTGGACAGTGGCAGATTTCAGCGTCGTGATGGTAGCGGTAGACCTAAAGCCACAGCAGATCGAGAGGACTGATTGATTGTCAGATCAGCTATCACTGCACCTGATTTCTCATTATCAACCATCAAACGTGCAACCCGTACACGAGTGTTCACCATAACCATTCACAGACGGCTAATAGAGCAAAATTTATGCTCGTACCGACCGCTACACCATCTGCCATTCACGTCTGCCGATCCAGATTACAGTTGTGTTTGGTTCGATTACGTTGGAATAATGCTGACGGGGTACGTATAGTGTTTAGTGACGAATCCTGCTTCCAACTGTGTCCTGACGATCATCGAAGACGTGTCTGGAGAAGATCCTGCAGCGTGAAGTTCCTGCTTTCACTATTGCACGCCACACAGGTCCTCAACCAGGAGTTATGGTCTGTGGTGCCCTTTCTTTTGACAGCCGGAACCCTTTTGGTCGTCAAAAGAGGCACACTTACAGAAAGTGGTACGTCGATGACATTCTGAGATCTGTTTTGCTACCGTTCCTTTTGCAGTTCCCTAGCCTTATTTTTCAGCAAGATAATGTCGGACCGCATACGGCACGTATTGCTATGAACTTTCATACAGCTTATCAAATACTTCCTTGGCCAGCCAGATCGCTAGATTTCTCTCCAATCGAGGATGTTTGGAATATGATGGGAAGGCGACTGTATTCACTAAGGGAATGTTGATGACTTGTCTCGACAATTGGAGTAAATCAGGAAAGAAGTACCGCAGGAGACCATCAGGGTGCTTTATCACTCTATGCCACGTCCTGTGGCAGCTGGCATCCAGGATAGAAGAAGGTCAACACCTTATTGAGCTCGTTACTTAGTAATTATGTAACTCTGAAATAAATCATTCAATTATTCTGAAACTTTAATTATTTTCTATTCTGTACATATCCTTTCTACCCACCAATTTTTGTCTCTATCGGACACCTCGTTCTTGGTGCGTCGTTTTTTTTGTTATAGAGTGCAGATTATTAATGTTAACAAATATTCTTAAAATGTACATACTATATGTACAATATTAACTTTTTATTTTTTTCGAAGAATAGCTATATTTCATGAGTTCATTTCTTATTTAATAAATATCTTTATAAGTGATGCATAATTAATATATTGCCAAAATCTGTATTTTTGACTTCTATTCCCTAATCTTACATGCTTTGGCACGCGAATCGAATTGTTTTAAATATTTTCTACTGCTTGGTACCTGAATCATAATGGTAGATTGGTTTCACACACCACAGCTAAGAGATTGTCGAGATCTGTCATATATACTCTACTATTTGAACATTATTATTTCTATTTATATATTTCATAATCCATGATTCGTCATTGTTTATATTTTTCTCACAAAAACCATGTCAGTTTCTATGACACCATCCCTTTATATGTTAAAATGGGCGCAATGGGTATCAGTAACATGACATTGTTTTGAATTTGATAGGTTCTAGGGCAGGGATGGAGAACCTTTACGGATCAATGTGTATAATGAGTATAATGTGTATAAATGTGTATAATGAGGTACAGGCGTGTCGTCAAATAATTTTGATTATTGGGAAAATAATAAAACTAAATACACTAACAACTCAAAACTATTTACTACGAAAAAATACTTTTTGTACTGTATAGTACTAAATATTTTAGTTGTACGTGTAATTCAAATTAAAGTAACATTAGTGTGACTTCTGTTGTTGTAGATTGGATGACAAACAACTTTAGAATTGTAAGGTGCTACTTTTAGTAGAATGCATGCTGAATTGGAGTCATCTGCCAAATGGTTTCTAAGAAATTAATTATTTTTATGTGGTTCACGCGCGTTTTTGACAAGAGGATTTGTGATTTGTTTCAGAATGCCGTTTTACAGACGATGTTCTGCATATCACTGTTCCTTAACATAAAAACACACCGCTTTGTCGCCTTTACTAATAATGCCATACTTCTAGATTCACAAGTTTGAAATTCTCTGTTAGACTTAGTATTTGCAATTTTTGTTGTTTTGCTGAACTAGCCATATTAGATAAGTTAAAAATCGTAAATATAACAAAAATTTAAAATACAGCGAAATTGACTATGCTATGCATAGACAAATTTTGCATCCAACGTAACTAAGGCAAGACAAAAACAAACGAGGGTGCTCACCGCTGCCCCGGGACCGATCACTCGCGTTTGTTCGTAATACTTCATAGTGAATTTTGTTATTTTGAAATAAAATGCAAAACATTTTGATCACTGGCGTGTTGCAAATATTGTGTCGCCCAAAATATTGTGTTCGGGTGCTCTTCAGAACATTTTCTAGCTTATATCTGTAATGAAAGTAAACCAGACTGAAGTGTGCATATTTTATTTTAAGAGAAAAAATATAACAATCTATAAAAAATGTAGCCATTTAGAGGAAATTAATCTTATTACAAGTGATACAAAAAATTTCTTTTAAAGTCAATTCCTACTTAGACTAACAAAGAAAAATTTTATTTTAGCTACTTTTTATTAAATAGTGACAATTAATATAAATATGTATATGCATATGACAGAATCACAACATTAAGTGGTAATTATTTTTTACTAATTATCATTAAATTATCGCATTGTCATCCAAAACAATCGTGTATATAAAATTTCAGTTCAACTGAATGTTTTAAAAAACGTGAGAAAAGAAATCTTTTAAAGTTTTGACCCAAGTCTCTAAAAATGAATCAAAAAATGACTGTCTCTGTAATTCTTTAAATAATAAATTTCAGTCAATTATTTTTAATTAATTATAATTAAATTATCGTATATTTACCCAAAGCAATAGTGTTTAGAAAATTTCAGCTCAAATGAGTGCTTTAAAATGTGAGAAAAAATTCTTTTCAAGTTTTTACACAAGTCGCCAAAAATGAGACCCACGTGGCTGTACTTGTATTTCTTTAAATAATTAGTTTTGATCAATTAATTTTTATTAATTATAATTAAATTACTGTATTGTTATGAAAAATAGTTATGTATAGAGCATTTCAGCTCAATTGAGCGCTTTAAAATGTATTTTATTAACGATTGAAAATTCCACGAAGATAAATAAATAAATATATAGAGAGTGTGAGCAATAGTAGGAATTGAAAAATATAGATAATCAGATTCAGGAATGCTTTCAAATACAGTAAATATAGAACTGACTGTAATTTGTATGTTAAAAATCTAGCAATATACCTGATCTGTTGTTGAAAGAAAAATCCTTTAAACTTACTACTGTAAAAACAGATGTACTTGGAAGTATAAATAAGCCTTTTCGTTTGTAAGAAAAAATGAATATCTTGTAAATCTCATCCGTTATAAGAATTGTCAAAAGTTTTGTATAATGTAGCAGAAGTTATGGTAAATTTTGAATAGCATTTATATTTAGCTTAAACTACTATATATTACTAAAATATACCAACATTTAAAAAAATATTTGTTTTTTTAAAAAGCATAACACATTGAGCTTCTCAGGACACAACTCGAAACCTTTTTGAAGCCTGGGAGACAGCTGGTACATCAAACTTTATCCATGGTATAAACTGAACTACAATTCCAGGAAAAATGAATAATTTCTTTGTTAATTAAAATTATTTAACTAACGATTAAAACATTATGTTAACAGATGAACATAAATCTACATAAGACATAAATCAAAGTTTCCAAAACCCCATCGTATCGCCAGTTACTGCCACCACGTCGTTCCTCTCAAAGTGGAAAATCCCGCTCTCTAAAGGCCTTATCACACACACGTATTTGGAACAACCATTTCGGGAAAATTTTCAAGAATCTGTGAGGGTGAAGGGTTGCCGTAAGCAAAACAATACGCTCTGACGGTAGCTGTTCCTTATCTACACATTTAAAAATTACTTGCCGATTCTTCTGCTTCGGAAAATAAACATCCAATATTATTTCTTTTATTCCGCTCGCGCTTTTGTTGACGGTCGTATGCAGAAATGGGACACCCTTCTGTTTAGAAGATTATACACCATTTAAATATTATACGTCATTTCTGATGTGTTTGACGAATCCGAGGCTGTAATCTTTACCGTCATCTTGTTTATGACGTAGGGATCTGAAGAACTCCATTGTATAGAATTTCAGGCCATTTTTATTTGGAGCAATTCTTTCAGCTTACTAGGAAAAAGTTGTCTAGAGCCGTGGCTATGGCAACTTGATAGAAATTGCTGAGAATGGTTGCTTTCAAGGAAAATTGCTCCAAATACGCGTATACGTGTGATAAGGCCTTAAGATCGCTAGGATGCACGCAAGGGCGACACAATGCCACCTCCCAACGAGGGTAACGCTTGCTGTAATAATTTAAAGAATTTGATATCATTTCTGATATTGTATTCAATCACATAGAAAGCATAGAAAAAGTAAATATTTTACTGAATTATTTACTTTACCTCACCGTTGGTGGAAATAAACGCAAAGTTTCGGATATTACGTTATCCAGGTACTTCATATTTTGTACTGCATCATATGTCAGTTTTCCCTTCGATAAAAAAAATAGAATTATTCGAGAAAAAAATGATACTCTATTAGAGAAAATGATGTTTAAATAACACTTTCAATAACTTTTTTAAATTTCAATATGTGTATCATAAACATATGAGGACAAAATGAATTTCGGTAACTACGGGGTATATCGTCGAACAATTTTCCCAAATCGGAAGACGTCACCAAATACCGTGATAAGCAGCCAAAACATCTTCACACGCGTTGAAACACGATAATAATAAAAAGAATATACAGACACACTTGGCGACGTCTTTTGAATTGGTAACATATTTCTGTTTCATAAAGGTTGATCGTTGATGTAATACGTAAGTGCATGAATCTTTATATATTTTTAAACTTTTTGAATAATGAAATAAATAAAATATATTTTTCTTTTTATCTGTTTTTAAAGCGAGACAAGATTTCAAGAGAGAGTGACTAGCTTATTTATTTTTATTTAAAAACTTATTTTTCAAATGATAATATTAAATTGGTAAAATCCTACTTGAACCCCCTAATTTTTTCGACACCAAACATTTTCGCCAAATGGCGTCAAAGAAAAATCTCGTTTTTCAAAATTGGCTACTTTGTGCTAAATCCGAAGCATGTAGAACTTGGCGCTAAAATCCTAAAATAATTGGTGCCAAATTTTTGTTGCCAAATAGGGGGCTCAACTAGGATCTAATTCATTAAATCCGACTACGTTGAATGATTTTAAAAAAGCGCATTAATGGATAATTTTCACGATATTTAGTGTCACTCAGGAAAACCCACTTTAAAACTTTCAACTTCAACGTATTGTCCTATGCAAAATTTTACAAAGAAGAAAAGAAAAGAGTTCTAGACAACAAGGGCTATGCTATTTTTTAAAAATATTTTAATCGAACAAAACTTTCAAAAAGAGAAATTTTCCTTCGGTATAATCTTCTTTTAAAATTCAGCGCTTTATTGGTAAAAGCAAGCTCTAGCTGTAACAAAAATAGAATGATTAGCTAATAAGCTGACCAATTTATTGATTGATAGTCCTCCTTGGGGACTTATAAAAAGTTTGCTCTTACATTCGCCTCTTTGAATGTCTGAACGATTTCATCGTGAAGCCTTTCTTGAATATCCGGATGCAAGGCCAACATGTAGGTCACGAAAGATAAATTGGATGCCGTAGAGTCATAGCCGGCGAGGAAGAACATCACACACTGTGCCACTAATTCATCCATAGAGAGATCTGAAATAAATCACTTGTAGGGGATGAATGCTAATCGGAAATTTTTAGTATAAAAGTTATGTCCTTAAAAAAATGTAAATATTTCAATCTATATTATTAAAACTGAAACTAAATTTTAGATTGGGAGGGATCCTAGCTGGGCACACTGCTTGGCGACAAAACTTTTGACACCACCATCGTCAACCCCCCGATTTTGCTTGGTTTTCATCCATGTCATTTTTTGAAACACGGGTTTTTGGCGCCATTTGGCGAAAAAAAAATGGTGCCCAAAACAGCAATGTTCCCAGCTAGGATTTTACCTTAGATTTTTGTAAAAGTGTCATCCACACCGAATTCACTTTTCCAAATATCGATTTTTGATTAAAAGCTATCATGTTATCATTCATGCTTAAGAATTCAATATACTGTAAAATTATAACACAAAATTCAGACCTAGAGGACATTTATTACTCTAAGTTATAAAATTAACTGCTGGATGGTTGAAAATTACTAACTTGATCTTATGGAATAATGGAGATCTATCTATTAAATGTAATGAATAAAAAAACATCGAATCGTAGAATATTTACATATTATCGCAACATATTGGCAAAATTATATGAAACGAAGTGCATGGTTGCCAATTCAGCGCATGTGACACATACGAAACTGGGCGAATAATCTTGGAGAGTTGTCTTGTTGGCATTGCTGCGATAATACGTAAGTACCAATCGTGGAGTAGAAATTTCAAGTATAGGAGGCCAAAAATGCCATCTATGTCACTTGACTTGGTTTTAGTTGAAATTTCCGCTTATTTTATCATTAGAAGCCTTTTGAATGACTCTAAAAAGAAATTAATAATTCAAACTGATCTACTATTTCGTATGTTGTGGGATATCAAGTCAAGCAGTCCCTTTTTAAGGATAAAAACATTCTGTCGTTTCTCAATATATGATGTCTAAAAACAACACACATGTAGGCAGTGTATCATTAGTTTCAATTCCACTGCATTGGATGCATTGTTGTTATCATGATGTCCACCTCATTCAAATGTCTTCTGTTAACCTGATTACTTTAGAAAATCTTCTGAGAGGATATTCGTTCGTTATCTTTTAATTCCTTTCATTCCACAATATATATAGCCCATTTCCCGTAAAAATATTTCCCTTTCATTAAAGCACAAAAGAAATATTTTTTTCTAATGAAAACAATTTTAGGATGCCTAATAACGCTGCAGAATTATTCAGACACATATTAACCTATTAACGTGTCAATACTTTTATACGAAAGAATTCTCTTTAATACTTACTTCCTCTGCATACTTTGAATATGAAATAAATTTGAAATGTGTGTGTGTATTTCAAAAAACATAAATAACTTTCTGATATATTTAAAATATGTAGAGTAGGAAAAAGGCGTCAAAATAATAAGAGAATTCTAATTTTGATGACAAGAATATCTGGTTTGAATTTTCAGTTACATTTTACTCCATTACCAAAAATAATGGCTGCCAAATCTCACTGTATGGAAGAAATATCGTTACTTCAGTATTATAACGCTGACCAAATTCTTCAAATTAAAATACATCGCCAAATGACACGATATGTAGCCAATAGTGGAAAACCTTTCCACGCATGCTCGAAAGCAATGATAATAGAGATGGCAGTATTTGGCAGTATTTTTGAATTGGCTACGTTTTTTCATTTCGCGAAATTGGTCGATGGTATAATACGTAAGTACCGGCATACCTTTCTCAACATTTAGAGAAATAGATTCCACTCAAGTGTCGTTTTTGACACTCGATCCCAAATTGTCCATTGTATAATTCTAGTGAAAGTTGAATTTAAAAATATTATTTACCTGATTAAATGTTTAGTAAATTTAATGATTTTCTGTGCATTGCATATTTTTGCAAAATGTACAGATGCTTCGAAATGTGAAATATATTGTTTGCGTGGGTAGGAATGGATGAATGCGTACACAATAGTTTAAAATATTCATCAAGAACTAGGTTAATAAAATTATATATTCGCTTTAGTATACTAGATCAAATTGAGCATGAAAATATTCTGAACTTACTTTTCTTAGAAGCACCTCTGAACACTTGATGGTCAGGATTTACTTCTTCGTAAACGGATATCGCTTCAGTATTTTCTTCCTTGTATAATTCTGATTTTGGATCTTGCGACATTTCTTTCGTAGTATCCATTAAAAGTTGTAGAAAATCGTTTCTGGTCTGAAGGAAAGAAAAAAATCATACTTCACACATAATCAGGAGCATTAAACTTTTATATAGCAGCACATCTTTCGAAGTAAAATACTTTTATATGTTAATTTCTTTTTAATTTTTCACCAAGAACCACCTAGTATTTCACTACATTATTGTGGTACTAATTTCCATGTATTCCTCATTTGTACTTTGAACTACAATATCAATTTACTGTTATTTTCTGTTTTATAGCTTCAGAAATTAAGTTTCCTCTACAATGAGGGAGAGAGTATTAACCTTGCTATTTTAATTGAGGATTTTTCTTCTATAATGTATTTTAAATGTTCTGAATTGTATATCTTAAATAAATCTTATATTAGCATAATGTAAGCTAGTGTGTAGGACCACATGGCAACCTTAGTCGCAGAGAGAATAAAATGCTTAAAACTCGAACAGGATTAGAACTTACAGCTTTCTAATTTAGAAGCAGAGACTCTACCGATGCATTTTTAGGTTTTAAGTTCGTTTTGTTGTTTTTATTATTACTATATATATCTAAATCTAACATACTACGGACCGTTTTGATTCTGAATATATTTTATTCTACATAAAGCACTTATTCGAATTGTATACACACAATACAGTTTCTGAAATGCATATATTAAAGAAATAGACATTGGATAGCTTTAAATTAAATTTATTTTTATTAAAAATTTTAATTGGATTAACATTTTATAAGTTCAATTAAAAGTTGTTTGATTCAGAATAAATTTCCAGATATTTTTTCCAACTACCTCTATTAAAAGAATAAAAAAACGAGTAAAAATTGATTTCTTCACGTAGGATGGTTAAGTCATAAAAAATAATAAATATATTGATTCTGAATGACATACCGTAAAATCCGTCGTATAACGTGCACTTTTAACACGAAAAATAAAATCGATAATAATTACGGGTGCGCGTTATACGGCGGGTATAAAAATGATAGCTTTAAAAATTAAAAAAAGAGATGAGCATTATAAAAACTTAGGCTTCTACTTGTATCGAAATACTGTTTATTAAAAGAAATGACATTGTTTATGAACTCAAAAGGTTGTAGCTCTAGAAGTTTACTATTTCTTCTAAATCTTGGGACAATACCTCGAATAAATGACTTCAAGACGTAAAAGCATTGCAGATTTACATTTCAGGTTTCTTCGTAAAAAGGGGGCAGGAGTTATACGGCGAATATACCTTAGAATTAAAAAATGCAACTTGGAAGTATAGGTGCACGCTGTACTCCAGATTCTACGGTATATATGTGAATGTGAGTTTCGTTCATTTAAGATTCTGTACATTCCTTAAGGCACTGGAGAAAGCACATGGATGATTCGTAGTCATAGAGCAGCGATACTCAACCTGCGGCCCATGGGCAACATGCGATTCACTGGGCCTTTTAAGTGGCCCGGTTATGGTTCATTGCTCTGAGAAATTCATTTACTTAAGAATAATGTACTAAAGATTTAAAAATTTGGTGGAAAGTTCTTTCAGTCAATAAATGAAATGTATCAGTTTTTATTTTTGCTGTCGATATCGTACGGGCTCAAATTGGTATTAGTTTTTCCTATTTGAAACTTTAACGGTTAATGATAACATACAACAGGGGAATAGCAACCATTTTATGGGTGGTGCTAATTTTTAACTATCTCTCATGTCTTGCAAGTGAAAAATATTCGAAGAAAATAGGTTGTTTCAAGATGATTTGGAAGTTGACTATTTTGTAGTGGTAAGCAAAAACATGCATCTCTCAATAATTGTTAGATTTGTCGCGTTAGTGTAGTACTTAGAAAATGTCAATAAACAGGAATCATTCAATGACACTTTCCCTTTTGAATCTCTTTCAAGAGATGATAAATAAGCTTTCTTGTGTGTGCGGGAATAATCTTTGCAACCTCAACAAAGTGTTTTATCAATGGGAATATCACAGTTGTAACAAAGTGCATCCTGTGAAATTTGTTACATTATTGGTTTGTTGCATTACTGATGCAGAAATTGTGAAGGAGTGTTTTTTTAAATGCTTCCAATTTAGTGTTTGATAAATTCAGTAACAAAAATAAAAAATATAAAACACAATAATGAATAAAACACACATTTTACACATTTTAAATTTTCTACGTTTTGGCCTTAAAACATACCCTCCCCTTCCCCATTGGTCCTCATACTGCGGCTCAAATAAAATAGCTATCACATGTATGCGGTCCGGCAGAAAAAAGATTGAATATACCTGGTCTAGATTCATATGTTGACTAACTATATATGTTGGCCAATTTGTTCTAATCACGGGGAGGATTATCTTGTAGCGGATATTCACAAGTTTATTTTCCTTTGAATAATTCCTGGGATTTCTTTTTTATAATTGATTGATTTGTGTGAGAAGTCTGCCTCGTGAAAGCACCATGACAACATATGTAAATGAATACTGACATTAGAGCAAAGCTGATGTAAAAAGGTAAGAGGGAAAGATTGTGGTTATAAGGTAATTGTGTGAATTGAAATATTAGAGGATGTTCTAATCAGAGAGTATCTCCTAGTTAGATAATCTTAGAAATACAAGCAACTGATTCCTCTTTACTTTACGCTTTCTAGAGCCAGTGTAGCTATGCCTGAAAGTTGTCTGTGAGAATTAAGTGTATTTTTTTATGTAGGAGTGTATTTTAAATGTATTTTTGAATAGAATCCTATGGTTATCTTCGCTGCTATTGCATATTAAGAGGTAATTGAGAGTTGAGCTTTATTAATAATGTTTTCTTTTACAATGTCTGTTCATCATTCATTCTACAAACTACCGTATTTACTCGAATCTAAACCACACTATTTTTGAAGTATTAATGCTGGTGAAAATTGGATGCAACTTAGAATCGAAAGCGAAACATTTGTTAGTAGGGGGGAATTGAGTTTCCATTCTTTTCAAAAGAAAAAAAGTAACCGTCATTCTGGTCATTTGCATATGTGACTTAGCCCCTTCTGCAGTTTATCTCCAGTACTCACTCTATTCTAAACATCGTTGTCTGCTCGTATTAGGAAATTTTATTTGTATGCGCACTTTCTTTTAATCCCCTAAACATCAAGAATATCTATGATAGCATCAAGATAAGTTCACTATGACGCAAGTATGAAAAAGGAGGCAATTTTATATGCTGGAAAAAGAACGGAAACAGAGCAGCGGTCTCTGAAAATTTGTTACGGATGAAACAAATATACGTCGATGACGTAAAAAAAATCATTAATTTTTGCTTGTAAATGTTTAACAGTCTTTAATAATTCTCTTATATTCTGCTATAGTACATTCTTTTTAAAAAAAATGTTGCGTTACAAATGCATTGGATAGCACGGAAAACGACATCATGTGGGAAAATGGCGATGCCGGCACCAGCGGTGAAAATGGGAATGTCGATTCATTTTCGAAGCATGATACTGATGGTTAGAGTAATTGTAGGTTCAACTATGTATTTTAATGCTTATTATACAGAAAAAAATTTAACTTTTTAGTATTTCACATTAAGTATCTTTAGAATGAATATTAATGAACTATTTACATAATGTTTTATTTCTTCTCAAAAACCTGTAGAGAATTGGAGGTGTGGCTTAGAATTGATGGCGGATTAGATTCAAGTAAATACGGTGTATCGAACTTTGCTTCGTCTTAATCTTGGAAAGGAATTCTGCTACATTTATATTTCAGGCGCGCGCGCGTGAACACTCTCTATTCCTATAAAAATTTACTAAAATTCGCACTTACCTGACCTGTTCTTTTTCTTTCCTCTATAATCTGCAAAGTAACATCCCGAAAGAAAGAAGTTGCCTTGGGAGGTATAACAGATATCCGTAGCCACTTCACGAATTTGGGAAACAAAACTGTAAAAAAACGTAGCCGGACAAAAATCACTTTACAATTTGAAATATGAATTGCTTTTTTGAAAATTAATTTTTTTGCATGAATTAAGCATCTGAATATCAAGAGTTAGGATTTTAATAGTTGAAAAATGCAAATTTTCTATTGTTGCTTTATGTATTAGTAAAAGTTCCCGTGTTTTTTCTCTCAGAAAGCATCTGTGTGCATCATTTTTAATTGGTGAAAGTGAGGTTTCGACTCTAGAATTTCTAAGGGGCTTGTGTATTCACCAATCGGCCCAGAGAGCCCTTGTTCAGTTCATATCCAATATTCATCAAGAAATTCAGGAGATACGGAAGAAGATATTGCATACTGTTGTGAAAAAAATATGCTGTAAAAACCGATATTTTCGATCGAAAATTATGGTGATCATTTAAACACAAGTAATATAAAAAAAGTTAAGTCAATTCCTACTTAGATCAACCAAGAAAAAAAATTAATATAGCTACTTTTTATTAAATAGCTACAATTAGCATAAATATGTATATACATATGACAGAATCACAACATTAAGTGGTTAATTAATTTTTTATTAATTATCACTAAAGTATCGTATTGTTATCCAAAACAATCGTGTATATAAATTTCAGTTCAACTGAATGCTTTAAAACATGTGAGAAAAAAAACCTTTTCAAGTTTTGACACAAGTCGCCAAAAAGGTTGCTAAGTCGCGAAAAATGATGCCAACGTTGCTGTATTTGTAATTCTGTAAATAATTAATTTTAATCAATTAATTTTTATTAATTATTATTATATTATTGTATTGTCATCCCAAATAATCCTGTATGTAAAATTTCAGCTCAACTGGGCGCTTTAAAATGTATTTTATTAATTGAAAATTCGACCAAGGTAAATAAATAAATAAATACATAAATAAATTAATATAGAGAGATTGTGAGCTAATAGTAGGGATTGAAAAATACTGTTTTCTATTAGTTCAAAAAGATTTTGTAGCAAAATATAACTTCATATACATAAACAAGAATATTCCATTATGAAGCACAAAAATTATGTTCCTTCAAAACTGTGAAGGGATTTTTGGCCCACCTCCTGTAATTTGTTAAATTACTCGAGCAAATTTTTAATTTCTTAATATGCAATGCAAAATGAAGATGTTGCAGTCTCTAACATGTTCCACATACTCTCGATTTTATTTTTTCGTGGAAAAGGGTACCTATGTATTATATCGTTAACTAACTTTGCTAAATCAAAAAACATTACCAAATCAAAAAAGAAGATGCTAAATCCTGAAATCATTCTCTTGTCTTGAAAATAATCTTTTTCGTATGCGCGAGCAAGATTATTGTGTTATGTATGCGTGGGAACATATTTCATCTATTGGCTGCATATCGCGGCATTTGGCGACGTCTTTCATTCCTGAAATTGGTTGACGGAATAATACGTAAGTACCAAAAAAGATCTATAGTAAAATGTGTGTTTTATTTTAGTATATTTTTGCAGCACGTATCACTAGATGATGTTTTGGCAATGTTTTTAACTGTTCAAATTTTTGAAGCGAAACATTTTTGCGCTCGAGAGTGAATGAGAAAATTGCCCAGTTTTGCGTAACAGTGAAAAAGCGAACGGGGAAGTAGTCTTCCCCCCATCCCTCCGAATCGTTGCCATGGTAAGGCGAGAGAGAGAGAGGAGAAAAAGGGGAGAACGGGGACACCGCGTGACTTGCGTCACATCGGTGAAAAAGTTGGATAATTGCCCACGTCTCCGACTGGTCAACTTGCCCACCTTCCAATTAGGGGTCCTTTTCCCCCAGACCCGGGAACATTATCAATGGTCGTATCAGTTGTAGTGTGAGCATTACGGCGTAGACAAAATAGCTCTCGCAGCAAAAGTGTGCCCTTTTGAAATTTTCTTTAGAATGTTGGCTACATGGCGATGTGTTTGGTGGCTAATTTATTTCTTTAAATTTCATTTGCGTTGAATTATTATTAATTCTAGTCAGAATGCCTAAATCAAATGCACAGAGAGGAAAATGGTTTCGTGAAAGACAGAAAAAAAAGAAGAAAAACTAGCAGCAAGTCCAGTCAAAAAAGTGACAAAAAAAACAAACAGAAAAATAGTGCAAATTCATCAAGTGCTACTGCCAAATCTCGATCAGAGTACATGAGAGAATATCAATCACGGAAAAAAACATTGCAAAATACTCTCTTAATGCCGAGTTTAAGGGATAGAAATGCTATAGAGACTCTTCTAATGACAGCACAGATTAATACGGACTTTGTGAACTACCCTGTGCCGTCAACTACAGAACCCTCAACAAGTGTAGTGCGTGTTGGAACTGCTGCATGTGAATCGATAATAAATTCTATCTTACGTTACAAAGACTATGATTTCCATAAAAATGCGTGGTCACGATAGCCTAGTGGTCAAGGTATGAGATCGTGGCTGGCATGTCATGAGTTCGAGCCGAGTACCACTTAAGATCCGCCGTGTAGGGAGCTATGCACGTTAAATTTGTTGAGAGCTCAAACGTGTGGTGTGGTAATTAAGAGAGGAGGGAGTGCCAGCTTAGGTGACGTCCTCATCACTTGACCATGGTTCAAAATTATGAAGTTCGTCACCAAAATCCCTCGTGTAGCTGAACAGTGATCCGTTAATATTAACTCACCCATAAAAATGCTCACAAAGATTTTCAAAAGCTGTTCGCGTTGATAATCCTTTCGGTCACGGGCGTTCGATTTGTGATAGATTATGGTTTAGAGATCATTTGAGAACGCCTGTTGCTGAGCAGAAAAATATTTTACCGGAAATTAATTTAGAAGACATTAAAGAATGTTACAATTGCCGATAAAGTTAAAGTAGGGAAAAGTATACCACATTTATCAAAATATAATAGTTTTGTATACCCAGAAATTCCAACATATCTTCAGGGCTGCGGTAGCCCAGTGGTCAAGGTATCGGATTATGACAGTTATGTCATGAGTTCGAGCCCAGTACCACTAAAGACCCACCGTGTAGGGCAGTGATGCACGTTAAATTTGTCGAGAGCTGAAACGTCCTCCCGTTGGTGTGGTAGTTAGGAGAGGGATGCCAGCTCAGGTGTCGTCTATGTCACTTGACCTTGGTTCAAAATTACGTGGTCCGTCGCCAAAAGCCCCCGTGTAGCTGAACAGTGTGACGTTGATTTTCACTCACTCACCCAGCGTTACTTCCTACTTTGGATTTAGTATCACAGAAAGACTCAATTTGCCACGAATACTTTTCATGCAAATTAGGCGATTGAGACATGTACTTGGTCAGTTTCGAATAATAAAGCAAATAATCAATGTTCCAACGTCACCAAAAAAGTTTCACTTTTATCGCATGGCGTTCCACGCACCATTTTTTTTTTATCAAATGATTTGAATATATGGAAAATTTATTTTCCATTTATTTCAGATAAGAATTTTGGGATTCTCTTCTAAGTACACTTGATGCATCTTAAAGTCGAATAGTCTAACACAAAAATGGGTGGAAATTTAATGTGGGAATTAAATTATTTGGAATACAAAACAATATGTCATGTTAAGCAAATTAAGAACTTACAAAAGAGAAAAATCCTCCAACTGAAAGTGATTCTGAATATCTTTCTTGCCATCACCACAAATTGGTTTTCCGGATCATTGTGGGAATCTAATTTGGTGGAGAAGGCTGCACTGGCAATCAAATCCATAGTAAAAGCTCCGTACATCCTGAAAAGTAAATCCTTTAAATTTTTCCTTAATTTATATTAATTTGTTCTTTTCGAAATGATAATATAGATTTAGAATTATAAATTACAAGTGTATGATTTTTAAAAAACTCTGGAAAAAGTGGAACATGCGTGAATTTAAGAAATAACTACAGAGAACATTTTTTTTCTATTAAGAAAGCTTTACACAAAGTTAAGTTTTAAACAAAATATTATACATAATACATGAGAGTAAATAACTCAATTCTGGAATTTTTATTAATTCTAATTTAAAAATTAAACTGTTTTTAACAGTATAATTTATTATTATTTTTTAAATTTGAAAAGTTATTGGATTTTCAAATATATTTTTCCTAGTTTCACATTATGTAGCGACCCTGCGGCCGCTGGTGAAGTTTGAGAAACCGAATGATCAACCATTGTTATAAAACCAATAACTTTATTTTATCTATCAATTTACTATCAAGAAATGTAATAAATCGAGGAAGCAGTCAATTTAATCGCTATCCTAAAATCCTGATACAAATAATTATTTCATTTATGTGCTTATGTTCCGATGTAACTGCATTGGACATCTCGTTCGTTATAACTAGATATCTCGGACTAAAGATTCTCTTCAGGACTGCAGATGATAACTTTGCTAAGCTAACTTTAATAGCAGCCAGATGACTAATCCTTACTCTCCCTTCACTGGATTTTAAATAGCACTGAAATTAGCATAAATCACGGGTTTTCTACACGAAACGATTATATTAACATACAACTGTTAAGAAATAGTTTTTCGCAGAGAATTATTCACAGGTGCCGATAGGACCCGTCACAACTAAAGTAGTGTTTATAGCTTTTTTTAGTAATTCTAATAGTTTTTAATAGTTCCCAAATATTTGATGTAAAAATTTTAGTAAATACAGAAAATGTATACTTAAGTGTTACATTATTTTCTATTAAAAGTTTGTAACTTATATAGAAGAATTAAGACAAGAAAAAAGTTTTATTTTTGTTTTTTAAATAATGTATTGATGAGAAAATGTTATGATTTTAAATTAATGATTATTTACAGTATTATGGAAAAATAAAAATAAAAAAAAATTACCTAAGACTTTTTAAACACTAATTTCAATTGATCTATTATAACAATATAATGTTAAAGAGTTACTTGCGTACTTTTTGGCCTCGATTGGCTGTCCGCTTACAGAGGCAGTTTTACAATTTTCAACTAAGGCTTCAGCACACTCTTTAAATATTCCTAGCATCTGGAAAAATAAAGATATGAGACCTCCTATTATTTAAACAGGTTTAATATCGCTGCATAACTTATTCCTGTGGTTATTTAAATGTTATTATTGAAATTTATTTTAATTAATGTGTTTTTACAAGAGTTTGACAATAAAATACATTATCAAATATTTTTAAAGGGAACATAATTTATTCCTACAGCGGAAAACTCTCGCATTCAATGTATCATGTCTTTCATACTGCTTGCTTTCACCCCGTCAATGTTTAAAATAAACATTTTTTTTTTTGCAAATTGGACAATTTTTATTCAGTTAGATCTCGGATATTCTGTTTGAATAACTACAGAACTAAAACATACATAATATGGAACTTTTCTGGTACAGTTTTCATTGTTTTGTGTAAAATTATCTTCTGTGTGCTGTAAATTATACTACCTTCAGAAAACATTTAAGCGAAAGTTTTTTTGATATTTAGAGTGTGCGAATTTTGAACATTAATCACACAGATTTCAAAATTTAGCAGTCAAATAAGATGCACTATTATTTTTTAATTATAATAATTTAGAAGATAAAAAATTTACAATAATTTTAACTCAATGAAAGAGAAAGTATATTATTCTTTAAAAAATACTAGCTTTATCACGAAAAAGAAACTTTTAAATAATCCTACTAAATATTTATAATTATATTTTTAATACATATGTATCGTTTGTGTATGGTACAACTTCAAAAAAGATAAGAAGAGTTTTGTAAGCACAATGACTTAATTTACTACCAACGTTCCGGAATCGAGCAGATGAAATTTTGCGTATACTTTATAATTGCGTATACCTTTTTATTGCGTAGTTTTATTATTATACAACATATTGATATTATATTCAGAATTATTTTTATTTTGTGGACTCTATACATATTAAAACCTAACTTTAGCTTAAAACGTCAACTTGATTTCTTAAATTGTTTTCAATAAACAATTATCTAAATTTATTTTAAAAAATATATATATATATATATATATCTGTGTGTGTATGATGTATATATATATATATATATATAAATTAAGAAATTTGATTCATAAAATAGTATTAAGGTATCCGACTACGTTCGGAACCGTGATTTTGCAAAAGCCTATAAATGGATAATTTTCATGATATTTAGTGTCACTTAGATTAGAAAACGTGTATAAAATTGTTTTAAGAATAGTATTACAATAAAAAATGATTTAAGCACAATATTTTGAAAAAAAAAAATGAACATAGAATGACCCATTTTTAAAATATCCTCCTTTTGTAAAAAATGCTTCTATTATAATAATATTTTGCCTGTATATAGCTCAGACCTCTGTACACAGGTCCAACTGGAATTTTTAAAATATATAACTTAGAAGTGGGTTTATCCATGTTTTACGACAACAGAGGGGAGAAATTTTAAGAAAAAAACGCCGATAATTATTTCAATGGTTTGTAACTCTGAAAATAATGTGAATTTTTCAAAAAATCATCGTTGAGCCTCTGTACAGAAGTCAGAGCTATATACAGGCAAAATATTATTATAATAGAAGCATTTTTCACAAAAAGGGGAAAATTTTGAAAAAAAGATTATTCTAAGTTAATTTTTTGCAAAAGTATTGTATTTAAATATGTTTTTTTGTCAAAATGTCCTTAAAACAATTTTGTACATGTATTCTAATCTAAGTGACACTAAATATCATGAAAATTATCCATTTCCCCGTTTTTTCAAATCACGGTTCCGAACATTGTCGGATACCTGAAACAATATATACTATATATATTTTTCTCTTTCTATGAATTGGAAACAAATGCCGTAAGTTCTTTGAAAGATTTGATAAGAAAATAGATTCAGTTCCTCCATAACAACAATTTTTACTGTTTTAATTACTATTAAATTTACGCTGTTTTAATTTACGTTTTATATATTATTCTTTCAGATTTATATTTCATATTTATTTCATTATATTATTATTCTCAAAAGGTTTTTAATTTGTAATCAAAATAATTTCTTCACTCTTTTAATTTTTCCTGTGGTAAATGTGGGTGTAATGATGGCTCGGATTCGCTTCCAATCGTCTCCAGTTACAGTTGACATCATTTTATCCACTATCTTATCGCCAGTAGCCATTGGCTAGAAAATGAAACATAAAACAAAGAACAAATTAAAAAATAAGGAAATAATTGATAAAATATTCGAAGACACAGACATATATAAAAAACTTATTTTTTCAAGAAAGAAACCCATTTACGTACTCTTCTTTCAGGGAATACGTGGAAATCTTTGACGAAAATGTCTCTCAATAGTTTTGGATCCGCAATTGATAGAACCGGCCTACTGCCCTCAAAATAGCTGGAAAAGTCGAGTATTTTTTTTAAAAAAACTTATTAACGAGAGAGAGAGAGAGAAGCGTCGCGTTTTTTAAAAAAAGTTATAACTACAATTCTTAAGCAATAAACCATGTTTCATTATACGCAGTATAATTAATATATGCAAAAAAGTATACGGATTTACACGGTATTCATCTTGTGATTTGCATTTTTACTCTAATATGTAAATGGTCTTAAGAAACCTATTTAAGTAATGGTTCTGAGTAAATACTAATTTCTAATAGGTTAAATGATACAAAGGAAAAAAGACTTGATTTAATTAGACAATCTAAAATATTTTTAAAAGGCTCTACAATCCACTGAAATTGATCTTAAAAACTTATTAAATAGTTTTACTCGGCCAAAAAAAATTACGAAGTTATTCTTTTTTTAAAAAAAAATAATATCCAGTTTCAAATGTTTATATTTTTGAAAATTAAAACTCGAGATTAAAAAAATATATAAACGCTTTAAAAAAATTAGTGTGTGTATGTGTATTAAGCATTTTTCAGTAGTTTTTCTTATAATTTTCTTAAGTTACACATTTCCTAATATGAGGATATCAAGGCGATATGCCGACTCACGTCAATGTGTTCAATTAAGAGATATTAAATACCGTTTATATTTTTAGATAAGCAGATTTTTCCTATTCTAAGCTCTTTTTCGAAAAAAACCTTCTTTAAGAATTATAAGAGCACTCAATGAAAAAAAATTGCCTGTATTGATACTAATAAAAATCGTTGCATTTATTCTAATAAGTGCAAAAGAATCAAACTATTGTCTAAATATTTATTAAAAGCCTATTTCTTTTAAAAGGCATTTTTAGCTTTAGGTATTCACATTTTATTTGACATAACAAGATGCAAAAGCTATGATTCAAATACTTAAAATTTGTTTAAATGACGAGATATATTTTAGTGGCGCACACAAGGGGGGCCTGGGGGTCCGGAACCCCCAGAACCCTTGATTTTTTCCCCGATTTATCATAATTCTAAGTATATAGTACATAAAATTGAATTAATTACTTGTTATTAATGATTAATTTTATTAATTAATGCTAATTATTTATTCAAAAATTAGTTTTTTACTGTGTTTTGTTCCCGAAAATCGACAAAATCAAAAGGAGCATGATACAAGAATGGAGAACTTTCGACCCCGGACCCCCCCCTTGAAAAATTCCTGTGTGCGCTGTTGATATATTTAGTTATAAGTCAGTCTTGTCAAGTTCGTTATACAAATCCTAAGAGCTTTTAATTAATAAAAGAAGCAACCTTAATTTTAATTTTATGCTTGAATTAAAAGCTACCTTCTAACAAACAATTTTATCATTATAACCTACCCATATATGTTTCCATGTTCCTGGTGTCTCCGTATTTCAGTATCATTAAGAGGCTATTGAAAAGAAGTTAATTAGTAACATCCTTTTTTGGGCAGTCTTTAAACTTTCACTAATTCTTGCAGCTCTTATCACAATTGGATAAAAATTTATATTTCTGTTAACAACTTAAAAAGAAACTTAATAAGAATATTGATACATTAATTAATTGGAAAAATTGAATAAATTCTAAAAAATTAAATTTTTGGTACTTAGGTATTATACTATTGACCCATTTTGCCGAGTCCAAAAAATAACTATCAAATAAAAAAAAAAGTCGCCAAAGGCTGTTATTGTTTCTGCACATGAACAAAGACCAATTCTCGCTCATTCTATGATATTAATATGTGATTTTAATACTTTATTATTTTGTCTTTTATTTAATGCAATGTAAGGTATTTTTGAATTAATGTTTGTTAATTTAAAAGTGAAACACATTGTTTCTAACTTTTAAATTTTTGGTCAGCTTGTAAGAATGTTGAATTATTAGAAAACATGTTAATTAAGTACGCACAACCTCTTGAGAAAAATCGTTTCTGATAACAGAGGTTTGGGTTAGAATACTTATCGTTGATTGGCATACAGATCACCAAAGAAAAAATCAGATTGCTTCAATATTCGTCTAAAAATTTTTAAGCAATTAATGCAATCAAATTCAGACAAAATGAAATAGGTTTCCTCAATGATTAAAGAAGTTTTATTTATTTTCAATAAAAGGTTACACTAAATTATGAATCAAACTTTTTTTGTACTCGATGGCCAACAGATAGCAGTACACGAGTGTCACGAGAAATTAAAACAAAATCGAGAATAACTTACTTTTGTCATGTTTTCCAAGAGCGACCCCACAAATGGTAAAGGTTTAACATAAGGAACATTACGTATTTTCCAGTAATCAAAATTACGAATGGAGTACCTGTAATAACACAAAAAAATAAAAATGTAATTTTCAAGCGATCCCAAAATCTATCTTTGCTTTATTCTGTATAAAGAAGTGTTTTAATGAATTATATGTGTACTATCTCTCACAGAAAAAAAGCAATAGATTGTGGCAAGAAAATAACAACTTTCCTGTCGTATATTTAACATTTTAACGATTATAAATAACTTTAATTACAAACAAATATAGAATATTTTTTTTAATTTGGAAAAGTTATATGTATGTTACCTTTTAACAATCATGCCCGAGATTATCTCCGGCACGGCACTTGAAAGCACGCCCGTGTATTATAAGGGGTACTTTTTATTTTGAGTGCATATTATTGTTATACCTGAATACATATCGGGAGAATTTTTTTTCGGCTTCATCTTTTTGTTGAACCCGAATTTATATCTGAAAAAGTTTATCTGAATTCACAAAACTGAATTACCTAACTACTAATGTATTCTTTTTTATTTTATTTAGTTTTTTTTAGAAAAGAATGCTCCACTAAAAGCAAACTTTACCACTGTCAGGCTTTGGGGCAGCCACTTCAAATGAATATGTGGTTGCTATAAGATTTTGTAGAAATTTTGAATTAAATGCATAAATTTCTTTATGCATGTAATTCAAAATGCGAATTTTTAACTACTAAGTATATTTTATTTTGTACTAAACATTTGATTTTTGAAATAAAAATTTTTTGCTATGTACCCAGATCATGAAAATAACTTGTCAGTTAAAGCAGTGCTTCTCAAACTTTCAATACTGGCGCCCCCCTTTTCAATCACAATTTTTATCGCGCCCCCCTTAAACATTAATAATGTACTGAAAGCAATAATAATGCACTTTGATGCTAAAGCAACAATCTTTATTATAAACCGTACAAATTCATGTCATAAGTATTAAATTTTGTACATGTTACTTTTAAGCAAAAAAAAAATTAATAGGATAATTATTATGTTATTTTTCCTTTCTCTAATTTTTAAATTGGAACATATTGCAAAATGCGGTGGTTGCTTAAAAGACAAAATATAGATGTCAGCTAAATATAGAAAAAGAACTCAGAGGGTCAATTTCTAATCATAAGCATTCCTTTGAAAAACTTTGCTCTGTAAGACAAGCCCATGGAAGTCGCTAATACTTATTAAACTTGTTCTTAATTTAGTATTAATTAATTAGTTATAAAATACTCTGTGCAGCACTGATACATTAAAGGTATACCGGCTGAAGTACCCGCTCTTTGCACAAGTTCATTTATAAGAAAATAAAACATTATTGATATAATCGCTTAATTGTAAGGGGAGTAAAGCCATGTGTGCGACAATGTTTACAAAAATGTAAAATGATTTTTTTTAAAATGATTGCTCAAAATATAATTAGTTTTAAGTGAACTGTAATTTTAAGCCTCAAAGAATTAGCATTTAGAATTGATGTTGAATAATGAACAATAAAAAAAATTCAGATGAAGAATAATTGTATTATTTTTAATATTTAAGTGAAAAGACTTCAACATGTTTTAACCCTGGAGCAGACACGCAATCGATACTAATGGTCGAGCGGGGTTATTGTGAGTCACCCCAATCCTCTTTTTATAATTATTTTTATAATACACAATAAAAATCGTAATTCCAGTGAATAATTTAATTAAGAGAAAATATACTCACCTCTACTTTCAAGGACACAGAAAATATTTCGGAAAAAAAGTTATCATACCGTGAACTCAGACAAAACAAGTACCTTAAGATCGTAAAAAAACGTCTGTCACTCCCAAAAAAGAGGGAGATATGTGGCAAATATATTTTAGTTCACGTTAAGATTGTCACAGGGCCATTGGTAACAATTGAACAGTTTTGCCAGAATTACCGATTTCGTGCACTCTGTGCTCGACGTGACCGCTCCCGGATTAAAAGTGTATTTATTACAATATGGATGTTCTAAAAAATTATGTAAAACGTTTTTCATTATGCTTGGCTTAGTAATACTTCAAACTTCCCTAAATGAAAAAACAAATACATAAGAGCAGGGACGTAACTAACCGTACAAGTAAGCTCGAAGGTCAAACCGCAGCAAATACATTCTGCTGCCTACAGCTGATGGCAATAATACATAACAGTGATGAACTTTTTACCTTCCTAAAATTTTTTTTGATTAAGGGTCTGGGTTTTGTCTTTCCTCTGAAAGAGTAGCATTTTCGCTTTGAAAAGAAAACATAATAAAAGAATCTTTCATCATGGGATTACAGCAAATGGAATAAAACGTTTTTATTTGGTTATAGTATCAAAGATAGCTTAAAAATGCAGTTTTGAAGTAGAAGCTTTTATATTTGATGATGTAAAATTGCAGATAATATATATATATTATTTCCGTGTAAATGTGTATATTTTTTATTATGTCAGAAAGTATTTTGTTTTACTTCATTGTAAATAATTTTTTAAAAATATTTTATCCTCGATATGCTCGCGCCCCCTCAGGGGGCGCGCCCCACAGCTTGAGAAACACTGAGTTAAAGGGTTAAAGGCATAAAACAAATCCAAATAGAATACATGTGAGCTAAAATACTACAGTGGTGGCAAAAAGTCCTGAACACACTCATTTTTTTGCATAATTTTTGTTTGACTTCATTTTTCGTTATGAAATTTTATCGCACTATCTTAACTATTGGTACTGATTTTAATGTATTTTTTCATGCTGATTTCAAATCTGTTTGTAGATTTCTTCTAAAGTAAATAGTTTCATTGTTTTTTTAAAAAACCTTGACAAGAAAGCACAAAGTCACTGTAAGAATGAGTAAGTGTGTTTTCCACCAATGAAATGCTAAATTATTTCAACCAATCAGAGAACAGTAGCGAAAAAGGATTGAAAGAAAAAGGTAAAACGTGGTTTATTGTATTGAATGCAGCTGTGTGCTTGTGGAAAATAGTGTATTGAAAGCAATTTGAAGTGCGTTTGTGGAAAATATTGGAATTATGGCTAAATTTTCATATCTGCCTGAGAATAAAAGGTACAAAATAATACATTTGAAGGAAGAAGGTTATTCTATGCTCCAAATTGCTGCTAAAGTACCATGTGGCCTTTCTACTGTTGTGAGAACTTTGAAAGGACTTTCTGAAACAAATTTTATTGCCAACAGGGGGCGATCAGGACGACCAAGAAAAATATTTTTACGTGAAGACAGGTTATTGCACAGAATTTCCCTTTGAAACAGAAAGCTTAATTCCTCGCAAATTTTGAAACAATGGACTTTGACATCAAATGTGAGTGTGTGCCCCAGAACTGTTAGAGGAAGACTGCTGGAAATTGGGTTACGAGGCTGTAAAGCGTGCCCAAAACCATTACTGACTGAATTTAAACGCAAGAGGCGATTGACGTGGGCAAGGGGACATTCATTATGGACTATTAAAGACTGGGAAAAGATAATATTTAGTGACGAGAGTCAGTTTTGTATTTCTGGCAACCAAAGTAGGGCCTATGTAAGACGACGCACTCATGAGGAATTCAGCCCTCAGTGTCTGAAGCCCACAGTAAAGTACCCGACAAAATTGATGGTATGGGGTTGCATGTCTTCTCATGATGTTGGAAGACTTCACATCGTTAGCGGAACAGTGAAAGCCATGGATTACATTGAAATACTACAAAATAAATTGCTACTAACTGCGAGAGATCTTTTTGGGAATCAGTCATGGGGTTTTCAAGACGATAACGCCCCTTGTCATCGTGCAAAGGTAGTCCAGAAATGGTTGAAAGACCATACTGTGAATAGAATGAACTGACCAGGACAATCTCCCGACCTTAACCCGATAGATAACTTATGGTTTGAAATTGGTTATGAAATTTCAAAGAAAAAACCTTCTAACAAACGTGAATTAATTGAAGCTTTAATATTTTCCTTCAACCATATTGTCACGAAAGATCTTCTTTTGAAATTGGTGCATTCCATGCGAAAAAGATGTAGAGCCGTAATTAAAGCAAACGGCTGGCCCATAAAATATTGATTTTCTAACATGTGACAACAATGTAAGTTTCAAAATATTATTAAATATATCATATTTGTCAATTTTCGTATTTGTTATTTTTCTTTGCATATTATGTTATTCTATATTGTTTTATTCTGCACATATTTTACATTATTGTGTTCAGGTAGCTTTACTACAAAAATATTTTAGTCATTAAGAAACTAGTAGTAGATTTGAAATCAGCATAAAAAATTACATTAAAATCAATAACAATATTTAAGATAGTGCGATAATTTCACAACGAAAAATGAAGTCAAACATAAAAATTACGCTAAAAAAATGAGTGTGTTCAGGACTTTTTACCACCACTGTATCTTGTACACCGAGTATAAGTTAGTTTGAAGGGAAATAATACCTTTAAGTTATCCAAAAATTAATTTAAAAAAAATATTTTTTAAAATTCATATCAAATTTTTGGAACATGCATATTTTAAAGCAAACTCCCTCGAAATTTGTAATAATGATTATTGCACTCAAATGAGTCTTTCTTACCTACAATTATTAAGTACGGACCTAAACATGGTCAATTTTTCAGCTTTGTATAATATATTAAACTGCTTTGAATACATATATACAGGGTGTCCAGCCTTAAAGTGACCCAATAGCTAATTCCCGAACCGCTCGGTTTAGACATGTACATCCAATTTGAAAAATGTTTTAAAAAAGGTAAAGAATGTTTTTACGTGGTTTTCGAACCAAAAACCCCATTTACAAAAAAAATTACAAAAATTAAATTTTTATACGATCCTCAGGTCCTATAAATTATATTTAGGAAAAGATGCAGTACACAAAAACAAAGTAAACACAAAACGTTTCATTTTATTACGATAAAAACTGATCAAATTATGCCTAAATAAAGTTGAAGCATCTGAATTGCTCAGAAAAGGGGAGTCGTGTACAAATTGAGTTTAGAGAACAGTAATCCACTATCTACAGAAAGATCAAAAGAAAAACATCATAGTAATATTAAAACATCGTAGTAAAATTAACGAATTGATAATTTGTATTGCTATATGGCAATCAATAAAAGTTAAATTAAAGAAATACAATTTGTACCGAAAAGATTTAAACAGCTTGTTTAAACAAATAGCAGCAAAAGAATACATGATTTGCCGTTCAAATTATAGCATAATGTGGAATGATGCTCCAATCATGAATCAGTGGCTTTATTAAAACAGAATGACCAAATTAAAATAATGTTCAAAATGACTGCCTTCCGCAGAAATGCAGTACCAAACCCGCGTCAGAAACTCCGTCTGTAGCTTCTTCAACCTCTTGTTGACCTCCGTAGCAAATTATTCGAGTGTCAAATGTCTGCGCCAAAAATGTACATGGTTGCACAGATTTCTGTGCGGGTGCACCATCATGCTGGTACCACATGCGTGACAAATCCCGTAAGGAAACTTCATGTTCTAAAAAATCGGATAACTGTACAGATAAAATTTCCGTTAATGATTCTGATGTTAAAGGTCCATCGAAATTTATTGGACCAATTAAGGTGCTCTTCCATATTCCGCATCATACATTCACCAACCAACGCACTTGGTGACAATTCGGTCATATTAGATGTGGGTTTTCGAGGGAACAATAATGCTTATTCTGTGTATTAATAGTGCCTTGCCTCGAGAACTGGCATTCATCCGACCACAAAACTTCATTAAAAAAATCTGGATTTTCATCCAGTGTGTTTAAACACGAAATTGCAAAAATCAAAACGACACTCCTGGTCTCCGGGCATTAGTTCCTGCGCCAGGACTGGACGGTAAGGATATGCACCGTACGCATGTAATATGTTCTACACCGTCGATTTTGAATAGGAACAAGCCTTGCTAATATCCCGGACACTACTTTCAGGATGAAGCAGGGCATATCCTAGAACATCCTCAGCGGGTATCCGCTGAAGGTGTGGCACGAGATAAGGGGATACATCTATGACAACTCCTAGTTTTATACAAGCGTTGAACAGCATCGGCATTTGTACAATAAGATGGATGCCTTCGACTAGGAAATTTAATAGCATAAAGTCTTGTCACCTCTCTCTTATTTCGATTACACTGCCCATACAACAGTAACATTTAACAGTATTCATTTGTATACATCTCGTTCTCCCGTACTAGGATTCGTAATATTAGAATACGACTGTATGCAATTTCAAACAACTACACAACAGATTTTTAATGTTCGCCGTGATCAGTACCGCAGCAAATCAGTCTGAAGCCGCAGCAAATAAACCTATTTTTTGGAACTGCTTTTGAAATGTTTTCTTACTCCAAAATATTTTATTTGGTCAATGTTTTACATGTACACATACACTGCTGGCCACCGTATATACAACACCAAGAAAGACAAGAGATAGCTGAACAAAATTTATTTTGTAGATAACATGTTGACCAAGTATCAAATGATTAAATTTATAAACTTCTGTGAAGTGCGGTTCCTGCCAAAATCAGTAGCCAGAGTAGTCGCCATTGTTGGAGATCACCACTGTCACACGCCTCGGCATTGATTCCAAGAAACTTTGGATGTGTTCTTGGGGTACAGAAGACCAAGTAGCTTCCACACGTTGCCAAAGTTAATATGGTGTGGCAGCTAGGGGTGTAATCTGGGTCAATCGTTGAGCAACCATGGAACGCATGTTTTCTATCGACGAAAGATCCGGAGAGCGAGCTGGCCAGGTAAGCAATTCAATCTGGTGATTGACGAAGAAGCTTTGAACAATGCGTGCCACGTGTGGTCACGCATTATCCTGCTGAAATATGGCTGTAGCCAAGCCCTGAAGATAAGGAACGACAACTGGCTCCAACACCTCAGAGATATAGCGCTGGCTGTTTAAAGTACAGGCAATGCGTACTAGAGGAGTGTGAGAGGGATATTCAATACCGCCCCATACCACAATAACCAGCATTCTTTCTCCAAGGTATCTTCAGACTGGAATCCGACCATCGTGGTATTGCAGAGAGATGCGTGACTCATCAGTAAAGACAATTTCCTTCCATTCTGCCGCCAACATCTTTCTTTCATCGCACCATTGGCGGTGGAGACATCTGTGGCTCTGCGTCAAGGGTAGATCAAGAAATGGACGTCTTGCGGGCAGACCACTCTGCTGTAAACGGCGTCGAATGGTACGCGCATATACTGAATGATGTGTTACAGACTCAATGGGCCATGCTACGGTTCATGATGTGACTGAGCGATCCGTCGCTGCCATGCGCACAATTTGCCTGTCCTCACGTGAAGTAGTGCACTGAGGTGGATGCGATCGACCATGTCGGTCCGTCGTACCCACCTGCATCCAACGGTCACATATCCACATTACAGTTGTTTGGGTTTCGTCCAACACGACTACCGATTTTCCTGAAAAATAATCCACAATCTCGGTAGGCCACTATCCTTCCTCTGTCGAGCTCGGATACTTGATGAAAAGCTGATCGCTGTTTTCTACGAGACATAACTGATCGTTTCTTGAAAAAACCACAAGAAAAACACAATTGCCGAACTTGAAATCGTCAAAATCTCCAAGCCTTAAACAGCGCTTTGAGGTGGCACCACAGGCGCGCGTGATGTGTGTCTGCGCTGAAATTCTAATCATTTGCATATCTCACTTCCGCTAATGCATGTTGTAAATTTCATGTTATTGGCATGCTTCCTTCAGGGTGTTGCATTTACGGTGGCTAGCAGGGTAATAAATGTTATTTCTTAAGTACCCAATTATTGTAATATTAACTTGAAATTTAAAAATGATTTACATAAGAGTGACGCGCAAGAGCGAAAGTTTCCAGGCAAAGTTCTAATTAGTTTCACTTTGGAAACGGCCTCTTACTAGCTTCTTGAAAATGGCTCAGAAAATGCATGAAATGTATGATTTCCGAAGTTCCATAATCCCGCCAGTTTTTATCGTAATAAAATGAAACCTTTTGTGGTAACTTTGTTTTTGTGTACTGCATCTTTTCCTAAATATAAGTGATAGGTCCTGGGTACCATATAAAAATTTAATTTTTGTAATTTTTTTCTAAATAGGTTTTTTTGTACGAAAAGCACGCGAAAACATTTTTTACCTTTTTTAAAACATTTTTCAAACTGTAAGTGCATGTCTAAACTGAGTGGTGCGGGAATTATGTATTGGGTCATTTTAAGGCTGGACACCCTGTATATAAATAGTAGTGGCATGGCCCGGCGTTGCACGGGTTTTATCTACTTTTATAAAATTTCCCTTTCCCCATCATTCCTTTTCCTAATATTCTTTTTCAAAATGATCCTCCCCTCCACTTATCCCGGCGTTGCCCAGGCTTTTACCGAGTGCACAGCTTAAAATTCTCTGTTTCGAAATTTTTTCGTTTCTTTTCTTTGTTAGACAGGTTTATTTCCCCTAGGCGCTGCATGAACATTTTTAAATGCATAACATATTGTCATGAAAATTCCCCTTCCCCTCTCGCTATCAGCTCTTCCTGGTGTGTGTGATTTCTATATTAACGTCATTACAAAATTCTCGTGGTAATTTCCCACAATTAATTATTGCTGCCCATTTAAAATTTTGGCTATCATTGAAGACCCACTGTTATATAAGAGGAGTGATGCACGTTGAATCCGTCGAGAGCAAAAACTAGCGTTGGTGTGGTATGATATTTAGGAGAGATGGGTGCCAGATCAGGTCTCCTCCTCGTAACTTGACCATGGTTCAAAAAAGAGGTGCTTCGCCAAAAGCTCTCGAGTAGGTGAACAGTGTGACTTTAATATTCACTCATTCACTTTGCAACTTCTTAGCCCCCGGAAACAAAAATGTACCTTTTAAAAAATAGTTGTATGATGAAAAAAGAGAAAAAAGTAGAAAAGTTTATTCAACATTTTAAAATTTTGAAATTTACTGCACAAATTGTTAGACTCATGTTAAAATGAGCAAAATTTATTAATTACTTAAAAATCGCAAAAAATATTAGAATATATTATTTTTAGGGTTCACAGGAATTTTACCTAGATAAGATCAAATGGATAGAATTCTTTCTATTTTATTAAACATCAAAAATATTTTATGCTAAATAAAGAAGATAGTATTTCATAAAAGTGCGGATAAAAAAAAGATAGCTATAAAAATAAAATAGAAAAATTTAATTCTTTTATCACACTTAGAAGCAAGTAAAGAGTTTCCTTCGATTAAAATTTTTTACAAAAATTTCATTCCATTCTAAAATGCATTGGTAATATAATAAAATGAATTCTGGGAAATTACACTCATAAAAAATAATACTTATTCTCGAATAAATAATTTAACAACAAACTATTTCCAGAATACACTGTCAAAAGAGAAGAACTCTGGGGAATTTATCTCATGAAAATGACAAATGTTATCCCAAATGTTCAATGACAAGCAATATCCTCAAAGTCTTTATAACAAAACAGAATTTTAGTAAAACAGACTCATAAAAAGCAATGTTTGTTCTCATAACAATGATTCCATTTGTGTGTGGCAAACAATTTAAAAACACATTACAATAATAAATGAATACATAACCTTAAGGAGGTTCACCCATGATACGGTCTGTTTTTTAAAGAAATTTTTTTTGACGACCAGTAAAATGATAGAAATTTACATTTTTTATCATTTATTTATATGTATTTTAAGAGTATGTATATAAATTTTTAGCCAAAAATATCCAATAGTACGTGAGAACACGCTCTGAACGCGAAAAAAGGGACGTTCACTGCCTCTACGATTCCGGAAGATTGGCTTATCTGAAATAAAAAAAATTAACGGTGTTTTAATTATAAGCTTAAATGCACCAAATGAACTATACTTAATTGAAAATATCAAAAACTGTGTTTTTGGTAGACCTCTGGAGAAAAAGTTTCGAATTTTATGGGTTTTTTTGTTATGTTTTTGTTATAAAAAATAGAAATATTTTGAATTTTGGGATGATCGTAGTTCATTTGGTGCATATATTTGTGCCGAATCTACCCTATAAATTTGAAGTCATTCGGTCAAATCGTTCTTGAGATATGATGGAGAAAAGTTAGAAAAGCACAGTTTTGAGAAAACGCGTTTAAAAAAAGTTTCAAGTCCGTTTAAAACAATGAAAACCTTAACTTAGCACTAGAAAAAGCTGCTCTTCTGACACCTGCTTCTTCATAACAACTTCGAATTTTAAAAAATCCCTTTACTACCATATTCTAGACATGTTAAGGAAGCAATTTACGAAAACAATTTTTTTTAATTTTATGAACCTATATGGGTGAATCCTCTTAAAAGTGCAGAAGACATTTTGGCTTTTACATTCAAATAAATAATAATGTACGTAACAGTTTTCCAGTATTCCATCAAGTGTTAGGAAAATTCTAATAACTCTGCATACTATTCATATAAACTAAACAAATTCCACAGCCATATAATTAAATAAAAGTTATTTGTTTGTAAAGATTGCTTAAAATAGACTTATTTTTTTCACTCTAATTGGAAACGATCTAATTTCTATTTAAAAAAAAGATTATTTTATTCCACATTAAAAACATAAACTAATAATTTGAAATTTTTTTTATTTAAACATTAATAAACATAACTTCCTTTTTCTTTATAAAATTTATTCACATTTTACTGGTTGAATATTTTGATGCATTTTTCAACAGTACTTTACATCTCTGACGATTCCCTAAATCATTTAATTACTTATCATGAAATTGTTGACCGGTATGTCAGTAGTCGTATCATCACCCAGGAGCGAAAGACCGACAATAAAAGAGTTTTAAACTTTTTGCGCAAAGTTGCATTCAAAAGGAAGCTCGATGTTTGGGTGCGACACCATTTAACACCAAAAAACACGATGGATCGAATTTCCATTTGCGGAGCCTTGGCCAAACGGAATGAAATCGACCCACTTTTTAAATGGATGGTGACTGGGGATAATAAAAGGTTCACATACGACATTATTGTGAAAAAACGATCGTGGTCAAAGCGCGGTGAGGCAGTTCAAACGGTGGCCAAATCAGAACTAGCAGTCAGGAAGGTTCTACTGTGTATTTGGTGGGTTATGAGTTGCTTCCGTATGGTCAAACACTAAATTCAGATGTCTACTGTCAACAACTGGACCGTTTGAAGCTATCGATTGACCAGAAACGGCCAGAATCGGCCAACAGAAGAGGTGTTGTCTTCCATCAGGACAACGCCAGGCCACATTCGCCAGTAGTGACTCGCCAGAAACTCTTGGAGCTTGGTTGGGAAGTTTTAATGCATCCACCATGCAGTCCCGACCTGGCACCAAGCGATTACCCCCTTTTTCTCGCATTGCAAAACTTCTTGAGATATAAGAAATTGGGATCAAGAGAAGATTGTGAAAATCGATTATTAGAGTTTTTAGCCAATAAGGACCAAGACTTCTATGAGAGAGGCATTATGAAGATACCTTTAAAATGGCAACAATTTATACAATAAAACGGTGCATATTTGACCCAAATCGGACAATCCTAATCATGTTAAATAAAGTTTTGAATTTCATGCAAAAATAATGGACTTCTTTTCCCCCAATCTAATATAAATTAAGTTTTAAATGAAATATTATAAATGAAATTTTAATCACATGAACAATATAAGTACAAAGCTAAAGAAAAAAGGATAGTTTTTTTAATATCTAAGGAAAATGTACTCCAAAATATAACTAAGTTATCCTTTCTTTTTTACATGTATTAATAGTTAAATATTATTGAGAAAATACAACTAAATACTAGATCAATGCATAATCTCAAAGATCCTTACTTATAGAGCAGAATGGTGCTGAAAACGATTAAAAGCAAGACCACCAATGATCCACAAGAGAGCTCCGCTTCCAACATTACTTCGCAAAAAAAGACTTCGAAAATTACCCTGTAAAACCTAGAAAAAAGGCGAACTCTCTATCGTGTTGCACAGTCTAAATCAGTGTTGATCTCGCTGAAAAATTTTCTGTTCTAGAAATAAAATGCATAATTTAACAACGCTCCCTAAAAAGATATTGATAATCAGATGATGTCACTTCCTGTCCTAATCAGCTGATATCTTGCGCACAGAGGTCGTCACTTTGATTAGACAGTTTTTTTCTCCTGATAGTTCCGCTTCCAACAGACAGTATGGAGTTGAGGTAATCATTTTCAAGGTTTTATTCATTCTCTCTCAACTTGCACTACTTACGCTCAAAGAACCGAAACTGTGACAGATGAGTTTCGAGACGCATGTTACAGCCAGTTTTATATCAAATCTATACTAGTAAAATTCGTTAGTAAAAAATGTAACTATTCATCTATGTGGAGCTATCTCCTCATGAATCGCTAAACGCAAAACCACGCCCAAGGTATCAAAAGGTGGGAAAGGATCCGAGGAATCCATTTTGACCATTTAAACTCCGAAATTGCAATTATCATTAAAAGATTCTGCCCGTTAATGTTAAAAGTCCGTTAAAAAACGTAAAAAGTCCGATTCGTCTGCATTGTTGTTGCAATGTTATTGCTAAAACAATGACGTAAATTGGCATCGAAAACCGGTTTTCAAACAAACTGGAATTTCATGACGTTTCTCTTTCTATAATATTCATTCACATTGATTAAAAAATAAATGCTTTTAACATGTGAGTAACTAGAAATGTAATATTAAATTCAAAATTTCTGTACCGTATGTCTTTTTTTACAAATTTTCTGGATTTTCTATAGTTAAAATAAAAATTTAAAAAAGAACTATTTTTTAAGCAGTTAAATGCATTTTCTGCCTTTCTCAAACCTGCCAAGTTAAGCTAAAAAGGAATATTTTTAAAAATTAATGGGATTTTTGCAATTTTGAAAATTTTTATGCATTTAATTTTTTTTTCTTCTTATTTTTTCAGAAATAAACAATCTTTTAAGATACTTTTCCGTTTCAGGAGCAGTAAAAAGTGATGAAAAAATTGCCGAAGTCACCAAAGACCTGCAGTAATTAATTGTGCTAAACATACCACATAATTTCAGAGTTAAAGTGCTTATGAAGCATGCATGGAAGGAAAACTTGCAGAGAGTTGGCAGGCAACCCCCTATTCCTTTTTCAATTCCTTCTATTAACTCACACGCTATATTTATTTATCTTGGTGGAATTTTCAATCGTTAATAAAATACATTTTAAAAAGCGCTCAATTGAGCTGAAATTTTATATACACGATTATTTTGGATGACGGGGTGTAACGTAGTGCAGGTCTCTTCGTGGTGCACCCTGGTTAACGCTAAATCTGCTATAGCGATTACCGCTCTCCTCTCGTTTTGTGATGCATTCGAGTTCTGGTGCTAACCGTCCTTTTAAGGATCAGCAGTGGCTAAGAATATTACAATGGAATGCTGGTGGTTTCTTTTCATGAAAAAGAACACAGTTGATGTTTATTTTAATTTCTCAAGATATTGATGTATTCATTATTGTTGAAGCTAATTTGTCTCATGATTAATTGAAACTTCATACTTTTGGACCTTATTGCACTAAAATCCTACCTAAATCGAGGAGGATTGCCAGTGACATCCTCGTTGGTGTTAGAAAAGGCTTGATTTCGGATTTTCATGAAATTAGTAATCTCTTCCTATAATGGTGCTGAAATCATAAAATTGGATGTATGGAAGCGGAAGAGACACTTCAAAGTTTACGGTTGCTACAGCCCACCTGATAACACTAAAAGCTTCTGACTTTAGCCTCCTGACTTTTACCAGTGCAAAACAATACTATGCGGTGACTTTAATGCTCACAGCAAGCGCTGGAACTACAGTGATCTGAATTCCGCTGGTAAGGTAATGGAAGATCTTTTGATCGCTGACCAAATGGAACTTTTGTATAATGACTCAGATATTCCAAGCTACTTGCACTACAATGGCAATGGTACTAACCCAGATCTGACTTTAGCTTCCGCGGATATCGCTGATGATGTAGAAAGAGAAGTCATTTGCGATCCTGGCTCAGGCCACCGCATGATTATTACTGGGATTGGTTTTGACACAAGTAATTCTTCAAAGAGACCCTTTAGAAATAGATGGAATTTCGCCAAGGCCGACTGGAAGAACTTTACTTTGGAAAACGAGACTATTCTCGAATCCCGTTTCGAGTTTCTGTAAGGCCGGTGAAAGCGTCGATAGAGTTTTCTCCAGATTTGTAAAAATTATCTTTGAAACTGCTAAGAAATGGATTCCTAGGGCAAGCAGTTTAACTATAAACCCTTTTGGAATGAAAATCTCGCTGCTTTAAAAGAGAAATCTTTTACTGCCCGTTTTATTGCTGAACAAAGTAAAAATCCAGAGGATGTCCAAAACTGGAGAAAGAGTGTCGCCCTCCTTCGAAAGGAAATTCTTACCGCGAAACGTAATTGTTTCAATAATTTTATAACAAAAATCGATTACAGGAAGGATGGAAAAAGGTTTTTAATTTTGTAAACAAGATTCAGAATAGGGTGAATACTTCTTCGACGGAGCCTTTGAGAGTCGGTAATCGTGTTTTAACTAACGACATGGATATTTCCAACTCCTTTAATTCATTTTATTCAACTAAACAACGCCTAAAAAAGAGCCTTAAGACCAGACAGAAGAAAATTATTGGGCGAGAAATCCGTAATATTGCTTCGTCTCAATCTCATGGACATGAGATTTTCCATCGAAATTTTAGTATTTCAGAGCTAAGAGAGGCTGTTGGGCACATAAGGTGTGCTAAGAGTCCCGGACCAGATAATTTTCACCCTGAATTTTTGAAACACCTTGGCTGTAATGCACTTTCTGTGCTTTTGACACTGTATAACCATAGCTGGAAGTATGGTGTGCCTGCAATCTGGAAGAAGGCAATAGTTGTTCCTATTCCTAAAAAGAACAAACCTCTGGATGATTTAAACAGTTATCGCCCCATCTCACTAACAAGTATCTTATCTAAGGTCATGGAAAGAATGATCACTTCTCGACTCGACTGGTACCTCGAAACTAATAATCTCCTGACCTCTTCTCAGGCTGGCTTTAGAAAATGTCAGTCCACAAACCAACAAGTTGTTTTTCTTGGCCAGTCCATCAAGGACGCCCTTGATCAGAGACACTCTGCTCTTGCCCTATTTGTGGATTTTGAAGCAGCCTTTGATAAAGTTTGGCGGCTTAAATGTATTCAAAAATTGCAGACCTGGGTGTGTGCAATAATATGCTTATGTGGATAAGGAACTTCATTTCTCAGCGTTTCGCGGCCGTTCGTTTTGGAAATGCTATTTCCAGTTTTTAAACAAAGTGAAACTGGCCTGCCCGAAGGCACTGTGATTAGTCCTATCTTATTCAACATATTTATTAATGATCTCCCTGATCTCTTGGCATCTGATGGACTGACTAATACGGCTCTATTTGCGGATGACCTTGCCATCTGGTGCAGCACACCAAAAAAGGATCAGTCCAAACTAAATACCATCCTAAATCTGACTCTTGAAAGATTACACCTTTGGTGTATTGAAAATAATATGACTGTAAACCTAAAGAAGACTACTTGTCAGTTCTTCACTTTAAATAGACAACCATTCATTCCCCAATTGGTTTATAACGTTCATGTCTGTTCAATAGAGTGATGTTTCAATTTATTTGGGTTGCGCTCTTGATACCAAATTGAAATGGACTAAACATGCTGAGCTTGTTGTTTCTAAGGCAAGAAAGCGACTCTCCATTCTTAAAAGATTGACCGGAGTTAAATGGGAATGCAATAGGGATACCTTAAATACAACTTACAAGACATATATTCAACCAGTTCTAAATTATTGCAATGAGGTGCTGATCTCTGCCTCAGAGAACGTTAGAAAACTTCTTGACACTTTCCATAACCAAGCACTTCGCATGATCACTGGCGTTGTTAAAACTGCTCCAGTACTTGCCATGCAGTTACTTTGCGACCTTCAGCCATTAACTAATATAATTGAGAAGAATGCTGCTATTCTCTTCAATAGACTTATTAGACTCCCAAATAATTCATTCTGGCCGGACTATGATTCCGATGGAGGACGTAATCTTAAGACTCAAAGGGCTTTATTCAATGTGTTCGTGAGAACATTCAATATAAAGTCATTAATGATGTGCCCTTTGAATTACTGTCTTTTGCTAACCCACTCGACTACGCAATACTCGACATCAGATTGGACCTTGTTCTGAATGTGAGAAAACGTGATCTAAGTCCAACTGCTCTTCACGCTATAGCTTTGGAAACTATCAATACCCGCTTCCCACCGGAGAAGTGGCTTCACATTACACAGATGGCGCACTCTTGGACTTTGCCCAAGGCGCTGGCATTGGTGTTTTTAGTCACCTCTTCTCCTTCTATTTACACGCCGGCCCTTTGACAACTCACTTTGATGGTGAGGTTGAAGCTATACATATAGCCCTTCAGCAACTTGCTGTTCGTCTTCCCCCATTGAAAGAGCTGTAATTCTTTCAGATTCTACTTCTGCCCTTCGGGGCTGCGGTAGCCCAGTGGTTAAGGTATCCAACCATGGCAGGCATGTCATGAGTTCGATCCCAGTACCACTAAAGACCCGCCGTGTAGGGCAGCGATGCACGTTAAATCTGTCGAGAGCTGAAACGTCCTCCCGTTGGTGTGGTGTGGTAGTTAGGAGGGGGTGCCAGCTCAGGGGTGTCGTCCACGTCACTTGACCATGGTTCAAAATTACGTGGTCCGTCGCCAAAAGCCCTCGTGTAGCTGAACAGTGCGACGTTAATATTAACTCACTCACTCACTTCTGCCCTTCGGGCTTTGTCCAACTATAATGAGAATAATTGCTTACGTGTGCAGAACTGTAGAGAACTCCTGGGAAAGATAAAAGGAAAGATCGTCTTTCAATGGGTACCATCCACTGTGGTCTTTGGGGAAATGAGAGGGGGCAGACTTTTTGGCAAAAAAGGGAATGGGTATCCTTCAGAACTTTCGCAGAGACCTGACACTTCATTCTGCCAAACTGGAAATTAAAAAGGATTTTTAGGGAATCATTTCGCCTTACAGCTTCTCGTGTTGCTCGTGATAAGCCTTGGAGTACACTATGTAAGAAATCCCACGGTATTCCAAGTTCTCCTCTGCTGCTGCGGCTAAATTTAGACTTTTAACCGGACATGACTGTCATTTGCCTGTTTCGTTTAATTTAGTGACTTCACCTATCTGCGTTTTGTGTGACACTGGACAAGACATGACTGCCGCTCATTTGGACGAGTGTTCTGCACTGAATGATCTTAACTGCATTGTAAAGGTATTGAGAGTCCGTTGCCTAATGACCTGATGGTCAATGGCCTGGCATTTGTAAAATTATTT